>CM053032.1:247455994-247798494 GCA_028564925.1 Lithobates sylvaticus
AAATTACATATCTGGGGGTTCTGTATACCATCTGTGTACTGAACTCCTCCAGGTTGCCATATTGCATTGCAATATTACAGAAAATTACAGCACTGCAGATTGAAAAGGAAAGGTCATTTTTTATAACAATGAATTACAATATGACTGGGGGAGGCATATGCCAGGCTGCTATTCCACTGTGAAGAGAGAGCTTCCACCCCCTCTGCCCTGGGGTGAGAAAATGGAGACATGAACCTCAGAAGTTTGTGATTGCTCGTGGAGACAAACAAATAAACTTGGATACAAAAAATTGTGAGAAAAGATCTGCATCTTTTTTCAGCATGCCCATCAAATAGCCTGCCCTCTTTTTAGGTGTAACTCTGCCCACACAATGATTGGCTTGATTTCCTTCAAGAGTGTGTTGCTTTGCATGCCCCCTGTCTCTGAATGTAGGCAACTGCAGCCCTGTTGTCCATCTGCAGTAGGGCTGGCCTCCCATTGATTCTGGTTGCAAGGGATGTAAGGGCCAAATGGGCTGCCCATATCTCCAGGATATTGTAATGGAGACCATTCCTTTGGCACAATACCTCCATCTTACCTGAATGCGAACACCCTCGCAATGGGCCCTCCATCCCCTTTTGCTGGCATCTGTTGTAATCGTGGTCCATTGTGATGGACCTAAGGGCCGCAAGGTCATCAACAATTCTTTCTTCAGCCACCACCACAGACTCTTCCTCATGTACAGTGACGCAGTTATTGCCTGCTCTAAGTGGTGTCTCCTCCAATGGGCAAGGAAGCCTGTCTGGAATTGCAGAAGACACCAGTGTGCCAAGGGGACCATGGGGATGTACGCTAACATTGTGCCCAACAGGATCAGACATTGTGAGACTGAAAGAAGAGGGGAGGATGCTGCTCTGGGAACCTTCTTCCTGATGAACTGTATCTTCTGCAGATGAAGGGCGATAAAAGCATTGGCCTTGTTGAAGAGGGCTCAGGTATAACAATTTCTGGGTCGGGCAAAGCTGGCTTTTGTCAAAGTTTATTATCCATGAAAAACAACTGTATTGCCTCTTTCAAAACTCCCTATGAATAAGCAGCTGCTCCCTGCCAGGGGGAGCACATTGCCCAGGTAATGGCAGACCCAGAGACCCCTCTCCCTGAGAGACCCTAGGGCTACTATCAAGACCTTAGTGAAGGTCCTCAGGTAGGTGCAGAGGCCAAACAGGAGGCAGCAGAATTGTAGGTAGATCAGGCCTTCTGCAAATCTGAGATATTTATGAAAGGATGGGGGGAGGATAGGCAGATGCAGGTAGGCCTCCTGCAGATCTTCTGAAATCCAGTCTTCTGGCGGTACTATCTGTATTATATTCTGCAAGGATTCCATTTTAAATCTTTCCAAAGTACTGATTTAACATCAAAAAATCATCTATGACTGGCAGCCGGCTGCCATTCTTTTTATGGGCCAGAAAAAGAGTTGAATAAAACCCTGTGAATCTTTCCAAGGATGGAACTGGTACCACTGCCTTTTGGTCTAGTAATGTATGAATGTACTTTTTCAGAATTTCCAGAGATGAAACTGGGATTTTGTTGTGCGAAAAAGCAACTGCTTGGGGGTAGATGCACAAATTTCCAAAATTGGAAAAAAAAATTGCAGTACCTGGGACTGAGCCTGGGAGAGGCTGAACCCTGACAGAAACTGAGGTAGGTACTTCACTGCTAATCTTTACTGGTGCATGAGATATGAGGAAAAAAAGGAGAATATGGTGGTGAAGGTGTAACTATCTTTGTTTTATTATATAAATAATTACTCCTATGCTGTCACTTGGCTATTAAACAAATACCTCAAAAGTGAGTTATCCAAGCTGCTGCTAACACCTTTACCACTTCAGCCCCTGAAGGATTTGCCCCTTAATGACGGGGCCATTTTTTGCGAAACATCACTGCGTCACTTTAACTGACAATTGCACAGTCGTGCGATGATGTGCCCAAAAAATAATAATTTACATCCTTTTTTTCCCACAAATAGAGCTTTCTTTTGGTGGCATTTGATCACCTCTGCGGTTTTTATTTTTTGCGCTATAAACAAAAAAAGAGCAACAATTTTGAAAAAAAATATATATATTTTTTACTTTTTGCTATAATAAATATAAAAAAAAAGAATTTCTTCCTCAGTTTAGGCTGATATATATTCTTCTACATATTTTTGGTAAAAAATAAATTGCAATAAGCGTATATTGATTGGTTTGCGCAGACGTTATAGCGTCTACAAAATAGGGGATATACTTATGGCATTTTTATTATTAGTATTATTATTATTTTTTTTACCAGCAATGGCGGTGATCTGCGATTTTTTATTGGGACTGCAACATTGCGGCGGACACATCAGACACTTTTGATACTTTTTTGGGGACCATTGAAATTTATACAGCGATCAGTGCTATAAATAGCCCCCGATTACTGTATAAATGTCACTGGCAGGGAAGAGGTTAACACTAGGGGCGATCAAGGGGTTAAATGTGTGTCCTAGGGAGTGATTCTAAAGCCTCGTACACACGATCAGATTTTCGTCCGGGAATTGTGTGATGACAGACTGTTTGCCTAAAATCCGACTGTTAGTATGCTCCATCAGACAATTGTTGGCCAACTTTCCGCCAACAAATGTTGGATGGCAGGCTAGTAAATTTTCGGCAGACAACGGTCAGATTTTCGGATCGTGTGTACACAAGTCCATCACACAAAAGGCCAAAGTACAAACACGCATGCTCGGAATCGATGCTTACCAAACACGACATTAGCAGAAGGTGCCTAAAGGGTGGCACTCAAGAGCTGAAATTTCACTTAGTACGTATGTTTGTGTTTGTTGGCAGAAAATTGTGTGCCGTTTGTATGCAAGACAAGTTTATGGCACACGCCCTTTGGACAAAAGTCTGATTCTTTGTCTGCAGAAAATCCGATCGTGTGTATGAGGCTTAACTGTGGGGGATGGGACTGCCTGGAGGAGGAGACCGATCGCTGTTCATACTTAGTATGAACAACAGATCTGTCTCCTCTCTCCTGACAGAACAGAGATCTGTCTGTTTACATTTCTCCGTTTTGTCTCTCTCAGGAGTGATCAGTGGACATCGCGGCTGAAGGGATATTTAGTTTAACTACTTCTTTGTATTATAGTCAGCTTCCATTTTGTGTGTCTCTAACATCCATTTTGTGAAATATGCTCAAGTCCTGCTATTCTAGTTTCGTTTTTCCATAATACTGTAATCTTCTGTTGAGTTTCATGTTCTCGTAAAGCACGTGATATTTTAGAAATAATTAGTTTCACTGTGGGCGTCAGACTGTACTTGTGCGTCTCTGTATATGATTGGATAATCTGTTAAAGGGCGGTACTTTCTGAAAAGCCCTCTTATATCGACACCCAAGAATAAAGATTAGATTTTCTCGGAGAGAAACCTGCTGTGTATATGTTTCTTTATCTCAAAGGGCAAATCTCCCAGATCTGGTATTGGATTCAACGGTACACCAAAGCAGACAATACCCCTAATCTTTATTTATTTCCTTTCAGCGGCCACCTGGGGACATGCATAGGCTCTGGCGCACGTGCGCCCCCTAGTGGTCTTAAAGCCGCCAACGTATAGCTATGGCGATTTGCCCAGGAGAGCCAACATACCGCAGTATAACTGCGGCGGCTGGTCCTCTAGTGGTTAAACTGTTACTAAACCCAGGACCCTACATTCACTATATCTGGTCTCCCACAGTACACAGAACATGGAAATGCAATTATTTTAGCAAATATAAACTTTTCTCATCAGCAGTTAGAGCAGTCTTGTGTCTTCCATCAATGCCCCACGGAGCACTGGTTAAAGCTTGTAGGAGATGTTTTCATTCTCCCCTGACTGTCCTATTAGGCTGCAGGACCCCTGAACCTCTGTCTGCACAGTGCTGATTGGCGCTGTGCTGATCACATGCACTCTCCCAAGAAAAAAAAAAACTCTTTAGCAATACACACCAAACTGAGCATGTGCAGCTTGCCCCTTAGGCTCTGTTCTATAAGGAGATGGTTTGGGGACTGTGGAAAAAGGGGAGGATCAGAGAAGACAGGATCAAACAGTCGTTTTACACAATGCAGAGGATTAATCCCTTAGGTTCCACAGTGAGTATAAGAAGCATGCTTTACTACCTATGCAGACTGATTTTACTGTTGTGGGTTTAGTAACACTTCAAGTGAATACATGATAAGGTAAGTAAATCTGAGCACAATGTATCGCCACTACACATTCAGTTTTGGAGATGACGTCATCCGGCTCCACCCAGTGCACTGGGCAGAAATCACATTGTGTCATCACCCGCCTTGGGCCTTCGCAAAACCGGAAGTGCAGTGGCGATATAGTGTACTTAAATTCCTGATGCCATTTACTGTATATTCCAATACTAATAAAACCATAAAAAATGCTAAAAACACATACACCCAATGTACATTACGCAGCGTTAATTTGAGATTGATGAATAACTCTAAATCTAGGAGCCAGATACTTAAAAAACAATAATTGTCCAAAATACAAATATAACAGCACAGCCATGCTCCACACTTTTCAAAGTTCATAGCCCTCCACCAATCAAAGATGAATAGTGCAAAAAAACTGTCAGTGAGATGTTTCCTCCGGGCAAGATAGTTCACAGCTTCGATCCTCCACCTATATCAGATCAATCACCCTTTGTGCTTAGTGGACTCAGTCCCCCCCGGTCATCACAAACAAATGCCTATCATATACTGACAGCATTTGTATTCAATCAGGCATTCAGGTGGATCTGTCAAAATCCCCCTTTCCCACAG
Organism: Lithobates sylvaticus; assembly: GCA_028564925.1. Taxonomy (NCBI): domain Eukaryota; kingdom Metazoa; phylum Chordata; class Amphibia; order Anura; family Ranidae; genus Lithobates; species Lithobates sylvaticus. The sequence goes on from CM053032.1 coordinate 247,460,802, forward strand.
CGGTCACCTAAACCACTTGAAGACCGGGCCTTTTTCTGACACTTTAAATTAGTAATTTTTTGCTAGAAAATCACTTATGCCGCGTGCACACGATCGGAGTTCTCGTTGGAAAAGCCTTATGCCGCGTACACGCGGTCGGAATTTTCGATGGAAACAGTCCAATGCGAGCTTTTCATCGGATTTTCCGACCATGTGTATGCCCATCGGTCTTTTTCTGTCGGAATTTCCGACGGACTTTGGATTGAGAACCTGTTCTTAATTTTTCCGACGGAAAACCTTTCTATCGGATTTTCCGATCGTGTGTATGCAATTCCGACACGCAAAATTCCGACGCATGCTCGGAAACAATTCGACGCATGCTCAGAAGCATTAAACTTCCCTTTTATAGTGCAGTCGAACGTTTTTTAAGGCGCGGTGTTATTGACCGTCGGAATTTGGTGTGACCGTGTGTAGGCAAGACAGTTTGAGCGAAATTCTGTCGGAATTCCGAAGGGAAAACCATCAGAGCTTTTTCCGACGAGAATTCCGACCGTGTGTACGCGGCATTAGATGTTTTTTTTCCGACGGAATTCCGCTCAAGCTTGTGTTGCCTACCCACGGTCACACCAAATTCCGACCGTCAAGAACGCGGTGACGTACAACACTACGACAAGCCGCGAAAATTAAGTTCAATGCTTCCGAGCATGCGTCAAATTGTTTCCGAGCATGCACCGGAATTTTGCGCATCGGAATTGCCACAGACGATCGGAATTTCTGAAAAATCTGAAAAATTGAGAACCTGCTCTCAATCTTTTTCTGGCCGAAATTCCGCCAGCAAAAGTCCAATGGAGCATACACACGGTCGCATTTTCCGACGAAAAGCTCACATCGGTCATTTGCTGGCGGAATTTCAAATCGTGTGTACGCAGCATTAGAACCCCCAAAAATGTTATATAAATATATATATATTTTTTTAGCAGAGACCCTAGACAATAAAATGGCGGCCGTTGCAATATTTTATGTCACACTGTATTTGCACAGCGGTCTTTAAATTTAAATTTTTTAGGAAAAAATAAATTTCTATAAAAAACAAAACAAAAAAAAACAGTAAATTTAGCCCAATTTGTTTGTATAATGTGAAAGATGATGTTACACCGAGTAAATAGATACCCAACATGTCATTCTTCAAAATTGCGCACACTCGTGGAATGGCGACAAACTACGGTTCTTCTCCATAGGCAACAATTTAAAAATATTTACAGGCTACCTGTGTAGAGTTATAGAGGAGATCTAGTGCTAGAATTATTGCTCTCGCTCAAATGATCGTGATGATATCTCACATGTGTGGTTTGAACACCGTTTACTTACGTGTGCGTTCGCTTCTGCGTGTGAGCTCAAAGGGACGGGGCACTTTAAAAAAAAAATTCTTATTTATTTTCCTTTTTTTTTTTTTTAAAGCAAAAAGTGTATATGGTAATTAGGGATGAGCCGAACACCCCCCCGTTCGGCTCGCACCAGAACCCGCGAACGGACCTAAAGTCCGTGCGAGCTTTAGAACCCTATTAGTTATAATGGATGCGAACGTTCGAAATTAAAAGTGCTCATTTTAAAGGCTAATATGCATGTTAATGTCATAAAAAGTGTTTGGGGACCTGGGTCCTGCCCCAGGGGACATGTATCAATGCAAAATTTTTTTTAAAAACGGCCGTTTTTTTCAGGAGCAGTGATTTTAATAATGCTTAAATTGAAACAATAAAAGTGTAATATTCCTTTAAATTTCGTACCTGGGGGGTGTCTATAGTATGCCTGTAAAGGGGCGCATGTTTCCCGTGTTTAGAACTGTCTCTGCGCAAAGTGTCATTTTTGAAAGTAAAAAAGCTATTTAAAATCACTCGCGGCTAATGTTAATTCACGGCTCCCGTAACACAGAGAACAGTGATTCATTGAAACTCATTCATAAAAAAAAGTCATTGATAAAAAAAAAAAAAAATGAAAAAAAAAAAGCGTAGGGGTCCCCCCAAATTCAATAACCAGGCCCTTCAGGTCTGGGATGGATATTAAGGGGGATCCCAGCCAAAAAAAAAAAAAAAAAAAATGGCGTAGGGTCCCCCTCAAAATCCATACCAGACCCTTGAGGTCTGGTATGGATTTTAAGGGGAACCCTAGCCAAAAAAAATGGCGTGGGGTCCCCCTCAAAATCCATACCAGACCCTTATCCGAGCACGCAACCTGGCAGGCCGCAGGAAAAGAGGGGGGGACGAGAGCGGCCCCCCCTCTCGCCTGAACCGTACCAGGCCACATGCCCTCAACATTGGGAGGATGCTTTGGGGGTCTAAGACCCCTAAAGCACCTTGTCCCCATGTTGATTAGGACAAGGGCCTCTTCCCCACAACCCTGGCCGGTGGTTGTGGGGGTCTGCGGGCGGGGGGCTTATCGGAATCTGGAAGCCCCCTTTAACAAGGGGACCCCCAGATCCCGGCCCCCCCCCTGTGTGAAATGGTAAGGGGGTACAAAAGTACCCCTACCATTTCACCAAAAAAGTGGCAAAAATGGTAAAAAGGACAGGAGACAGTCTTTGACAATTCCTTTATTAAAATCTTCTTTCTTCTTTCTTCATCCTTCGGATTCTTCATCTTCTCCTTCCTTCATCTTCTTCCATCTTCTTCTTCCATTTTCTTCTTCCTCCGATCCGCTTCTTCTTGCGCTGGTCTTCTCGTCCTTCTCGTCCGGCATCTTCTTCCGTCGGCGTCGGCGTCGGTGTCGGTGTCTTCTTGGGCCGCTCCGCGCAATGGGAGGCTCCCGCTGTGTGAGGCTCCGCTCCATCTGACAGGTCTTTTAAAACGGAGGGCACCTGGTGACCCCGCCCCCCTCTGACATCATGGGGAAAGCCATCATGGAATTCCCCATGACGTCCCTGTGCGTCAGAGGGGGCGGGGTCACCAGGTGCCCTCCATTATAAAAGACCTGTCAGACGGAGCGGAGCCTCACACAGCGGGAGCCTCCCATTGCGCGGAGCGGCCCAAGAAGAGACAGAGACACCGACGCCGACGCCGACGGAAGAAGATGCCGGACGAGAAGGACGAGAAGACCAGCGCAAGAAGAAGCGGATCGGAGGAAGAAGAAAATGGAAGAAGAAGATGGAAGAAGATGAAGGAAGGAGAAGATGAAGAAACCGAAGGATGAAGAAAGAAGAAAGAAGATTTTAATAAAGGAATTGTCAAAGACTGTCTCCTGTCCTTTTCACCATTTTTGCCACTTTTTTGGTGAAATGGTAGGGGTACTTTTGTACCCCCTTACCATTTCACACAGGGGGGGGGCGGGATCTGGGGGTCCCCTTGTTAAAGGGGGCTTCCAGATTCCGATAAGCCCCCCGCCCGCAGACCCCCACAACCACCGGCCAGGGTTGTGGGGAAGAGGCCCTTGTCCTAATCAACATGGGGACAAGGTGCTTTAGGGGTCTTAGACCCCCAAAGCATCCTCCCAATGTTGAGGGCATGTGGCCTGGTACGGTTCAGGCGAGAGGGGGGGCCGCTCTCGTCCCCCCCTCTTTTCCTGCGGCCTGCCAGGTTGCGTGCTCGGATAAGGGTCTGGTATGGATTTTGAGGGGGACCCCACGCCATTTTTTTTGGCTAGGGTTCCCCTTAAAATCCATACCAGACCTCAAGGGTCTGGTATGGATTTTGAGGGGGACCCTACGCCATTTTTTTTTTTTTTTTTTGGCTGGGATCCCCCTTAATATCCATCCCAGACCTGAAGGGCCTGGTTATTGAATTTGGGGGGACCCCTACGCTTTTTTTTTTGTTTTTTATTAATGAATGACAGCTCTCTGTGTTACAGGAGCCATCAATTCATTAGCCGCGAGTGATTTAAATAGCTTTCTTCCTGCAAAAATGACACTTTTTTGCAGGGAAAGTTCTAAGCACAGGAAACCTGCCCTCCTTCACAGGCTACCTATAGACACCCCCCAGATGTGATACTGCAATGCTGTTCTAACAGCATGCACACACATATCCCCAGAAATAAAGAACATATTGTTGTCAGCAGTCAGCAGCACACTGACACGCTGACACTGTGAGTGAAACATAATATGCGAGGCCGCCGCCGCGGCGGCCTCTTATACCGTGGGGCGTGTATTAAAGCCCCTGAGCTATAATTGGCTACAGGCATCCTGCCTGTAGCCAATTATGGCTCTCCTCGCTGCCGGCGCTGTGATTGGCCAAGCATGCGGGGTCACAGTGCATGCTTGGCCAATCATCAGCCAGCATTGCACTGCGCGGGCCGCAATGCATTGCGGGGCCGCTCGCATCACACGAATTTGATGCGAGCGGTCCCAATAGTTCTGGGCTCGCCGAGCGAGCGAACACCCGGTGCTCGATTCGAACATGGGTTCGAATCGAACACCGGGCTCATCCTTAATGGTAATGGATATTGTTAGATGGAGATAGGGGGTAAAGTGAATATATGTTTGGAATATATGCATTTATCTCTGTGTATTTACTATTATGGAATATGTCAGATGTAATGGAATGGATTTATGGTTTCTTTGAAATAAAAGACAAATAAAGAATTTATAAAAGCAAAAAGTGTTTTTTTTTACACTGAAAAACAAAAAGTGTTTTTTTTTTTTTACACTTTAAAGCAAAAAAAATACTGTATTTATCGGCGTATAACACGCACCTTTCCCCCCTTAAAATTGGGGGAAAGTCGTGGGTGCGTGTTATACGCCGATCCCCAAAAAACATGTGACAAAAAAATCGAGCCGCGCCGAAAAATAGCGAGAAAAAGACCAATCTGACTGCTCGGCTCCGCTCGCAGTCCCGCCTCCATGCGCTCGCTTCCGAAACAGCAGGGAGGCGGGACTGTGAGCGGAGCCGAACAGTCGGCTCGGTCTTTTCCGTCGGCGCTCGCTCTGTCTGTCTAGACGGCGGGAAATTTAAACGTGGGCAAGCTGCAAATGATGCTGGCAAGCTGCAAATGACACTGGGCAAGCTGCAAATGACGCTGGGCAAGCTGCAAATGACGCTGGGCAATGCTGCAAATGGCGCTGGGCAGGCTGCAAATGACGCTGGGCAAGCTGCAAATGACACTGGGCAAGCTGCAAATGACGCTGGGCAAGCTGCAAATGAAGCTGGGCAAGCTGCAAATGACGCTGGGCAAGCTGCAAATGACGCTGGGCAAGGCTGCAAATGACATTGGGCAAGGCTGCAAATGACGCTGGGCAAGCTGCAAATGACGCTGGGCAAGGCTGCAAATGGCGCTAGGCAGGCTGCAAATGACGCTGGGCAAGCTGCAAATGACGCTTAAATGTAAGTTGTTTTTTTTCCCTAAACTTCCCTCCTAAAACTTTTTTTCTTTAAAATGCCCTCCTAAACTTGGGGTGCATGTTATACGCTGGTGCGTGTTATACGCCGATAAATACGGTAATAAAAAATGTCATTTTACATTTACAAAAAAACAAAATGTCCCTTTAAGGCCATTAGGTGGAAGTGAGTGGTCCTCCAAGGGCATAGAGTCTAGTGGGGGCCATCTTGCCCTCACTCGACTTCCTGCCCATTGCTCCAGGGGATCGAATGGTTTCCTCCTTTAACAATGGCTCCAGTAAGTGGTGGGAGGGGCACCTCTCCCGCTGCCTACTATCGCCGGGACCACTTTTATCAGACACCGAAACGCCCTCTGTATAAAAAAAATTAAAAAAATGGGGTTATGGCAGCTAGCTGCTGCCATAACAATGGTATATAACGTCAAAGTAATGACGTATATAAACAGTCGACGTTCCGGAAGAGGTTAAAAGGGTAAATCCACTTTCGCAGGGAAAATAAATAGCAAATAAAGGAAAAATTAATATAGCGTATACAATTGCGACACAAGTCATATTGTATTAAAAAATTACCTTTCCTTTTCAATCTGCAACCGCTGTAATTTTCTGAAAATGCAATATGGCAACCTGGAGGTGTTCTGTATACAGAATGTGTACCGAACGTCCCCCAGAAACATAATTTTCTCTGTGATTGGCTCACTGATTGTCCCAGAAGTCGGCACTAAGATGCAAGCCAGATTTCAGGCATCCCTTGGAACAAAAATTTCATTTTTGATGAGATGCTTCCAATAGCAAATCATATCTAAAGGGATGCAGACCCTGCATCTTTTTCTCATTAGAGCCCTGCATGTGCTGCAGCTGATTGATAATTATGAAACCACTCCCATTAGACTCACTTTCCCACACGGGCAGAGAGAAAAACACAGGGATTTCTTCAGAATAACAAAAGGTAGGAATCTGCAACTAAAGCGGTTCTGCACACATTTCATTTAGTAAATCTCTTTGCCTTCCAAATCAGGCAAAGAGTACTAAATGAAGTGTGTTTTTTTTTTTTCCACTTACCTTGTAATCGATGACTTCCTGTCCTCTGTCTCTGCAGGGGTGGGCGGGGTCTCTGCGTCGAACGTCGTCACACCGCACTGTCTCCTGGGATCTGGTGTCATTGATCCCAGGAGTCTGTGCGGGCATCTTCCGAAATCTCGCGAGATTTCGGACACATCTTACGAAATCTCGCGAGATTTTGGACACATCTTACGAAATCTCGCGAGATGTCGGCAGATGTGCCGACATCTCGCGAGATTTCGGAGAACGTGAGCTGCACTTTGCAGTAAATGCGCACGCGCGAGCTCGGCGCAGTAACGGCGGTGCATGCTGGGCCATCTAAAGTGCCTGTGGGGTTTCACATGCCCACAGGCAAGATGGCCCACAGCAGAAAAGCATCATATAAATAATTTTATTGGAGGAAAACCGGCTGCGATCGAGATGGAAGATGGAACACGTGACTCCCCCAATTTACCTCGTAATCCTTGGCATATTCCCCCAAAAAAAAAAAAAAAAAACACAGTGCAGAACCGCTTACGTTTGTTATAATCCTTGTAATGTCACCCAGAGGGGGATGTGTTTTTCTCAACAAAAGTGGAGTTACGCTTTAAATCTCTAATCCACTGGCTCCGAGGGAGGGGTTAAAGGCGGAGCTCTATCACTAGTATACTGCCATGTTGGCACCAGAAAAAATAGTTTAGGGAGCATACAGAAGGCTGGAATGTGACCCCATATAAAAAAAAAAAAAAAAAACGCAGACTGAGAAAATGGAGTCACACTTTTCATGTTGTAGCATGTAAATTTCAGGGTGGCCATGAGAAAAACAAGGATAATTTAAAAAGGTTGGTAGAGGCAGGGGCGGACTGACCATTTGGCCACTCGGGCACTGCCCGAGGGCCCCGGGCCACTAGGGGGCCACATCAGGGTTTCCAGCCTCAGTAAAACCAGGGACAGTATGTAAAAATCTGTGTTTTTTTATATCTGTCTCTGAAATGTCCCTTACCGACATCCTTTTCGTCTAAAAATCCTGAGGTTATAGCTGCCCCACCTCTCCAGTACCTTCTCAGCCAATACATGTCTGTGTATACTGTGTATACTGTGTGATTGCATACTGTGTGTGTGTTTGTGTATACTGTGTGACCCCATAATCTTTGATTGCATGGGGGCCCCATGATCTCCTATTGCCCCATGAGTTGTCAGTCCGCCCCTGGGTAGAGGTCATTGTAAGCATTACTTTTTCCTTATATGAGGACATAAAAAAACGATAGAAAACAGGCATTAATTGAGATGCTGCTCATTTGGGGCTACATTTCCATATTTCTTCCATAATGAAGCAATCACGTTGTGTTAGTAGATATTTTCTTGGTGAACAGATATCTGTTGATTAGATACAGAACAGTAACTGAGTGCGGCAATCACTGGGAGAGAGAAGGAGTATTGCAGGGAGATGAAGGAACACAACTCAGGATCCATGGTGGAAAATGATGATAATTAGCACTTCTCCATCGTAGCGCTGGGCTCCTGGGTTTGTTTCAATCTCATGTTTAGGGCCGCAGATATAAAGCAGTGGTAGGCCTTACCACACCATACAGATGTTATAACCTCCTGTTGCCCATATAACGCAGACATATTGCAAACATGCCACACATACAGTATCTCACAAAAGTGAGTACACCCCTCACATTTTTGTAAATATTTTATTATTTTTATGTGACAACACTGAAGAAATTACACTTTGCTACAATGTAAAGTAGTGAGTGTACAGCTTGTATAACAGTGTAAATTTGCTGTCCCTTCAAAATAACTCAACACAGCCATTAATGTCTAAACTGCTGGCAACAAAAGTGAGTACACCCCTAAGTGAAAAAAAAATGTCCACATTTTTTTATCTACTTTCCTGATTGTAATTGGTGATAGCAGTATTCAGAGTGAGCTTGATGGATCAGTGAGAAATTAAAAGGTGTATAAAGATATTTCTCAGCGGATGTTAGCCGAGGGATTTGAACGGATGTCGGGTCAGTCTAGGACAAAGCTTAAGAAGCTTAAAGGCCAATATAAAAAAATTAGGGACGCCAACAGCCGTAGTGGAAACAGTCGGAGTACTTGGAGGTGGTACGATGCCATGGACGCCATTTACGGTCATAGGCCGGCAAACCAAGGCAGGGAGGGAGGTCTGGACTCTGCAACTGCAATTCTCGAATCCACCACATCAGTCCCACCACTGTAACCCCCCTGCTCTCCTGCCCCACCTCTGTTCCCCCTGATCTCCTGCCCCACCTTTGTTCTCCCTGATCTCCTGCCCCATCTCTGTTCCCCCTGCTCATCTGCCCCACCAATACACCTCCTTTCACATATGCCACACTGCACATCTGCCCCACACTGCTGAACCTCCTTCTCATCTCTTCCACCACTGTACCCCCTGCACATCTGCCACACTGCACATCTGCCCCACACCGCTGAACCTCCTTCTCATCACTTCCACCACTGTACCCCCTGCACATCTGCCACACTGCACATCTGCCCCACACTGCTGAACATCCACCTCATCTCTTCCACCACTGTTCCCCCTGATCTCCTGCCCCACCTCTGTTCCCCCTGCTCATCTGCCCCACCAATACACCTCCTTTCACATCTGCCACACTGCACATCTGCCCCACACCGCTGAACCTCCTTCTCATCTCTTCCACCACTGTACCCCCTGCACATCTGCCACACTGCTTTTTTTTTTTTATACTGTGAAGATATGAAAATATATGAAGCATATATCGTTGCCTGCTCAGAGTTCCCTTTCAATATAAAAATGTAATTCTTAACAAAATGTTTCTGAATTCTTTTGGTATTGCAACACATGTCTTGTGTGTGTCTTTTTGCTCTGCCAGTAACATGATAAAATTCTCTGAAAAGATTGTTGATATGGAAAGTCCCTGTTTATAGTTAATCACTCCCTTGGTGTAATCAATCTTTATTCTGTCAAACTAACCTTTCACTTGTTGCTCTAGGTAGGTCATCATGATGACCAGATGTAATATTGAAACAATTAGTAAGGATTGTAATGCGTATTTTGTAACTGGGGCATGTGCCCGCAATAGGCTGCAATGTTATGATTTTTCTATAAAGGACTGTATCACTTTGTATTCTGTATCACATTCCCTTGGAAGATGTGATCCTCTGTACAGTGCGTATTCTGAAGTAAACATACATTAAGACAAATGCAACTCGATTGGCGTAGATGTCCTTTATTTTAAGGCTCAACATTACACTGGTGACCCCAAATTGTGTCTTCTTATCTGCATCTCCACCACCGGCTCTCAACCCGCCACAGGAGGGACAACAGCAAAGAGGCCTCAGGTGAGAAAACGTTTTTCTCATATTAATACTGTCTTTTCTGTGCGGTGTTGAGGTGCCAGGTGGGGTGTGCGGCTACAGAAGGTAAACACGTTAACTTTGATTTTACTTGCATTCTGTCTATGTGTGATTACTGAGAATGTTAAAGGTACCAGTTAGAACAACTAATGCCCCGTACACACGGTCGGAAATTCCGACCACAAAATCCGTCGGATTTTTTCCGACGGATTTTGTCCGACACTGGTGTTGCATACACACGGTCGGACAAAGTTGTCGAAAAATCCGATCATTCTGAACGTGGTGACGTTCGTTGCGTACGACGGGACTACGTAGAGGCTAGTAGCCAATAGCTTTGGTCTTGTAATGTGATCTGAGCATGCTTGGCACTTTGTCCGTCGGAATTCGCTACACACAATCGGAAAAAGTCCGATAGGACTTTGTTGTCGGAAAATTTGAGAGCAGGAGATAAAACTTTGTCCGTCGGAAAATCCTACACACGGTCGGAATTTCCGACAACATTATCCGATAGGACATTTTCCGTCGGAAAATCCGACCGTGTGTATGGGGCATAATTCTAAGTACTTGCCTTTTCTTCTTACCCCCAGAAATGACAATGTATATATTTGTGTAATAAGGGATGTATAAATGCAGGTCCCACAATTTCTGAGAGTGAATAGAAGTTGGTGGATGTTGAATTTTTGTATGATTTTTTTTGTACATTTGTGGTCCTAAGGCGGATAGGTTTGCCTTCAGCGGATAGCCACAAATGGGTGAATGACCTGCTATATGTTCTCTGGAATAGGGAGTTGAGATAGGGGCTAGCCTATTGCCACTCAGAAAGGAGACGTCCTTTCTGAGAGTAGAACGAGTGAGATATCTCAACTTATGTACTGGGCTGCTGGTACACAGCCATAACGATAAACGGTGGAACTCTCTGTCCCGGAGTTCCAAATTGTTGTCATTTCTAGAAGGAGTAACAAGAAACAGCAGGAAATATGGGAAACTTTTTTGATAAAAATATTCTACCTGTCATGAATAACTTTGGGTTAACAAAAGACAGAGCAAATAAATTATTGAAAATAGCAAAGGCAACAGGGCTAAGTATTGCTAAATTACACCCAAGTGCTCCTATCATCAAAATGATGGTGAGTCGAGACCCAGATGCCCTGACGCACCATGTAAAATGGTGTGTGGAGACCCAGATGCCCTAAAGCACCATGTCTGACTGTGGGGGGATCGAATGTTTAGCGGCGTGGGAAGAAGCGTCTAGAAAAGATATAAAACCACCCCCCTACAAAATGTGCTCAGAAAAAGCTGCTTTACCCTTAGATGAAGATGAAGAATTACCAAATGCATGGGCTTCCGCTTATGACCTAATAAGAAGGGAATTAGCAATAGCCTCTGCAGGAGCATCTGCTCTATTCCTGGTACAGTACAAACCTGGGCACCAGCGGGCTACTCATAAAATAACAAAAGCAACCCCACAACAAGAACGAAAGGGCAGACATATCCCCCAGCATATTTCCGTGGCATAGCTTGGGAACACTGTTTGACAAAGATGGTACAGTAACATTTGATAAAAATGGGCAGGCTTGGCAATATACTCCACCAAGACCAGGTGCCCTGGGAAGATTCACAAAGTTAGATCAACCGCGTACACCCATGGCCTGGGTTCCCTCGCCAGTATTGACTAGGCAGCAGGCAGCAAGTGCCCACCAGAAAGCCCTAGGATTAGACCTGCAGCGTACCCCAGAAGATTTACAGAAAAACAAGGAATATTATAGGTCCCAATTGCGCGGGGGGGGGGGGGGTCAGAACAACAGATGCCCTTGAGAGAAGTTGCTTTGCCAGGATAGGCAGATGATCAGGGGAACTATAGAGCACGGATAGGGAAAGTTTATGTCCCTTGGAAACCCAATGAAATTAGGGCAATTGTTACTGATCTGCCCGATATTGAGAAATGCCCAAAGAAATGGTATAAAAAGATGATGTGGATGGAGAGAACTCAGCAAGCCACATATACAGATATGTGAATCCTGATTGATTGTGCTGTGCCTGAAAAGTATGTGGATGTATGGAACGTTTTTTGCAAAAAGTAAAGGTGCTTATGAACAAGGAATACTAAAGGTAGAGGGTGGTCGGAATGTGTATGAGGAAGAAATTGATAGGTTGAATGAAATCTTAAAAGTTTGGGTAACAACTACATTTGATAAAGGGCAGGATATGCGGGTGTTGATGGATGTTGTTCAGAAGAACGGTGAGGATGTATTGGATTGTTGGAGTAGATTCAAAGATGCTATACAGAAGCATATTGATTGGATTACTGATGATGAAGGTGATAGTCCATGTTTCACCTTAGGGGTGGTTCTAATGGTCGCTAGGGCTATTGGTAAGGCTTCTGTGCTTTTTCCATTGGCAGTTACCTTAGCCAAATACCTCTTTAGAGTTTGATTACTGCGTTCCACCATCCCACTAGCTTGTGGCCTATAGGGGCTATGTAAATGTTGTTTTATCTCCAAAGTCTTAACCACTTCTGCCATCAGCTTGTTATCAAAATGTGTGCCTCTGTCCGAAAATAATATGGCCCCTATACCAAACCTGGGGATTAAATCCCTAGTGAGACATTTCACCACAGTTCTGGCATCATTTCTCACGGTTGGGTATTTTGACCCAGCCCGAGAATTGGTCCATGCAAACCAAAAGATAATTGAATCGGCCACAAGGGAACATATCTGAGAAGTCAATTTGCACAATTTGAAATGGCTCCTCAGTATGTGGAATATGCTTCATAGGAGTGGGTACTGGTTTTCCAATGTTATGCATTTGACATACGGCACATTCATTAATCTGTTTAGTAGCATAATTATGAAAGCCTGGAGCCCACCAGCAGGTAGTTCCCACTATGGTACATATTCCTCCTTGACTTGCCGTGAGATAATCCAACACCAGCCAGAGTTGCAAAACCTCCTTTTTAATCATTTTTAATTCTGTAGCAAGAGCTATAAAGTTTCTATCATACAGGGCAGTAATATTATCCATTAGGTCTGCCAAATCAATGATGAAACTAAAAGCCTTTTTAATACAACATTTATTCACCCAAGGTATGGAGAATATTAGCTTAATTTCCTTATCATGTGATTCAATGTTTGTGTCATTATCATCTTGCCCAGGATAAAGTGGTGGTCTATCAAGATTAGTCTCATCCTCCTCATCAACTTCAGCATTCTCATCCTTATCAGGGTTGTTCTGCTTTACAGGGGGTGACTGAACGGTAAGGTCTCTTTTAATGAAATGTATGGGGATATAATGGAGCTGTGTTTCCTTAAATACATTGTCACTCATATACCAGGTAGCGGGTATAACCCTTCCAAAATAACAAACCCCCATGGAATTTAAGGGAATCCAAGTATAAGTTTTCTTTCCACATATGAAATAATATCCCGGGTGGGGCTGAGCAAGCTTTATTAAAGTTATATCCTTGCAAACACATCAATAGTTTTTCATATTATTCTGTCTGGAATGCTGGCGATGTGTGTGATCATGCAATTCCTGGTATCGGTCAGTACTCCATGCGGTATCCTTACCCTCAAACCAATACTTGATATCAGCTTCATCCATGCATTTGGAATTTCCGATTGATCGAGTGGTACTCTGGAAACCATGGGCAAGTAACTCAGGTGGGTAAATTCAGGTAAAGTTAATGCAGACTGCCAGGGTTCTCATTGGAGCATTAGTGAACAGTAAAAGTGAGATAGCTCTGTCAATCATTGTCTTACTGACATCACCAAAGTGTGCACTATCCTCTATTTCAGCCAAAGTGCTAGGTATGCCTAACAAAGGTATAGTCTTATGAGAAATAGGTGCGTGTGTGCATATCCAACAGTTAGTGATATTCAGTTTCTTGGCTGCTTGTAGGTGCATAGACACAAAAGAATTATGGAAAGGTTCTGCTAGCTTGGCATGGTACTCATGTGTGTCTCTTCTTAATATTTGATCAGGATTTAAACTTGGTTCAAGTTGTAAAATCTCTTCCATTACAGTAGCATTCAGAAGGATGGTATCATGTATCTTACCCTTTTCCTTTTGGTATGTCCACTCATATGTCATGACTGTAAACCATATCTCCGCTCCACCGCATAGGATAACACTCCAGAGCTTCACATAGGCCCTAGAAGATTCATTCTGCTGTCGTCTTGCTCGAGCACGAGTCAGTGGTGGAGATGACCTGGAAGGTAAGGGCACAGAACAATTCTTGCCAGTGGCAGACCGACTTATGTTTTCTTTTGGAGCTATAGTTTTTTTACAATGTGAACCATGCACCCAATATTTGTAGTCTTTCAGCTTTACAGCAGTAGGAGACACAAGAATGATCTGAAATGGTTCTTTCCACTTAGTGGACAAAGTGGTCCGGGGTGTGTGATTCTTGATGTACACCCAATCTCCTGACTTTAGTCCATGAGTTCTTTCACTCGTGTCCACTGGTTGTCCTGCTTTGGCTCTGGAAAAAGTATCAGAAAACACGTTTGCCAAGTTTGGGTAACAATCACATTTGATAAAGGGCAGGATATGCGGGTGTTGATGGATGTTGTTCAGAAGAAAGGTGAGGATGTATTGGATTATTGGAGTAGATTCAAAGATGCTATACAGAAGCATACTGATTGGATTACTGATGATGAAGGTGATAGTCCATGTTTCTCCATAGGGGTGGTTCTAATTGGTAATGCTTCTACCTATGTGCTTTTTCCATTGGCAGTTACCTTAGCCAAATACCTCTTTAGAGTTTGATTACTGCGTTCCACCATCCCACTAGCTTGTGGCCTATAGGGGGTATGTAACTGTTGTTTTACCCCCAAAGTCTTAACCACTTCTGCCATCAGTTTGTTATCAAAATGTGTGCCTCTGTCCGAAGAGAGGTTTTGTTACTTCATCAATAGAGGTAGCACAGTCATGTGTCAAGTAGGCAGAATCCTCAATTTCCTCGTTGTCATCTTCCGGCAAGAAGGTGGCCGGGTTCAAGGTCTGGCAGCATTGGATTTTGAGGTTGGAAGCTGATAGTAAAACCAAGTCATAATGTGTTATTCTTTGAACAGAAAAATGTTTAGTGTAAGCACTGTTCAGCATAGCTTCCAAATCATGTGGACACATTAAATGTAATGTATTACCCAGTACAATGTCAGCCATTTTCTCTACCAGCAGGGCAGCCGCCGCTACTGACTTCAAACAACCAGGAAGTTCCCTGGCTACACTATCCAGCGGATAGCTATAATACCCTACCGGGCGATGTCAAGCACAAAAACGTTGGGTCAGTACCCCATTAGCATGTCCATTCACTTCTGTACAAAATAAATAGAAGCTTTTGCTATAGTCAGGTAAACCCAAACTGGGCACAGTTAGCAAAGACTTTTTTATCATTTTAAATGCTTCCTTGACTGCTGGGGGTCAATTCATCAGAAGTAAATTTATAATTACTCTTTGTGTGTCCTTTTAGAAATTCTTGTATGGGACCTACAATTGTAGAATATTGGGGTAAAAATTGTCTGCAATATCCTACTAACCCAAGAAATGCTCTTAATTGTTTTAGAGTTGTGGGCATTTCAAATTCATTGCATCTCCCAGGGTATCAAACATCTGACTGATAAGTGAAAAAAGGTAATTGCTAAACAGCATAGCATAGGATTTCGCTCTGCTAACCATTTCAAAAATATATATAACCATATGTTTATTTTTAAGAAACGGGGGAAAGTGCTGCAGTCGGTTTGGATTGGGCCTGACCCACATCCCAAAAATTATATGTTTCAGGAAGGGTTACCTCAAGGGGATTTTAAAAGGCAAGGACAAATGCTTAGTAGTAAAGTAAAAAAGGAATAACTAAAAGAAAAAAGGATGCACAAACAAAGAGCATAAAGAGCAACTACAGGTAATGTATTCCGATGCGTTTTGAGTATATTCAACTCTTCATCAGGGAAATGGGTCACCAAAAGTACATTTAAATCTATAAAGAAAAAAGCAAAATGAGACAAGTGCATATGGCTGGTATATAGCATTTAACAGCATTGACATAGTAATAACAAATTGCTTTAAATAAATTTGTAGGTTTACTGACCCTGTATACACGCTCAGTTGATCACATAGGCATCCATAATTGTTATTTATATATGTACAGGTAAAAAACACAAGAGGCCAAGAAGGGAAAAGGGTTGTGCTGCTCAGTGTCTCCAAACCAGTCAGAAAGCCCGGGGGCCAGGCCCGATCCTCAAAAAACTTCCCCCTCACACCAAACACATAGAAGCCGCAAACAGGGTCGATCCCAGCAAAGGGCGTCTGATGAGGCCCCCCAGTGAGCCCGTGGAAGGGAAGGCAACCTGCAGGGGTTGATTAAAATTACGGTAATAAAAGTAGCTGAGGTATATGTAATTAATACAAACTTGGTTGCACCAATAGATATAAAAGGGAAAGAAAGTACTGCAAGGGTTACCTTAGGCCAATGCTGCAGGGTATGCCATAAAAAAATAAGGAGGGGGTTTGTTTAGGTGGTGGTAGAAAGGGAGATGCAGTCAGAAGGACATAACAACCAGAACAAGCACCTGGAATATAAAGGGGGAAATAAGTAAGAAGGACCCAAACAATGGAGGCAGTGCTGGTATCGGATCGCATATGGGTAATGCGGCCGGTGCAGCAATTAAAAGTATGGGGGTGTCTGATATATCCAGGTGGTCAGATGGGGGTAGGCTTACCAGGTGGTTGAAATGGTTGACGACCATCATGCAGAGTGGAACGCAGCAGGACTGGCGTGTGTGAGCCGTCTTTTTGTATTGATGGTGCAGTGGGAGTGGCCAGGAACAGAGGAGGGACGATTACGCCCCCTGAGTCAATGGCGCGCGAGCCCGCCCCCTATGTGCATACTGAGAACAGTAGGTGGGAGGTATCCCATGCCTGGGGGCATGTGGAGACACGTCGGCTCAGGCCAGGGGACTGGCCGTGCTCCGTGTCTCCTTGATAGTCGCAGCGAGGAAAACTTTGCGGTCAGCTATTGTGGAGAGAAGTCACTTCCGGGTGTAGACACCCGGCGTCGTGACGTCAGAGCCGGCGATGGGCGGGGACCCGTGCCCGCGTCATCGTCTCGCAGCGTGATGTGAGTGGGGGGGTGTCGCAGGGATTGGAGTATCCCAGCCTCCCCACACAGAGAAGGCCCGCTGGCGCTGATTCGTGCATCGCTGCCCTACGTGCGCTGAGTGGGAGGGCCCAGGCAGCAACTAGGAATGGGGAGGGAGAGAGGGGGGACCAAGCTGGGAATGCCCTGACAAGCTAACAGTGAACGGACTGGAGGCCACAGAGCAGAGAACCTTTGTGATAGGAGAGCAGCAAGATGCCATTAAACAGTGGACACACACACAAATAAATAAAACAAACAAGGAGCTGATATTTACATTTTAAAATTTACAAAGAGCTGGTATCAGGGTGTTGAGAACAGATATATATGTATGGAGATTACAAAAATATGTGTATTATGAGGGATGAGATAATAGTAATGATGATGATATTGACATATATGGTGAAGTGGGTTTCTATTCAGGGGGTTCCCATTCTGACCCTCCAGATACAAAACCCTCCAGAAATGGTTTATACGATATGGCCCCGTTGAGGCCTGGTGGCTGAGTGGTGTTTAGTCTAAAGATCCATTTCTGCTCTAGCTGGAGCAATAATTTATTTGAATCTCCTCCTCGGATACCTTGATGGACCCGATCGAGGATGAGGAAGGAAAATTTGGGGCATATACCTTCATGTATATTTGTAACATGTCTACCTAGGGGTAGGTTTGGGTTGCGAGTCTTCATTGATAGAATGTGTTTATACACCCTCCGCCAGAACTCTTGAATGGTCTTGCCTATGTAGAAACTGTTGCATTCACAAATTAAAAGGTACACTACCCCGCAGGTCGAGCAATTGGCATAGTGTTTGGGTATGAAACTATCACCATTGGGTAGTGTGATATTGCGATTAGTGTTTAAATATCTGCAGTAGTTGCACCCCCCACATGTGAAGGTGCCTTTATTTTTACACGGGTCGGTTTTTTTACCCCCTTTAAATTCACTGCATACAAGTCGATCACGCAAGGATCGTGCTCTCCTGAATGTAATTACGGGGGCAGCTGAAACAAAAGGGCCAATTTGTGGATCCATGGTAAGCATATGCCAGTATTTTTGAATAGTTTCCTTAATGTTCTTGTGTTGATTGGAGAAGGTGGTAATTATTGAAATAGGGTGAGGTTGAGTTTTTTTGGTAGAGGGATTGTAGAGGACATCAGTACAAGTTCTAGTACGAACTCTTTTGTATGCCCTCTTGAGGCATTTATGCGAATAGCCTTGTGCCCGTAGACGTGTTCTGAGGGAGTCCGCTTCCTTCTTATAGGTTAAATCATCAGTACAATTGCGTCTGATGCGCAAGTATTGACTGTATGGTATGGAGTGGATTAGAGCTGTGGGATGAAAACTGCTAGTATGAAGTATGGAATTACCAGCGGAAGGTTTTCTAAACAATCCTGTAGTGAGTCTGCCCTGTGAATCTTTGTTGATAGTTATGTCAAGGAATGTGATGTTGTCATTATTCCAGTTCATGGTGAAAGCCAAATTAAAGGTATTGATGTTAAGTTCCTCGAGGAATTTGGGTAGTAGTTCGGTACCGCCATTCCACACCAGGAAAATGTCGTTGATGTAGCGAAACCACATCGCAACATTTTCCATGTGTGGGGCCATAGGGGGTGATTGTTGGATCATCTGCTCCCACTCCCCCAGGTACAGGTTGGCGTAGGACGGGGCACAGGTGGTCCCCTTTGCCACGCCCTGCACCTGGAGGTAATGGGAACCACTGAAAGTGAAGAAATTATGGGAAAGGATAAATTCCAGGGAAGCCAGGAGGAATCCAGAGGTAGTAGGATCCGTTTGGCTGTTCCGGGATAACACATGTCTAATACAAGCAAGACCCTTGTCATGCGGGATTGAGCTGTATAAGGCCTCGACATCTATCGCTACCAAAACAGACAAAAAATGTGAAGCAGATGTGGGGTGTCTCTAATATGACTGGAGAGTTTGGAAACGTATGGGCGTAAATAACCGTCAATGAACTTACTGAGTTTTTCGGTCAGTGAGCCATTACCAGAAATGATTGGTCTACCAGAGGGTTGTGTGAGACTTTTGTGTAATTTGGGTAGAGTGTAAAAGGTGGGTGTGCGTGGGTGTTGGGTTCTGATAAAGTCCCATTCTGCTTTGTTGATAGTGTTGGTGCTGTAAGCATGATCGATTAGAGTATAGAATTCTCGTTCAAAACGTTCAGTGTGTGATCCAGGGATTTTGCAGTACCAGTCCTGATTGTTGAGTATGGTTGTGCACATGTCTACATAAAACTCATTGTCCATGACTACAATGTTACCTCCTTTATCGGAGGGTTTGATTGTTATGGTTGGATGATCTTTGAGAGAGAGCAGAGCTGCTCGTTCGGGATTGGACAAATTGTCCTTGTTACATTTGGATGTTTTGATTTTGCATAAGTCTTTTGTAACTAATTTAACAAAAGCTTGTACATTCGGGTTGGTATTAAGGTTGGGGAACATGCCAGATATTTTCTTTACTGGAGGTGGTGGTGGGGTGGGAAGATCCGACTGATCAAAATGGCCCAGTAACTGTTCTAGGTCGATCCGATCAATCAGATCCGGGGTTTCATTTTCTTCCAGAAGTTCCACCAAAGTATCCAAAGCTTCCAACTCAAAGGGTTCAAAGTTGGATTGAACTGGTGTTTCTTTAGTAAACATTTGTTTTAGGATGAGTTTGCATGCAAAAAGTTGGATGTCTTTAACAACGTCAAATTGATCTAGGTCCTGGTTGGGACAAAAACCTAGTCCCTTCGCCAGTACCTGTAGTTGCAAATTGGACAGGGTATATGTAGACAGGTTGACAACATTCATATCTACTGGTTCAGGATCAATAGGAGTAGTAAATTACCTGATCCGTTAGTCACGAGGATTCCGGGATGTGCAAAGTCCTGATAGTGCGGTCACCCCGAGGTGTATTGAGTGGTAAAGCTTTATAACCTGAAAAATAAATCCTAGGCAATAGAGTATTAGTGTCAGATTAAAACATAGAATAAAGAGGTGCAGAGGCCGTGGTGGGGGCTACAGTGTCGTGACAAGGTGCGTTAGGAATGCTAGCTTCAGTGATGTGCTTTTTTTGGGAATTCCCTTGGATATTGGACCCCTGAGAGTTCCACTTAGATTTCTTAGATTTGTATGAAGGTGGTCTCCTAGATGTGGTAGAGGATGCTGATGAGGCATCAGAAAAATTGGGGTCGTTAGTGAAAGGGGGAGGTTTGTGAGGAAAGCGACTTTGATAATTGGGATTTTTCCAATGGTAGGCTTTGGATTCCTGGAAGGCCTTAATATCTCGTAGACATTTCTTTTCTTTTTTAATGAGTTTATCGCGGTTAGTATGCACAAAGGGGGGCAGGCTCCTGCGCCATCGACTCGGAGGGCATCGCCGTCCCTCCTCTGGTCCTGGCCACTCCCACTGCACCATCAATACAAAAAGACGGCTCACACACGCCAGTCCCACTGCGCTCCACTCTGCATGACAGTCGTCAACCATTCCAACCACCTGGTAAGCCTACCCCCATCTGACCACCTGGATATATCAGACACCCCCATACTTTTAATTGCTGCACCGGCCGCATTACCCATATGCGATCCGATACCAGCACTGCCTCCATTGTCTGGGTCCTTCTTACTTATTTCCCCCTTTATATTCCAGGTGCTTGTTCTGGTTGTTATGTCCTTCTGACTGCATCTCCCTTTCTACCACCACCTAAACAAACCCCCTCCTTATTTTTTGATGGCATACCCTGCAGCATTGGCCTAAGGTAGCCCTTGCAGTACTTTCTTTCCCTTTTATATCTATTGGTGCAACCAAGTTTGTACTAATTACATATACCTCAGCTACTTTTATTACCGCAATTTTAATCAACCCCTGCAGGTTGCCTTCCCTTCCACGGGCTCACTGGATGCGCTCATCAGATGCCCTTAGCTGGGATCGACCCTGTTTGCGGCTTCTATGTGTTTTGTGTGGAGGGGAGATTTCGGAGGATTGGGCTTGGCCCCAGGGCTTTCTGACCATTTTGGAGACACTGAGCAGTGCAACCCTTTTCCCTTCTTGGCCTCTTGTGCTTTTTACCTGTACATATATAAATAACATGTATGGATGCCTATGTGATCAACTGAGCGTGTATACAGGGTCAGTAGACCTACAAATTTATTTAAAGCAATTTGTTATTACTATGTCAATGCTGTTAAATGCTATATAGCCGTCATATGCACTTGTCTCATTTTGCTTTTTTCTTTATAGATTTAAATGTACTTTTGCTGACCCATTCCCCTGATGAAGAGTTGAATATACTCGAAACGCGTCGGAATACATTACCTGTAGTTGCTCTTTATGCTCTTTGTTTGTGCATCCTTTTTTCTTTTCGTTTTTAATTTGTTACTTTTGCCTATACTTACGTGGGTTGCTTTCACCCACACATGTCAACTATTGTTGTTAATAAAACTTTTTTCAACTTACTTTACAACTAAGCATTTGTCCGTGCCCTTTAAAATCCCCTTGAGTTAACCCTTCCTGAAACATATAATTTTTGGGATGTGGGTCAGGCCAAATCCAAACCAACTGCAGTACTTTCAGACACTAATACTCTATTGCCTAGGATTTCTTTATCAGGGTATAAAGCTTTACCACTCAATACACCTCGGGGTGACCGCACTATCAGGACTTTGCACATCCCGGAATCCTCGTGACTAACGGATCAGGTAAGGCCAGAATTTACTACTCCTATTGATCCTGAACCAGTAGATATAAATGTTGTCAACCTGTCTACACATACCCTGTCCAATTTGCAACTACAGGTACTGGCGAAGGGACTAGGTTTTTGTCCCAACCAGGACCTAGATCAATTTGACGTTGTTAAAGACATCCAACTTTTTGCACGCAAACTCATCCTAAAACAAATGTATACTAAAGAAACACCAGTTCAATCCAACTTTGAACCCTTTGAGTTGGAAGCTTTGGATACTTTGGTGGAACTTCTGGAAGAAAATGAAACCCTGGATCTGATTGATCGGATTGACCTAGAACAGTTACTGGGCCGTTTTGATCAGGCGGATCTTCCCACCCCACCGCAACCTCCAGTAAAGAAAAAATCTGGCATGTTCCCCAACCTTAATACCAACCCGAATGTACAAGCTTTTGTTAAATTAGTTACAAAAGACCTATGCAAAATCAAAACATCCAAATGTAACAAGGACAATTTGTCCAACCCCGAACGAACAGCTCTGCTCTCTCTCAAAGATCATCCAACCATAACAATCAAACCCTCCGATAAAGTAGGTAACATTGTAGTCATGGACAATGAGTTTTATGTAGACATGTGCACAACCATACTCAACAATCAGGACTGGTACTGCAAAATTCCTGGATCACACATCGAACGTTTTGAACGAGAATTCTATACTCTAATCGATCATGCTTACAGCACCAACACTATCAACAAAGCAGAATGGGACTTTATCAGAACCCAACACCCACGCACACCCACCTTTTACACTCTACCCAAATTACACAAAAGTCTCACACAACCCTCTGGTAGACCAATCATTTCTGGTAATGGCTCACTGACCGAAAAACTCAGTAAGTTCATTGACGGTTATTTACGCCCATACGTTTCCAAACTCTCCAGTCATATTAGAGACACCCCACATCTGCTTCACATTTTAGACGGGCTATGCATTTCCCCTGAGTCTGTTTTGGTAGCGATAGATGTCGAGGCCTTATACAGCTCAATCCCGCGTGACAAGGGTCTTGCTTGTATCAGACATGTGTTATCCCGGAACAGCCAAACGGATCGTACTACCTGTGGATTCCTCCTGGCTTCCCTGGAATTTATCCTTTCCCATAATTTCTTCACTTTCAATGGTTCCCACTACCTCCAGGTTCAGGGCGTGGCAATGGGGACCTCCTGTGCCCCGTCCTACGCCAAACTGTACCTGGGGGAGTGGGAGCAGATTATCCAACAATCACCCCCTATGGCCCCACACATGTAAAATGTCACGATGTGGTTTCGCTACATCAACGACATTTTCCTGGTGTGGAATGGCGGTACCTAACTACTACCCAAATTCTTCGAGGAACTTAACATCAATACCTTTAATTTGGCTTTCACCATGAACTGGAATAATGACAACATCACATTCCTTGACATAACTATCAACAAAGATTCACAGGGCAGACTCACTATGATATGGGGGTGTCTGGATATATCAGACACCCCCATACTTTTACTTGCTGCACCGGCTGCATTACCCATATCCGTTACCAGAACTGCCTTCATTGTCTGGGTCCTTCTTACTTATTTCCCCCTTTATATTCCAGGTGCTTGTTCTATTTGTTATGTCCTTCTGACTGCATCTCCCTTTCTACCACCACCTAAACAAACCCCCTCCTTATTTTTTGATGGCATACCCTGCAGCATTGGCCTAAGGTAACCCTTGCAGTACTTTCTTACCCTTTTATATCTATTGGTGCAACCAAGTTTGTATTAATTACATATACCTCAGCTACTTTTATTACCGTAATTTTAATCAACCCCTGCAGGTTGCCTTCCCTTCCACGGGCTCACTGGAGGGGCTCATCAGACGCCCTTTGCTGGGATCGACCCTGTTTGCGACTTCTATGTGTTTGGTGTGGGGGGGGAGATTTCTGAGGATCTGGCCTGGCCCCCGGGCTTTCTGACCGGTTTGGAGACACTGAGCAGTGCAACCCTTTTCCCTTCTTGGCCTCTTGTGCTTTTTACCTGTACATATATAAATAACAATTTATGGATGGCTATGTGATCAACTGAGCGTGTACACAGGGTCAGTAAACCTACAAATTTATTTAAAGCAATTTGTTATTACTATGTCAATGTTGTTAAATGCTATATACCAGCCATATGCACTTTAAATGTACTTTTGCTGACCCATTTCCCTGATTAGGGGTTGAATATACTCGAAACGCGTCGGAATACATTACCTGTAGTTGCTCTTTATGCTCTTTGTTTGTGCATCCTTTTTTCTTTTCGTTTTTCATTTGTTACTTTTGCCTATACTTACGTGGGTTGCTTTCACCCACACATGTCAACTATTGTTGTTAATAAAACTTTTTTCAACTTACTTTACTACTAAGCATTTGTCCTTGCCCTTTAAAATCCCCTTGAGGTAACCCTTCCTAAAACATATGTTTATTTTTAGAAACAGGTGATGGACTCTCCAATGATGCGTCAAACTTTTCTGACGATGGAGCTTCAAACGTCTTTCAGCAGCACCAGTACTATTTCATCAAGCCAACCACAGAGTAGCCAACCACAGAGTAGCCAACCACAGAGTACACCCAATGCACACTGGTAAGACATGATGATTATAGTTAAAGTTGTAATTGTGCATTTTCTGAAAATAAATCAGCAGTGGGGCAGATGTGCAGGGGGTACAGTGGTGGAAGAGATGAGAAGGGGGTTCAGCAGTGTGGGACAGATGTTCAGTGGGTACAGTGGTGGAAGAGATGAAAGGAAGTGCAGCTGTGTGTGGTAGATGTGCAGGGGGCACAGTGGTGGAAGAGATGAGAAGGAAGTTCAGCTGTGTGGAGCAGATGTGCAGGGGGTACAGTGGTGGAAGAGATGAGAAGGGGGTTCAGCAGTGTGGGGCAGATGTGCAGTGGGGCAGATGTGCAGAGGGTACAGTGGTGGAAGAGATGAGAAGGAAGTGCAGCTGTGTGTGTGGTAGATGTGCAGGGGGTACAGTGGTGGAAGAGATGAGAAGGAAGTTCAGCTTTGTGGAGCAGATGTGCAGGGGGTACAGTGGTGGAAGAGATGAGAATGAAGTTCAGCTGTGTTGAGCAGATGTGCAGGGGGTACAGTGGTGGAAGAGATAAGAAGGGGGTTCAGCAGTGTGGGGCAGATGTGCAATGTGGCAGATGTGAAAGGAGGTGTATTGGTGGGGAAGATGAGCAGGGGGAACAGAGGTGGGGCAGGAGATCAGGGGAAACAGAGGTGGGGCAGGAGAGCAGGAGGGTACAGTCTGGTGGGGCAGATGAAAAAGGGGGTTACAGTGGTGGGTCTGATGCTACCAAAAACACTATTCTGGTCTTCTTGTATATTACAGGTGAAAGGAGACGGTTGCAGCTGGATCTGCGCACAGTCATGGAAGATATGCGGGCAGCAAAGGAAAGGCAGCTGGAAAGGATTGAGAATCTTGCTGAGAGGCGGTTTCAGGCACTGTGTCAGGATGCACAGGAGGCAGAAATCTCTCGGCAGCAGATGGAGCAGTTGGCTACCTTCAACCAGGCCTTCCTCAGTGTCCTGGGTCAGCTTGTTCAAGTGCTTGGAGCCAGTCGTGATCCCAGGTCACCACCAAGACAGTAGTGCCTTTCATGCAGCACAGGACCTGTGCACTTGAAAATTGTTAGTTAAGTTTTTGAAAAAAAACTTTCTTTGTTAATATATTTTTCAAGAATATATAGAAAGATTATTATTTTTTTGTGTACTAAAAAACACAAGAGACTTTTGAGTATGTCTGATTTAATGTAACACTTTATTACAAAATATAGTAATACTTTAGTAAAAAATTAAAAAATTTATGGTAAGAAATTACTGTGTGAGGCAAAATTCATAGTAAGAAATTAAACGTTGAGGTGACGCATCAGAGCCTGACGTATTTCACTGCACTCTTCTTCGATATCCTGTGCTGCTATTAGTACTGGCTCATCTGAAGATGTATTCCAATCCTGGTGGAAGTCTTCTCTATGACTTTCACAAAGATTGTGAAGAGCACAGCAAGTAAGGACCATGGATTTGGCAAGTTTAATGTCACTGTCATTCCTCTTCATAAGACACCGCCATCTACCCTTAAGTCTTCCGAAAGCATTTTCCACTACAACCCCTGCCCTGGATGTTTTCTTGTTGTAGGTTTGTTGTTCTGTTGTCAGGCGGCCATTGTCAGGAAATGGTTTCAGGAGCCAATTTTGTAAAGGGTAGGCAGAGTCCCCGAGAACATAATAGCCAACATTCACCCCACAAATGTTCTTAGTGAAAACAGGATACAGGCCTCCCTGACCAACCCAATGGCGTCCCAATACCTCTGACAATCTAGTGTATGTGTTTATAGCACTAGCATTGTGGTCTGTGCATGCAGATGAGGATACAGCGATATTTTTTTTTCCCAATCTCCATACTTAGTAAAGGTTATAAACGCAGTTTATTTTGGTCAGTCATATTATAAGCAGCTGTTAGCGTTCCGAAGCCATTTCCCTAAATCATAAATATGGTACCTGCGAACTGCACACAAAAATGTCCCCGGAGACCTGTCTTCGCTTAGCAACCTGCTTAGACAGACCCAGAAGGAGACAATGCAGCAAAACTTCTTTACATTCCATCGCGGAAGAGCGGCAGCAGCAGATAATTCTCCCTTAGTGGCTCCCCAGTTTCCTCATTGTCTCTCTAATTTGAATGTCAACTGTAAGCACGGGATGAAAAATGACTAGGCCGAGCTGTATGCCACACGTGTCTGTGTTGTACATCTTACATGCTAAGCCGTGCCTGAGATGATGTACGGTTCTAGAGCGTGAAAGGAAATATGTCCTCAAGAAAAAAGCAGGTGGATGTGGAGAAAGTTTAAAAAATAAATAAGAAGCTTTTTCCCCCACTTGGTCTTTCAGTATTGGATTGAAGTAGTCCTTTTAAGGGCTCGTTCACACCAGAACACAGTGCAGGACACCAGCATTCTGTGCGCATTTCCCGCACCCCATTCAAAACGCACTGAATGTGAAGTTGCTGCGGTTGTCAATATATTCCTAAAGTGTAAGTTCACCTTTACAGAAAAATCTGCAACACACGATCAGAAATTCCCCCAACAAAATGTGAGCTTTTGGTCTGAAATGCCGATCGTGTGTATGCTCCATCGGACTTTTGCTGGTGGAATTCCCGCCAGCAAAAGATTGAGCGCAGGTTCTAAATTTTTCGGTCGGAAAAAGTTCTGATCAGAAATTCCGATCGCCTGTACCAAGTCCGACGCGCAAAATTCCTACGCATGCTCGGAAACAATTCGACGCATGCTCTGAAGCACTGAACTTATTTTTCTCGGCTCGTCGTAGTGTTGTACGTCACCGCGTTCTTGACGGTCGAAAGTTCAGAGAACTTTTGTGTGACCGTGTGTATGCAAGCCAAGCTTGAGCGGAATTCCGTCGGAAAAACCTCCGCTCGTGTGTACGGGGAATAAGGTGAACTTACACAGGACCTCCTCCTCATCCCACCCCCCCCCCCCCCGCCCCAGGCCCGCTGACCTTCAGCACAGTGTGATCTCCCGTTCTGATCCCTGCTATAACCGCATCACGGCTCCCGGGCTTAGAAATTCTTGGAGCTTAATCTTGGGACCATAGAATCAGTATGGTTACACCGTAAATAGGTGTACAGGTATGGATTGTCCATCTCACAATAACAAAACCCCTACAAAATATATATTTGTGTTTGTGAGGACCTTTCACAATATGCACAAGTATTCAGTGGTCAGGATTAGGTAATGCACAGAGTTCTGGGGTCAGGATTAAGTCCTTTTTGCAGCCTCACCCATGCAGCCTCACCTGTGTCCATCGTGCAGCCGGATCATTATAGCGGAAGAGGAGATCCGGCTTGATCACAGAGCGGGGTTTACCCGCTGTAACAGCTTTACATTACAATTGCAGTCCGCGCACCGTCACACACAGCTCCGTCCTCCTGACCCTGCACCTGTGACAGACAGAACGCGCCCTGGCATTGGACCGGCCTTCTGTCTGTCACAGGTGTGGGGTCAGGAGGGCAGGGCTGTGTGTGGCGTGCGGACTGCAATTATAATGTAAAGCTGTTACCCCGCTCTGTGATCAAGCCAGATCTCCACTTCCTCCATGCTCTCTTCCGCTATGATGATCCGGCCGCCCCCTGTGTTCCTCCACACTCTCTCTGGGAGAATGGTTCCCATTCATCCCACCCCGATGGCGGGGCCCCCCCCCCCCCGGCTCCCAGGCAGCCCAGCTCCTCGCTTGCCAGACCTAATTTTCCACTTGCAAAATGCGAGTAGGCGAGTGGAAAATTTGAGGGCTGCTCTATGGTACTGACAGTGTTGGTCATCTTACTTAAAAATAATTAGTTAAGTTACAAATTACTTCTCCCAAAAAGTAATTGCGTTAGTTACTCAGTTACTACATTGGAAAAGTAATAAGTTACGCAGCAAAGTAACTGTGACTTTTTTTTTATATATATTTTTTTGTTATATATCGTGTAACCAAGGGGCTGCTCTATTATTACTCTAACCAAGGGGCAGATCTGTTATAGCGTGTAAGCAAGGGGCGGGTCTATTATTATTATAACGTGTAAGGGGCTGATGGCTACAGAAGAGGGCGAATGTTAAAATAGAGCTCGATATATAACAATAATAATAAATGCGCCCCTTGGTTACAGTAATACTAGACACGATAGACGTCCCTTGCAGAGTAGCACGAGCATCGGGAGCGTGCGGCATCGCCTCATACAATTACATGTTAACTGCGCCTGCGCGGTGTAAAGTTCACTCAGAGCTGTTTAGGTTTGGCAATTTAATTCTTAAGCTCCATAGTCCTTCATACTGCGCAAGCGCTGAGCCTGCGCAGTACAGGGGGTCCTTATCAGGCGGGGGAACTTTTTTCGGCAGGACACCGGAATTACACTACTGCCATCTAGTGGCGGTAAATGTAATTGCAGTAACGCCGCCCAAGTAATGGGAACTGCATTATCATGAGGGGAAGAGTAATCAGTTAGATTACTCGTTACCCTCTAAAGTAGGTTACTGCGTTAAGTAACTCCGTTTATTTTAACTCAGTTACTTACATTACTGGGTACTGAAGGCTTTCTCCTCCCTGGTTCCAGTGGTAAAGATCAACCCCACCCCTCTCTTCTTTTTTAGTCTCTAACCTGTCTTGTCACTGCCCCTCTCAATTATATCATCAAGTACAATGCAGACCACCACTGGTCCTGTATTATACCCGATGATTGAAGTGCCCACCCATATTCTGGCGGCACTTTAGAAAAGAGCACTGGCTTCCACGGGATCATAAAGTTATATTCTTGTTAATTCATCTCCTTGACAAAATGAGCATTAAATCTTTCATCAGTCGGAGGGCACGGTATTTATTATTTATTAAAGCGAATCTAAACCCATCAATTTAACGGTTTACTAAAAGGTTACATTCAAGGCATGCCATGAATGATAACTGTCACAATTGCTTGTACTCTCTACTGAACTGTCAAACCATCAAATTGCTGGGGTCATACAGTAACTGATCACATGTGCAGCACCATAGCAACTTCAGATCAAACAGAGGCTAAGATGGCAGCTTCCTTGTCTATGAAGGACAGGGGGTTTAGTTCCACATTGCAGATCCTCTGTAGAGGATGTACAGATTGCTCTCATAATAGTTAAAGTGGAGTTCCACCCACTTTTACAACTCTTCAGCATCCCTCACTAAACTGTGCACTGTAAACAAATTGGATATTTTTTTTATTTTTTTTTCAGCACAGACTGTATATCTGCTGTATTCATTTTTCACTTCCTCCTCCCTGGCCACGGCCCATCGCATCATTTCCTGTTTGCAATGCCTCCTGGGAAGGGGCAGCAACTTCCTCTGACACTGCCGTTGCTATGGAAACCTGACCTGAAACCTATTACACTGCTTATGCTGCACTGAGCATGTACGAGATCTGCAAGGATGAGATCCAGGAAGAAATACAGTCTGGCTTCAGATGCCCACACTTAAGATGGCCACGGCCTGCTGCAAGTTTATAAAATAAACTACTGCTAAAAACTAACAAAACAGACCTTACAGACTAACTTTACTAGAATACATTAAGCTTGTGTATTATAGGGGTATTTTTATTTAAAAAGTATAATTTCGGCCGGAACACCGCTTTAAAGTCCATGTGTACAAGGGTTAAAGAGGAGCTCAAATACAAATACTGTAGCTGCTGACTTTTAATATTAGGACACTTACCTTTTCCAGGAATGCAGCAGTGTACTCACCTGAGACGATTTTTCAATTGGCTATCGGGTGACACTGCCACCATCTCCGCTAAGAGAAACCGGCAGTGAAGCTTTGCGGCTTCACAGCTGGTTCCCTACTCTGCATGTGCAAAGTAGACTGTGCACTGTGAATGAGCCAGCTGCGGGGGGCAGGAGGAGGGGGGCCTAACTTCTGCCATGGCAAACTCAGCCGAAAGTGGGAGCAGGTACCTGTCAAAACCAGGTACCCGCTCCCCCCCCACCTCCCCAAAAAGGTGCCAAATGTGGCAGCGGAGGGGGGTGGGAGGCAAACAAACAGAGCTTCCCCTTTTGGGTGGAGCTCTTCTTTAAGTGTCATAGTAGCCAGGTGCAATAGACAAAAATAATACCCATTTAGCAGCTGGACTGTCTCCAGAGTGCATATAAAAAGGAAATGATATTGCTTTTTATTTATTGCATTTATTTGACCATTTATGACCATTTTTTAGCTTAAGATATTCTTATTCTATGCTATTGTATGTGCTCCAGCCCATACATTTTTTTTTTTTTTTTACTAATTGCCATTTTTTACATGGTTCAGCTATAAGATTTAGACTGCAAAGCATAATGGGCTTTTTGAGGAAAGCAATCTCACCTTCATGTTTCTTGTTGCCCAGGTCAACTGAATAATTAAAGTCCAACTCCAATCCTTTTATTTTAGTTTTGGAAAGACCTGGGAATAATAAATATCACTCTCAAGTTTTAATTGCATTTTTGATTTCAAGCAGAAATCTAGCTAAATATAACATGGTACAAAATACACAGCCCATTAAAAGATAAAATAACAAAACCTGGTATAGTTAGCTTTCCTGCAGAGATTTCCCCTGTGGTACATTTTTCTTCTACTAGATGTCCTCAGTCTGATACCCAGCGTCATTAAACCCACTTCCTTTGAGCCCAGGTTATCATTGACCCACCCCAGCCTGTGACTGGACAGTGAGGGTAGAGTCACAAGCCCAGCTATGGGCTTTAAAGTGGTAGTAAACCACATCCTTTTAAAAAAAAAAAATCTGAAAGACAACCTTATGAAATGCTTACCTTAGAACGAAGCACACGGTCAGGGCTTCCATCTTCACCTGGTCCTTCTTACGTGTTCATGTTCTCTGACCATTTGATTGGTCGAGCCACTATGGTGTTGCATGCCCGGGAGTCGCGGCCGTGGCACAGAGCTCTGAAGGGTGTTCTTTTTAATTTTAATACTTTTTATTAAATTTCAGAAACATACAAATGACTGCAATATTACAAAAGTATCAGCAATGGATACGGTATCAATCAATTCAAAAAGTACAGAGATATCCGAGGTTAAAGTTACATCCTTAATAAGCAGATTGTTCTTTTTAATAGCATGCTCTACAAAAGCTTTTTTTTTTTAGAAAAGATACAAAATTAATAAAAAATAAATGATTTTTAAAAAGGTTGCTTTATGTTAAAATATCATGAAAATCAGCTTTCATAACCCAGTTTTTTGCATCTTAAACTTCATAAAAATTGAGTTTTGCAGGAATTCTGTCCTAATGCCTCGTACACACGATCGGACTTTCCGGCGGGATTGTCCGCCGGACCTAGTCCAGCGGACAAACTGCCGGACCTTCCAGCGGGGCATCGTCGGACTTTAAAGCGAATGGACTTGACCACACACGATCACTCTAAAAGTCCGGCAGTTCACGCGATGACGTACAGCACATACGACGGGACTAGAAAAAGGAAGCTCAAGATCCAAAACGACACCCTTTGGGCTCCGTCTGCTAATCTCGTGTTTATCTCGTGTTAGTAGACGTTTGGTTAGAGACGATTCGCGCTTTTCAGACTTCAGCTTAATTTGCTCATTTTCTACGGTTCAGTCTGTGCTTATATATATATATATATATATATATATAATTTCACAAATTAATGATGAAGAAAAACGTTCGTGATGACTCTGCGTGAATATAAGCAGCAAGGCAACCTCATTCTTCAAGCACGATAAAAAAAAAATTGCGCTGTATTAAAAGATCAAAGATTCAGCAGCGTGACAAATGTGCTAGCTTCAATACGAACGCTAGTTTTACCAGACCGAGCGATTCCGTGACATACTTGCTACTGAGCATGCGTCCTTTTTGGTCCGCCGGACCATCATACAGACGGCCGTATTGTCTGCCGGACTGCCGAGTCCAGCGGACAATTTTAAAACAAAACTTAAAAAACTTAGTCCGCCGGACTTTTGGGAAAAAAAGTCCGTCGGAGCCCCACACACGGTCGGACTGTCCGGCGTACTCTAGTCCGATCGTGTGTACGAGGCATAAGACTAGAGAACCGCACCAAGATTGTCTCATTTGTTCTTTACAATGACTGGAATTTGCAGCCTAGATTGCCGAGATTTAATTTAGTAAAAAAAAAAATATATAATAAGACTTCTATTTTCCCTCACCAGTGAGTATCAAAGGGGAAGATAATTAAATACTCGCAGGGACCACTTAAATAGCCAACTCTCCAGATGTCACTGTTGGATAGGAGTGCAGTCTGGCAGGATAGTGTACTTGTAATTACATCAAGTCAAGAAATTGCTTTCTTTATGTCAATTATTTTGTAATGTCTGTGGCTAGGTTCCTGGTACTGCGTGTGTCTCAGAGCACCGTGTGCTTAAGTTACAGCCATGGCCATGAACCACGGACCTTAAAGCTCAAGTCTAATCAGCTTATATTTTGCCTTCCCTGGTTTCTCATTTCTCCCCTTATTAACATGCTAATAAGATTTTTAAATAAAACCTTTTTTCCAATACATACCCTATTTTAGACCCAGGGACATCATCACTAGGTCTCTGTGTTTCTCCATGCAATGCAGGCAGATCATAGCTCATAGGAGGAGCCAGCAGGGTGCTGCACATAGCTTCCTGAAAACATTACAGCTCCCTGCCTCAGTACTCCTCTCAATATAAAAATATCAAAGTACCTTGTCAACGGGGAGGAATGATTGAAAGAACTAAAATCCAATGAATGAACGGGGTGGGCCATGGACAGTCAGGCTGAGGAGGAAAGGGCTAGACCAGACTTCCTTAACCTCTTCATCATGAAAAAACATTGGGGTCTCAGGGAATCCCTGCTAATAATTACTATAGCTACAGCTCATGATACATTGGTGCGAACGTGTGGCATACTTTACTATTTGCCACCCAGGGCTATATGTTATATAGAATGTAGAAAAATATAAAATAATGCATTTGGGTGGCAAAAAATATGAATGCAATCTATACACTGGGGGGAGAACCTCTGGGGGAATCTAGGATGGAAAAGGACCTGGGGGTCCTAGTAGATGGTAGGCTCAGCAATGGCATGCAAAGCTAAGCTGCTGCTAACAAAGCAAACAAAATATTGGCATTAAAAAGGGGATCAACTCCAGAGATAAAACGATAATTCTCCCGCTCTACAAGACTCTGGTCCAGCTGCACCTGGAGTATGCTGTCCAGTTCTGGGCACCAGTCCTCAGGAAGGATGTACTGGAAATGGAGCGAGTACAAAGAAGGGCAACAAAGCTAATAAAGGGTCTGGAGGATATTAGTTATGAGGAAAGGTTGCGAGCACTGAACTTATTCTCTCTGGTGAAGAGACGCTTCAGAGGAGATATGATTTCAATATACAAATACCATATTGGTGACCCCACAATAGGGATAAAACTTTTTCGCAGAAGGGAGTTTAACAAGACTCGTGGCCACTCATTAAAATTAGAAGATAAGAGGTTTAACCTTAAACTACGTAGAGGGTTCTTTACTGTAAGAGCAGCAAGGATGTGCAATTCCCTTCCACAGGTGGTGTTCTCAGCAGGGGGCATTGATATTTTCAAGAAACTATTAGATAAGCACCTGAACGACCGCAACATACAGGGATATACCGTATATACTCGAGTATAAGCCGACCCGAATATAAGCCGAGGGACCTAATTTTACCACAAACAACTGGAAAAACGTATTGACTCGAGTATAAGCCTAGGGTGAGAAATGCGCAGCTACTGTAAGTGGAAAAGAGGGTCAACAATGCCCATTTGCAGCCTCACTGTGCCCATTTGCAGCCTCACTGTGCCCATTTGCATGCCTCACTGTGCCCATTTGCAGCCATAGGTCCCCCAAACTTCAAACTTGGTAGTTAAGGGTTCCTAGATGCCCCCTAGCTGCAGACAAAATTTGGGGTCTCTGGACTCAAAGGGTTCCCGAAATGATATTGCTGCAGATGGACACAGTTGACCAATTTTGGGGCCCTGTATCTCGGGGTCACTTGGTGCCAAGAACCCCATCTTTGAATATGTTGTAGTCCACTGGGTTTGAATACCAAATTTGGGGTTCCTAGCACCAAGTGTCCTTGAGATATGGGGACCCAAAGTCGGGTTGGAAAATGTCATTTTCTGCTGCAGAAAAGTGCTTGACTCGAGTATAACCCAAAAAAATGTGCTGAAAAACTCGGCTTATACTCGAGTACTGTATATAAGGTACAATGTAATCAGGGCCGGTCCGTCCCGTGGTGCACGGGGTGCAGTGCACCCAGGCGCCACAGAGGTGGGGGCGCTGGAGCGCCAGAGTGCTCCGCTCCCTCCTCCTCTCCTTGTCCGTAGGCGGCGCGGCTCTCTCCGCCCGTCGCGGAGACGCCACGGGGGGGGGGGGTGGGGCGCTCAGTGGCCGAGCCCGACTTGAACAGAGCGTGTGTGATGCTGGTGCTTGTGGGCAGGAGGCGGAAGTTAAACACAGGAGGAGTCCTGTGTTTAACTTCCGCCCATAAGCACAAGCATCACACACGCTCTGTTCTCCACCCGGGCGGCGCGGCTGCACACTGTCCTCTCCAGCTGCCGCCCGGGTGGTTTTAATTAGCCTAGTGGTAGGGGGGGGGGGGGGGGTTTGTCTAGGGGGGGTCTATACTAATGTGGGGGGGGGGTCTAATGTGGGGGGGGGGGGTAGTTTGTCTAGGGGGGGTCTATACTAATGTGGGGGGGGGGGGTTGTCCTGGGGGGGTCTATACTAATGTTTGGGGGGGGGGTTGTCCTGGGGGGTCTATACTAATGTGGGGGGGGTGGTTTGTCCTGGGGGGGTCTATACTAATGTGGGGGGTTTGTCCTGGGGGGTCTATATCAATGTGGGGTGGGGGGGTTTGTCCTGGGGGGTCTATACTAATGTGGGGGGGGTGGTTTGTCCTGGGGGGGTCTATACCAATGTGGGGGGGTGGTTTGTCCTGGGGGGGTCTATACTAATGTGGGGGGGGGTTTGTCCTGGGGGGTCTATACTAATGTGGGGGGGGGGGGTTGTCCTGGGGGGGTCTATACTAATGTGGGGGGGTTGTCCTGGGGGGTCTATAATGTGGGGGGGTGGTTTGTCCTGGGGGGGTCTATAATGTGGGGGGGGTTGTCCTGGGGGGGGGGTCTATACTAATGTGGGGGGGGTTGTCCTGGGGGGTCTATACTAATGGGGGGGGGGGGGTTTTGTCCTGGGGGGGTCTATACTAATGTGGGGGGGTTTGTCCTGGGGGGGTCTATACTAATGTGGGGGGGGGGTTTGTCCTGGGGGGTCTATACTAATGTGGGGGGGGGGGGGGGGGTTTGTCCCGGGGGGGGTCTATACCAATGTGTGGGGGGGGGGTTTGTCCCGGGGGGTCTATACTAATGTGGGGGGGGGGGGGGTTTGTCCTGGGGGTCTATACTAATGTGGGGGGGGTGGTTTGTCCTGGGGGGGTCTATACCAATGTGGGGGGGTGGTTTGTCCTGGGGGGGTCTATACTAATATGGGGGGGGGGGTTTGTCCTGGGGGGTCTATACTAATGTGGGGGGTGGTTTGTCCTGGGGGGTAATATACTAATGTGGGGGGGTGGTTCGGCCTGGGGGGTCTATACTAAAATGTGGGGGGGGGGGGGGGTTGTCCTGGGGGGTCTATACTAATGTGGGGGGGGGGGGGGGGGGGGAAGGGGGGGGGTGTGGGGGGGGGGGTGGGGGGGGGGGGGGTTGTCCTGGGGGGTCTATACTAATGTGGGGGTGGTTTGTCCTTGGGGGTCTATACTAATGTGGGGGGGGGGGTTGTCCTGAGGGGTCTATACTAATGTGGGGGGGTTTGTCCTGGGGGGTCTATACTAATGTGGGGGGGTCTGTACTAATGTGGGGGGGGGGTTGTCCTGGGGGGTCTATACTAATGGAGGGGGTGGTTGTTTGTTCTGGGGGGTTTGTACTAATGTCGGGGGGGAAAGGTTTGTCCTGAGGGGGGTCTATACTGATAAAGGGGGGTGTTTTGTCCTGGGGGTCTATACTAATGGGGGGGGGGGGGGGTCTGTCCTGAGGGAGGTATTTATACTTAGTGAAGGGTCCGCACTGACGGAGGGGGGGTCTATACTTAATGGAGTGGGGTCTGTACTGAGGGACGACTATAGTTGGTGGAGGGGGTGATACCATGTTTTACTGCACCAGGTGACACCAACCCTAGTGATGCCACTGCAGCTGCGGGCTCTTATTTCCCCTCTCCCTCTCCTCCTCGTGCGCTGCTGTACTAGTGAGCGGCGCACTATGTTTCTTCCCCCGCCTTCATAACGGCCAGGGAAGAAAAAAACAAAGGAGCAAAGAAAAGGATTGTGGGACATGTGGTCCCAAGGACTGGCAGCCCCACTGTAACATGGAAACTGCAGCCCAAACAGCATGCTCAGCGGAATGGGAGAGAGAAAGCCAGGAGCCCGGGGAAGCTTTCAGGGAAGGGCACCCAGGACTCCAGAGGGAGAGGGCAGTGCTGAGAGAACACCATCAGAGAGAGAAAAAGCCACACAGCCTGGCACCATCCCTGGTGGAGAAAGGAATGGAGTCATTGCAGGAATACAGATGTAGCGGGGTTCTACCCCTTTTAGGCTTAGAGACTACATCTCCCACAATTCCCCAGGCCCCAGGGCTGCTGACTTCCGCCCGGGAGGCTGCTGGGGGAGATTATAAAAGGGAAGAGCGGAGACCGCCTCTTCCTCTTGGGACACTTCCTCTTCTGAGGCCTGACAGGACTGGCCTACCTCTGCTGACAGAGCGTGTGACGCGGAGACTGCAGCCAGCAGAGACACCTGTGCGGACCGGAGCTGAAGGCCTGAAGCCTGGGCCTTGCAGCCGATGGAGTGAGACTCTCACCCCTCAGAGTCCACAGCAGCGGAGCGGAGACTTCCCCTTACTGTCGGTCGGACGGAGCTGATGACCGGAGTGCAGGGCTGTGACTGAGGAGACCGGACGCCGCCATTGAAGAGACCAGAGCCGCCATTAGAGGGACCGGATCGGAGGACGGTACCCCAAGGATTGGTGAGAGAGCCTGTAGGCTCAATCCTGCATTGACACACAAGTTTTATGCCTATTGAACTGCCTAGGCGCAATTTACCTCAGAGCAGCAATGTTACTTTTTGTGGATTACAAATGACACCATTTAAAGCTACATGTGCACCACCTCTACAGATTTATTGCCGGTGAAGAACACTGTACTAGTACAAGGACTGAGCTCTATTACTAGGGATCAGGCCTGGTCCGTTAGGTAGGCGCAGATAGATTTATTGCACCTCAGGGGTGCATAGCAGACGGTCGCCACACTTGGCGCTCCGTTTCCCCATTGTTAGATTGATATACCTGTGTACATGTTTAAAGTGCATTTTGCAGGGACCTGCTAAAGTATTGTGAGATATATGTTCAAATGCATGTTGCTATTCTTTTTTCCTTACTGCCAAAGTAAAGCCAGTTATTCTTATTTCAGCAGTCGGCTTGTGAGTTCATACCAATTACACTTAGAGTATAAGCTAAGTTTTATGTGCATAGGGACGTACCCCTTTACTAACTGTGCCAGAGCGGGTAGAGCCAAATTGCCGGGGGTTGGTGGAGCTGTACTCAGGGACCCAAAACAAACCAGCGGCTCTCTTAACTGGGGGTAGCGCTACACGTGGGGGCTCGTAATCCGGGATCCTGAGTCAGCGGGAAAAGCCGCCAGAAGGTGCCGGCATGGACCCAATAGAAGTGGGACGGTGGTCCGCAACATGGGCCGCTGACCCAGCCGCAGCAGCAGTTATTGAACTGCCAGGGATGTGGCAGAGAGAGGCAGTGAAGCAGCTCATAATGTCATTATCCCCATGCCAGAAGTCATGGATAATGGACATGAGAAATGACGCTGGGTACACATACGCCTTAATAGAGTGGAAGGAAGAGACTCCAGAGCAGTTCAGGAGCCAGAGCATACAGGCACCAAATGGTCAGGCCTACCAATTGCTGCATGCGCTGCCGCGGAAGGGAGACTACTCTCCTATGAAAGCCATTCTATCCCCAAAGAAGGAGGAGCAGAAGGGCGCGGAAAGTCCCGCACCCACACACACTACTCTTAGTGCAGAACTGTGTGCTGTCCTAGGGGAAATTGTGACCCAGTGCAGAAGAGACCCCGGGGATTACCCAATGTCGGGATACAGGAAACTCCGGATGTTTTCAGGGAGGACACCTGTACCCTCGGGAGAAGAGGGATTTGAAGAGTGGTTAGATGGTGCCACGCAGGCCCTAGAAGAATGGGAGGTCTCAGAAGGCAGAAAGAAGCAAAGGATTGTTGAAAGCCTAAAAGGACCTGCCTTAGAGGCCATACGCAATCTGAAGACGAGTAAAAAGGATTGCACTGCCCAGGACTACATAGACATCCTGGAAGGTGTGTTTGGTGGGACAGAAAAAGTCACAGAACTTACCTATCAACTGGAACACTGTTACCAGAAGACAGGGGAGAAGCTGTCAGAGTACATGGGACGCATAGACAAGGTCCTGCATAGGATTATCCTGAAGAAGGGGATAGATCCAGGGAAGGTAGATGAAGCCCGTGCCCAGCAGGTGATGAGGGGAGCCCAACCCTTGGACCCTGTCGCACTAATTCTACGCACCCGGCAGGATGGGAAGAGCCTGGACTACCCTGACCTCATCCGAATGGTCAGAGAAGAAGAGGCCATGTTGGAAGAGAAAAGGGAGAAGCAGGTGATGGGGTCTACAAAGTCTCCAGTGGCCACGGTCAGGTCGGCCTTAACCCCTGAAAGAGACACAGAGGTAGATGCCCTGAAGTTGCAGATGTCCCAGATGATGGAGATACTGACATCTCTAGTGGCGAAAGAGACGCCCAGTCCCAAGAAGGAAACAACCAGGAGGGAATTGTTTCCAGCTGTTCCAGCACCAGCATCCCCACCTGACCACAGTGAGATGATTTGCTTTAATTGTGGAGGAATTGGTCATATTGCAGCTGTATGTGCCAGTCCCAAGAAGAAGAGGGCAGAAAGCCGCCAGCCGGCGGGAAACGCCAAAGGGCCCCGGTGAAGGAGTCAACCGGGTGCCCATCACCTTCAGTGAGCTCCAAGAAGCGTAACAAGAAGAGAAAGCGAGGAGACCAAACCCCTCAGAAGGGGCCCAGGGATCCTCAACCAAGGTGCACTCCAGAGAAAGGGGGCAAGACCCCTCTGAAGAGACACAGCACCCCAAAGCAACAACCCTTGCAAGTGAGAGATAACAATGTCCCTCAACGGGTTCACACTCCCACTAAGAGGGAGAAAATCAATGCATACCAGGCTCAAGAAAGGAGCAAGTGCAAATCAAGTGCTGGTAAAGCGAAGAGTCCAAAGAAGAGGACAGCATCAACTAGGCCCTACCCAGAGGAGCTAGTTGGTCCATCCCCTACTGTACCCATCCAGGTGGAAGGAGTGTACACGAAGGCCCTCTTGGATACTGGAGCACAAGTGACCCTGTTGTACAGGGACTTCTATGACAGATACCTGAGTCATCTGCCTATACAGAAGATAGAAGAGTTGGAGATAAGGGGATTGGGAACTCAGAGTTTCCCCTATGATGGATACTTACCCATCAGATTGACGTTTGACCCATCCGTAGCTGGGAAGTCTGAAGTGTTCGACACCTTAGCAGTGGTGTGTCCCCGCCCACCAGGAACCAGCAAGACGTCCCTGATCATAGGGACGAACACGGACCTAGTCAGAAGGCTTCTGACCCCCCTGGTGAAGAAAGAGAATCTTTCAACTCCCAAGATCCATCCCATGCTGAAGGCAGCCTATCAGCGGTTGGTCCTAGAGCAGAAGACCCCAAGTGAGGGGATAGGAAGGGTATGGAGGCTTGGGAAAGAAGGAGCAGTGTTACAGCCTGGAGAGGTGACCTGCATGAGAGCCACGGTGAAACTTACTTGGGAGCAGCCTGGCCCCTTTGTAATGCTGGAACCTGACCCAATGGAGGGTCACTCAGGTCTGGAAGTGATACCAGAAGTAATTTCACTGAAGGACCTGAAGAAGGCTAGAGGAAGAGTCCCTGTCAGTGTGAGGAACCCCACGGAGCGGCCCGTGGAGATCCCTGCCAGGATGCTTCTGGGACAGGTGAGTCCTGCTGTCCCAGTTGGCTGGTCAGAAGTGAAGGGGACGGGTGAAGGAGAAGATGTTTGGAAGAAACTCTCCATGGAAAACCCTAACCTACCTGGAGCTTGGAAAGAGAGAGCCAAGGCCCAGCTGACCAGATGGGAGAAGATTTTCTCTAAAGATGAGTTTGATGTGGGGTGTGCGAGGAGTGCCACCCATCGAATCCGCATGCAAGAGGACAAGCCATTCAGAGAGAGAGTGAGGCGAGTCCCGCTAGCAGATCTGGAGGATCTGAGGGAGCAGCTTGCGGAATTGAAGAAGACGGGAGTGATTAGGGAGTCCAGAAGCCCCTACGCCTCCCCAATTGTGGTAGTCAGAAAGAAGAATGGGTCATTGAGGCTCTGCATTGACTACAGAACTCTCAACAGGAGGACCATTCCTGACCAGTACACCACGCCAAGGATAGAAGATGCCTTGCAGAGTTTATCTGGAGCTAAGTGGTTCAGTGTGATGGACCTCAAGAGTGGGTATTACCAAATCCCCATGCATCCAGAAGATAGAGAAAAGACTGCCTTCATAACCCCAGTGGGATTCTTTGAGTTCAACAGGATGCCCCAGGGCCTATCTGGAGCTCCTGCTACGTTTCAACGCCTGATGGAAAGGACAGTTGGAGACATGAACCTCATAGAAGTCCTTGTGTACCTGGACGATGTCATTGTCTTTGGAAAGACTTTGGAAGAACATGAAGCCAGATTGGAGAAAGTACTGAAGAGGCTCAGTGAAGAGGGACTTAAACTTTCTCCAGAGAAGTGTCGGTTCTATCAGTCTTCTGTGAACTATCTGGGACACATAGTGTCTGAAAAAGGAGTGGCCACAGACCCTGAGAAGCTGGAGGCAGTTACTTCGTGGCCAAGGCCCACAACAGTTACAGAACTTCGGTCTTTCTTGGGGTTCTGCTCCTACTACCGCAGGTTTGTGGATGGATTTGCCCGCATTGCCAAACCCCTCAACGAGCTGCTGAAGACAGA
The DNA here is from genome assembly GCA_028564925.1 of Lithobates sylvaticus. Lineage (NCBI taxonomy): Eukaryota > Metazoa > Chordata > Amphibia > Anura > Ranidae > Lithobates > Lithobates sylvaticus. Next base: position 247,501,998 of record CM053032.1, read on the forward strand.
AGGAGAGGAAGATGGAATGGGGCCTAGGAGGTCCAGTGAGTCGGTCCAAGACCAGTGGAATTCAAGGTGTGAAGAGGCTTTCAGAACCTTGAAGAGAAGTCTCACCACAGCCCCAGTTTTGGCCTACGCTGATCCCACTAGACCCTATGAGCTACATGTTGATGCCAGCCATGAGGGCCTAGGTGGAGTACTCTACCAGGAGCATGAAGACCAGCTACGACCAGTGGCCTATGTGAGCCGGAGCCTGACCCCCTCCGAGAAGAACTATCCCACCCACAAGTTGGAGTTCTTAGCCCTCAAATGGGCAGTTGTTGACAAGTTGAGAGACTATTTGTATGGGGCCGAGTTTACTGTAAAGACAGATAACAACCCCTTGACCTATCTATTCACCACCGCCAAGCTGGATGCAACTGGACACAGATGGTTGGCGGCGTTGTCTGGATTCAATTTCAGTCTCAAGTACAGACCAGGGGCTGGAAATAGGGATGCAGATGCCCTGTCCCGAAGATCCCATGTCATGGTCGATGACTGGGAAGACTGGACCCAAGTGGCACCAGATGGAGTGCGAGCCCTTTGTCAGGGGCTGAACTCCAAGCCAGAGGAGGATCCAGAGCTGAAGAGATAGGAGTTACCACAGTGGGAGTCCCAAAGTGTTACTGTGGGGTAACTCAACTGGCAGAGGAGTGTCTGCCGAAGCTGTCCAAGAAGGAGTTGAGGTGTGACCAATTGGAAGATCCCATGGGGAAATTGGTCCTGGAAGCCCTGGAAGACAAGAGTCCAGAGGGACTTCGCCTTCACCCTTCTAAAGAAGCTCGCCTACTGAGGAGAGAGTTGGACAAGTTACAGGTGCATCAGGGGGTAGTCTACCGAAGGGGCCCCTCTGATGGACCAGAAGACAAGTGGCAGTTGTTTCTCCCAGAAAAGCATCGAGAGACTGTGCTGATTGCCTTACATGACCAACATGGTCACTTGGGAGCAGAGAGAACCTTCCAACTTGTCAGAGACCGGTTTTACTGGCCCTGCATGAGGGCCGAAGTGGAGGAGTATTGCCATTCCTGTGCAAGATGCATTCAGAGAAAGACTTTACCCCATCAAGCTGCCCCAATGGGCCACCTACAGAGTGAAGGCCCAATGGATCTGGTATGCATTGATTTTCTCTGCCTTGAACCCGATTTGAGCGGATTGGGAAATGTTCTGGTGGTAACCGACCATTTCACTCGTTATGCTCAGGCTTTCCCAACCAAGGACCAGAAGGCCTCTACAGTAGCCAAGGTACTTTTGGAGAAGTACTTTGTTCACTATGGACTGCCACAGAGAATCCATTCAGACCAAGGAAGGGACTTTGAGAGTCGCCTGATCAGGAAGCTACTAGATTCTCTGGGAGTAGAGAAGACTAGGACCACACCATATCACCCTCAAGGTGATGCCCAGCCTGAAAGGTTCAACAGGACCCTATTGAACATGTTGGGAACTTTAGAAACAGAGAAGAAGCAACATTGGAGCCAACACATTTCAGCTCTAGTGCATGCCTACAATTGCACCACAAGTGATGTGACAGGTTTTTCCCCTTACCGACTTATGTTTGGGAGAGAAGCAAGATTGCCAGTGGATTTGGCCTTTGGAATTTCTTTGGACCATGCCTCAGCTGCCTCCCACAAAGGATATGTGGACAGACTGAGGCGCAGTCTGAAGATAGCTTATGAAAAAGCTCAAGCGGCCTCTAACCAGAGGGGGGCCCGAAATAAGAGGAACTTTGATTTGAAAGTTAGAGTACAGGACCTACAGCCTGGGGACCGTGTACTGTTACGGAACCTAGGGATCCCTGGAAAACACAAGATTGCTGATAGATGGAGATCAGAACCATATATCATCTGTAGAAAACTTCCAGGATTGCCTGTCTATAAGTTGAAGCCAGAAGGAAGATTGGGGCCTTTGAAGACCTGGCATAGGAATCATTTGCTCCCACTCACTGAAGCAGTCAGAATGCCTCCAGTAAGAGATGTACCTGAATCTGTTTCCATTCTGGATACCCCCAGGCCTAATACTAGGTCTCAGACATCCCAAGTTAGGGGTGGTGAGGACCCCCAACCAGAGGAAGAAAGAGGAGAACTTGAATGGCTATGGCCTTCCTCAACTCCAGGAAGTTCTGCCATAGATCTTCCACCTACTGAAGATGTGGAAGATAACACATTGAACCCAGAAGCCACAGAGTTTGTGCCATTCAGTGATGTGCCTGAGTGCTGGGAAGATATCCCTGGTCTCTACCCAGAACAAGAAGAAGATGTTCCAGAACCAGAGATGTTGCCAGAATGTGTTCCTGAAGAAGTTCCAAGAGAACAGAGAGCTCGCAGAGTTGTGAAGCCTCCCAAGAAGTTAACTTACCCCAAGATGGGAGAAAGTTCAGAGGACTCTGTTACCACAGCAAGGAGAAGTGCTGAAAGCCCTGACCCTTCCGCTGTTCATTTAGTGGAGGGCAACCCCAGCTCACTCTCTGGCACAGTTAAGCAGGTCGCCCACACTGAAGTGACCTGTAGACAGGACAGCTCCCCATCTCATGCCAATTGGTGGGAAGCTCCTCTGTCCAAATTATGTGAAAATGTTGTTCCCGAGAAAGTTTGTAGTTTGAACACTATCTTTGGGGACCAAAGATTCAAAGTGGGGGGAGTGTGTAGCGGGGTTCTACCCCTTTTAGGCTCAGAGACTACATCTCCCACAATTCCCCAGGCCCCAGGGCTGCTGACTTCCGCCCGGGAGGCTGCTGGGGGAGATGATAAAAGGGAAGAGCGGAGACCGCCTCTTCCTCTTGGGACACTTCCTCTTCTGAGGCCTGACAGGACTGGCCTACCTCTGCTGACAGAGCGTGTGACGCGGAGACTGCAGCCAGCAGAGACACCTGTGCGGACCGGAGCTGGAGGCCTGAAGCCTGGGCCTTGCAGCCGATGGAGTGAGACTCTCACCCCTCAGAGTCCACAGCAGCGGAGCGGAGACTTCCCCTTACTGTCGGTCGGACGGAGCTGATGACCGGAGTGCAGGGCTGTGACTGAGGAGACCGGACGCCGCCATTGAAGAGACCAGAGCCGCCATTAGAGGGACCGGATCGGAGGACGGTACCCCAAGGATTGGTGAGAGAGCCTGTAGGCTCAATCCTGCATTGACACACAAGTTTTATGCCTATTGAACTGCCTAGGCGCAATTTACCTCAGAGCAGCAATGTTACTTTTTGTGGATTACAAATGACACCATTTAAAGCTACATGTGCACCACCTCTACAGATTTATTGCCGGTGAAGAACACTGTACTAGTACAAGGACTGAGCTCTATTACTAGGGATCAGGCCTGGTCCGTTAGGTAGGCGCAGATAGATTTATTGCACCTCAGGGGTGCATAGCAGACGGTCGCCACACTTGGCGCTCCGTTTCCCCATTGTTAGATTGATATACCTGTGTACATGTTTAAAGTGCATATTGCAGGGACCTGCTAAAGTATTGTGAGATATATGTTCAAATGCATGTTGCTATTCTTTTTCCTTACTGCAAAGTAAAGCCAGTTATTCTTATTTCAGCAGTCGGCTTGTGAGTTCATACCAATTACACTTAGAGTATAAGCTAAGTTTTATGTGCATAGGGACGTACCCCTTTACTAACTGTGCCAGAGCGGGTAGAGCCAAATTGCCGGGGGTTGGTGGAGCTGTACTCAGGGACCCAAAACAAACCAGCGGATCTCTTAACTGGGGGTAGCGCTACATAAAAATTAGAGAAACCAATTGTAGTTTCTCAAAACAACTGACTTGATGGACTTGTGTCTTTTTTCAACTTCACCTACTATGTAATAGAAACAAAATTATTTTCAGTAATAATGAAAGGAAACAAATAATAATTGTCAGAAAATAACGTAAAAAAGGAGAGAAACCAGTTGTAGTTTCTCAAAACAACTGATTTTCGAAGCACAGCATGAGGCGGTTTATATAAAAAATGATCAAATTTATTTGATATATATTAAAAAAGACATAGTACAAAACACATAGAAAAGGGGGACTTAAAAAGCACCCCCCATCTACAAGACGTCAACAGATACCCAATCCTATTGTATGGAGAAAAATAACTACAATGTATCATGGAGTATTGAAGTCCAGTAATGGGATCATGATTGGTTTCTCTCCTTTTTTGCTCTAATTTGGATGTTGGCAAGGTGAGGGTCCTCCCTCCCAGAAAATAAAGTAAAGTGTTCCCTTGCATTGTGTGCCCATTGGTGGTCAGTGAAGGGCTCCCTTACTTTGGTGGTCAGTGGAGAAGGGATCCCTTGGATTAGTAGTCAGAGGAGCAATGACCACCTTACATTGGTGAAAATAGGGAGATGGAACTTATTACACTGGTGGTCAGTGGAGAAGGGGTTCCTTTGATTGATCTTCAGTGGGAGAATGGCCACCTTACATTGGTGATCATAAACACAGGAAATTCATTACACTTGTGGTCAATGGAGATGAGATCCCTTAAGGTTGGTCTTCGCTGGGTGAATACCCACATACATTGGTAATTATAGTAAGAGGGAACCTATTACACTGGTGGTCACTGGAGAAGGGAACCTTTTGAGTGAGCTTCAGTGGGAGAATGGCCACCTTACGTTGGTGATCATAGGGACAGGGAACTTATTACACTGGTGGTCAGTGGAGAAAGGATCCCTTTGATTGGTCTTCAGTGGGGGAATGATCACCTTACATTGGCCATGGGCGTCCGCAGGTAGGGGCAAGGGGGGTCAAGTGCCCCCTCTGGAATCAGGGATCGGATCTTAAATTTAGCACAGTTGTGTCACTATCGGGGTGCGGACAGCCCACACCTGGGTGCCACTTGCCAGTGGGGTGACACCATCAAGGTGTTGTCAAGCCCCCCCATCAGTGTTGTGTGACTTTGGCTCTTTTCCCTGCTCAGTCCAGCAAAGAACTCAGCGGCGCTGTGTCCCCCGCTCACCCCCCCTTTCTTCTGTCAGGGAGAAGAGACAGCGGCTCTCACCAGCTTCCCCTCACAGCTTCCTGCCCACTCCGTTCCTTCCCTATTGGCCATAACTGAGGGCCAATCAAAGGAGACTAGGAGAGGAGAGCATCATGGGACATGTAGTGCCAAAGATTGGCGGCCCCATTTTCCACAGGGAGGAGGCTACAGCTCGATCGAGAGAGATTGAGAGACTGCAGCCTGGAAAAAAGCTGAGGGAGAGAGTGCTACAGGACAAAGAATGAGTAGTGTGCTGGGCGGAAGCCAGAGAGAGAGCCACGCTTCCCAGTACCACCAGTGAGAGAAAGACTGAGCCACTACCATGGTACATACATGGTACACTACTGACCAGAGTCGCCCCCGGGGAACCCAGAGTGAGCGATCGTCCAGCCGGAGGGATCACTGCTGTAGTTTTGCTGGGTTTGGTAAGAGGGCCTGTTGGCCGTTATCCATTACTTATCCTAGGGACTGTATTGCGTCTGCAGTCTCTGACCATGGTAATGTGATAATGACATTGTCAAAAAGGGGCGGTGCATGGGTGACCCTAAAATGATGCCCCCCCTGAAAAAAGTTCTGCGGACGCCCGTGACATTGGCTATCATAGGGAGCAGAAACCCATTACACTGGTGGTCAGGGGAGAAGGGATACCGTAAATTAGTCTTCTGTGGAATTATGGCCACCTTACATTGGTAATCATAAGCACATGGAACTCATTACACTCGTGGTCAATGGAGATGAGATCCCTTAAGATCGGTCTTCAGTGGGAGTAAGACCACCTTACATTGATAATCATAGGGTGAGGGAACCCATTAAACTTGTGGTCAGTGGAGAAGGGATCCCTTAGATTGGCCTTCAGTGGAAGAATGGCCTCATTACATTGGTGCTCATAGGGAGAGGGAACCCATTACACTCTCTGGTCCGTGGGAAGACTGCCCCCATACAGATAGCTAAAGAGTGTTGACCACTAGTGTCAGTAGTTACTTATCCGAGAGACAGAAATTGCTCATTGCTCAAGGAACCCCCAGCAACCTCTGGAGGAATCTTAGGGTACCACTGAACACTGGTTGGGAAGGGCTGGACTAGACTATGGCTAGACGTCCTTCAACCAGGAAATGAAAGGGGCTCTATCCAATTTTCTGCAGAGTCTAATGCACACTATGAGAAGCTCACAGTGTTCAGTGATATCAGAGCGAACTATTTCAGTACAGGAGAGGAGCATGTACAATAGTTCAAGACCGAAGGGAAGGCTAAAGTTCAGTAAAATAAGGTTTCTTTTATCTTCGATGTCTGGCTTGAAAAGCATCTTTTTTTATGTGTGTAAAAAAAAAACATTTTTAAAGTCTTTCCAAATGAACTGGAATGAATGTTTTCTGCTAAAGCCAAGGATTTTAGGAAACGTTTTATGGGGCTCTTTAGCACCAATGTTCTGCCGCACAATGAACTGTTCGTCTGATAATTGTTTTTGAAAGAGTCATCTAGGATCTGGGACTGTCTCTCCTGCATACAAATCTGATCATTATTTGTCACACAACGTATGAAATATCAGAGTTTTTGTAAAAAGAATTCTGGAGAGAACAGGAGCTTAGTTGGCGGTTTAGGGCTCTTCTAGGTGTGAGGTTGTCTTTGCTTTGTAGTATGAAACAACCCAATGACAGTTTATTTACATCTTTGCACCAGTGGGTTTCTCTAGTCAATATTAAACTAGAATTCTATCCAAATCTGTGCGTGTCAATGTGGACAGAGCGGAGAACAAGGTCTGATGGTGTTTTTTTCCATCAGTGTCCCCTCTGGTAGATTTGCCCCATTATATTGTGTCAATGTGACAGAAAGTGAGAAGTATTCCTTATGCCGCGTACACACGAGCGGACTTTCCCGTGGGAATGTCCGCTGGACTGAAGTCCGCCGGACAATCCCCCCGTGTGTGGGCGCCGGCGGACTTTTTGGTGCCAAAAGTTCGGCGGACTAGGTTTTAAGTTTTGTTTTAAAATTGTCCGCTGAACTTGGCAGTCCGGCGGACAATCCCGCCGTTAGTATGCTAGTCCGCCGGACTTTTGGAAATGAACGGACTTGCCGATCATCGGAAAGTCCGTTCATTTAGCACGTGACTTTAGGTAGACGGGACTAGCGAAGGCAGTGAATGCCGCCGCGCTAGCCCCGTCACCTGGTATGGATTTAAAGGGAATCCCCACGCCGAAAAAACGGTGTGGGGGTCCCCCCCAAATCCATCTCAGACCCTTATCCGAGCACACAGCCCGGCAGGCCAGGAAAGGGGTGGGGGCGAGCAAGCGCCCCCCCTCCTGAGGCCCCCCCCACCCCAAAGGCACCTTGTCCCCATGTTGATGAGGACAAGGGCCTCTTCCCGACAACCCTGGCCGTTGGTTGTCGGGGTCTGCGGGCGGGGCTTAATAAGGGGGCCCCCAAATCCCGGCCCCCCACCCTATGTGAATGAGTATGGGGTACGATGTACCCCTACCCATTCACCTAAGGTGTAAAGTGTAAAGAAAAAAACCACACAGTTTTTAAAAAATATTTTATTGGACTGCTCCGGGGGTCTTCTTCCGTCTTAGGGGGTCTTCTCGCCGGACTCCTCTGCTATTTACCTAGCTCTTTTACCGAGCAGAGGAGGCCGGCTACCTTCTTCGTCGTCGACGGCGTCGTGTGGGGGTCTCGATATGCCTTCGGGGGTCTTCCGGGGTCTTCCGAGGTCTCTTCTGTTCTTGCCGCTGCGCCGCCGCCGCCTTCTTCTTCTTCTTCCTCTTCCGATGTTGACCCGTCTCTCTCTCTGGCCGGAATGCCAGAGCCGCGCTGTGCTGGGACTTATATAGGGACAAGGGGACAGGGTCACATGCTCATGTCACATGGTGACCCCGCCCCCCTGTGATGTCACAGTCCCAGCATCCTCCGGGACTGTGACATCACAGGGGGGTGGGGTCACCATGTGACATGAGCAATGTGACCCTGTCCCCTTGTCCCTATATAAGTCCCAGCACAGCGCGGCTCTGGCATTCCGGCCAGAGAGAGACGGGTCAACATCGGAAGAGGAAGAAGAAGAAGAAGAAGAAGGTGGCGGCGGCGCAGCGGCAAGAACAGAAGAGACCCCGGAAGACCCCCGAAGGCGGATCGAGACCCCCAGACGACGGCGTCGACGACGAAGAAGGTAGCCGGCCTCCTCTGCTCGGTAAAAGGGCTAGGTAAATAGCGGAGGAGTCCGGCGAGAAGACCCCCCAAGACGGAAGAAGACCCCCGGAGCAGTGCAATAAAATATTTTTTAAAAACTGTGTGTTTTTTTTCTTTACACTTTACACCTTAGGTGAATGGGTAGGGGTACATCGTACCCCATACTCATTCACATAGGGTGGGGGGCCGGGATCTGGGGGCCCCCTTATTAAAGGGGGCTCCCGGATTCCGATAAGCCCCCGCCCGCAGACCCCGACAACCAACGGCCAGGGTTGTCGGGAAGAGGCCCTTGTCCTCATCAACATGGGGACAAGAAATATCTAGGGGTTAAACTTGCCAACTCGGTTGATAAACTTTACAGCGAAAATTACATCCCACTATTAGATGAAATTAAAAAAGAGATTAAGAAAATAGTGTTGAGGCCCCTATCGTGGTTTGGCCGAATCAATTCTGTTAAAATGATTATTTTACCTAAGACTACCTATACATTTCAAATGCTCCCAATTCCCCTCCCAGATTATTATTTTCAAACTATCAAAGCAATTCTCAGCAGATACATCTGGCAAAACAAAAAGCCAAGGATCTCCCACAACACTCTGAAATGCAGTAAGGAGCAAGGGGGCTTAGGTGTCCCAGACCTGAAACTATACTACTATGCGGTTGTGGTGTCAAGGGCAATAGAGTGGTCATATGAAACTTCTGATAAGCAATGGGTAAACATAGAGGGTAGCACCAGTGGGGTAGATCTAAAAACGGCAATTTGGAATCCCGTGCACTTAAGAGGACTAGACACAAATACACAAAAAATAACAAAGCACGTATTTAAAATATGGGATGTACTACATAAACGCTATGGATGGAAATATAACTCACCCTTAATGATAATAGGAGATAGCAACTATTTTCCACCTGGGAACACGCACACGGGGGGAGGGGGGTGGATAGGGTTAAATACACAACTGAAAGATATCACGAATAGGGGTAATATCAAAACACTGAAGGATATACAACAAAATTTGCCACAAATAAAGATAAACGAGTGGCGGTACCTGCAGTTGGCACATTTTGTCAGAAAACTACCACAACCAATCAGAGAAAAAAAAGAATATACGGCACTTGAAAAAATTTGTGAGGAAAAAGGGAAAAAAAAAGTTATATCTAGATTGTATAAGGCCTTGCTGGCCGAAGAACACTTGGAGGTACCGCCCTTTTTTATAAAATGGGGAAATGAATTGGGTTCACAAGACTATAGACACAGAATTACTAAGATTTTGAAATTAACTCACAACTCAGCTATTGACACCTCATCTGCAGAAATGAACTACAAATGCCTTTCTAGATGGTACATGACCCCGGATAAACTAAATAAATTCCAGCCAGATAGTTCACGGGACTGCTGGAGAGGATGTGAGGAACGCGGCACGATGGCACACCTTTGGTCTGACTGTGCAAAAATAAAGATATTTTGGAAAGAGATCCTGGACACCATTAAGGAAATAAATGGGGCAACCGTACAAGAAGATCCGTGGGTTTGTTTATTCCACGGAACAGGGGAGCCAATAAAACAATACGTAAATACATTGACCCCTCAGATGCTGAACGCAGCAAAGGGCCTAATCCCGAAGAAATGGCAACACGAAGAAGCACCTACAAAAAGGGAATGGGTTCTGAGGATTGAAGAAATATATCAGCTTGAAAAATTAAGATTTACTGGGGATGAAGGGGAGGGGGGAGATAGAGGTAAATGGGTTAGCTGGCAGAAGTTTAAGCAGCCATGGAGCTATGCTGAAATTATCATCTAAATTGATGGAAGTGAGAAGATAAGAGGTGTTTCGGGGGACTGGGAGGGACTTCACTAAAAGAAGAATGTTTTTAAACATCTCAAATAAAATAAATGTACGAAATATAAAATAAAAAATGTTTAAACATTGAAACGAAGATAAACTCCACAATGATGTAAAGAACAATGAGAGATATAAATGAACGAAAAGTTGAATAATTATTTATGTTGAGGGCACGTGGCCTGGTACGGCTCAGGAGGGGGGGGAGCTCGCTCGTCCCCACCCCTTTCCTGGCCTGCCGGCTGCGTGCTCGGATAAGGGTATGAGATGGATTTGGGGGGGACCCCCACGTCGTTTTTGTGGCGTGGGGATTCCCTTTAAATCCATGCCAGGTGAGGGGCTAGCGCGGCGGCATTCACTGCCTTCGCTAGCTCCGTCTACCTGAAGTCACGTGCTAAATGAACGGACTTTCCGATGACCGGCAAGTCCGTTCATTTCAAAAGTCCGGCGGACTAGCATACTAACGGCGGGATTGTCTGCCGGACTGCCAAGTCCAGCGGATAATTTTAAAACAAAACTTAAAACCTAGTCCGCCGGACTTTTGGCGCCAAAAAGTCCGCCGGCGCCCACACACGGGGGGATTGTCCGGCGGACTCGAGTCCAGCGGACAATCCCGCGGGAAAGTCCCTTCGTGTGTACGAGGCATTAGTAAAACTTCCAATAGACGAATGTCAGGCAGAGAACAAAATAAAAAAAATATACAGTATATATAATAGCGTTAGAACCGTTGTCCGGTTTTGTTGCAAGTGCCAAAAACATTGCATAAAGTCCAGATTTGATTTCTTTTGGATTCTAATATTATAAAACCTCAAAACATTTCAAGGTCCAAAGGTTCCCCCTTTATCAGGGATTGGCACTGTTGAACAAAGTGTGTACTGGACAGCAAAAATTAGGGGGATCCCAAGGTGTAGTTAGTCTGATTGCTCCAAATGCTCAACCAGCATCTACAGCGACCACATTAGGAGGACAGGTGTACATAAACCCAAAAGCAAAAATGTAAACTATTGTAGCTTACCAGTTCTTAGATGTGGTGGTTGTATTCGTTTTCAGGATTTTTCCCTTTATTTTCACTTGATTATAACATTACTTTCCCCTTACATTCAATTCCTCCAATGTATAGTGCCCCTACCCCTTAAACTTTTTCACATTTTGTAATGTTACAACCAAAAAACGTAAATGTATTTTATTGGGATTTTACATGATAGACAAACACAAAGTGCCACAAAATTGTGAAGTTGAAGGAAAATAATAAATGGTTTGTCCAAATTTGTTACAAATAAATGTGAAAAGTGTGGCGTACTTAATATTCAGCCCCCCTGAGTCAATACTTTGTAGAACCTCCTTTCACTGCAATTACAGCTGCAAGTCTTTTTGGGGATGTCTCTACCAGCTTTGCACATCTAGAGAGTGACATTTTTGCCCATTCTTCTTTGCAAAATAGCTCAAGCTCTGTCAGATTGGATGGAGAACATCTGTGAACAGCAATTTTCAAGTCTTGCCACAGATTCTCAATTGGATTTAGGTCTGGACTTTGACTGGGCCATTCTAACACATGAATGAACACAGCTTTGATCTAAACTGTTCAATTGTAGCTCTAGCTGTATGTTTAGGGTCGTTGTCCTGCTGGAAGGTGAACCTCCACCCCAGTCTCAAGTCTTTTGTAGACTCTAACCGTTTTTTTTCTAAGATTGCCCTGTATTTGTCTCCACCCATCTTCCCATCAACTCTGACCAGCTTCCCTGTCCCTGCTAAAGAAAAGCATCCCCACAACATGATGCTACCACTATCATGTTTCACAGTCAGGATGGTGTGCTCAGGGTGATGTGCAGTGTTAGTTTTCCACCATATATAGTGTTTTGCTTTTATGCCAAAAAGTTCAATTTTGGTCTCATCTGACCAGAGCACCTTCTTCCACATGTTTGCTGTGTCCCCCACATGGCTTCTTGCAACTGCAAATGGGACTTCTTATGGCTTTCTTTCAACAATGGCTTTCTTTTTGCCACTCTTCCAAAAGGGCAGATTTGTGGAGAGCACGACCAATACTTGTCCTGTGGACAAATTCTCCCACCTGAGCTGTGGATCTCTGCAGCTCCTCCAGAGTTACCATGGGCCTCTTGGCTGCTTCTCTGATGAATGCTCTCCTTGCCCGGCCTGTCAGTTTAGGTGGACGGCCATGTCTTGGTAGGTTTGCAGTTGTGCCATACTCTTTCCATTTTCGGATGATGGATTGAACATTGCTCCGTGAGATGCTTTAAACTTCTCCACAACTTTATCCCTGACCTGTCTGGTGTGTTTCTTGGCCTTCATGATGATGTTTGTTTACTGGCCCATACACACGATCCGAATATCGTACGAAAGATCATACAACTTTTTTCCACTTAATAGTCACAAGTAGAAGATGAATAGGTAACTAAAGTCCCGAAAATTCTCATACGTCTCTGCGTCAGTGGTGTCACTTGAAGGGAAAATGTTTCTGCGTCAGTGGTGTCACTTGATGGAAAAATGGCACTATGTCAGTGGTGTCACTTGAATGAAAACTGTCTCTTTGTCAGTGGTGTAATTTAAAGGAAAAAAGCCCTGCATCAGTGGTGTCATTTGAAGGAAAAACATCTCTGCGTCAGCGGTGTCTCTTGAAGGAAAATGCCTCTGCGTCATTGGTGTCACTTGAAGGAAAAATGCCTCTGCGTCATTGGTGTCACTTGAAGGAAAATGCCTCTGCATCATTGGTGTCACCTGAAGGAAAAATGGCACTGTGTCATTGGTGTCACTTGAAGGAAAAATGGCACTGTGTCATTGGTGTCACTTGAAGGAAAAATGGCACTGTGTCAGTGGTGTCACTTGAAGGAAAAATGGCACTGTGTCATTGGTGTCACTTGAAGGAAAAATGGCACTGTGTCAGTGGTGTCACTTGAAGGAAAACTGTCTCTGCGTCAGTGGTGTAATTTAAAGGAAAAAAGCCCTGCATCAGTTGTGTCACTTTAAGGAAAAATGTCCCTGCATTAGTGGTGTTATTTGAAGGAAAAATGTCTGCATCAGTGAAAAATTCCCCTTTGTCAGTGGTGTTACTTGAAGCATGAATGTCTCTGCATCAGTGGTGTCACTTGAAGGAAAATGCCTTGGCGTCAGTGGTGTCACTTGAAGGAAAATGCCTTGGCGTCAGTGGTGTCACTTGAAGGGAAATGCCTTGGCGTCAGTGGTGTCACTTGAAGGGAAATGCCTTGGCGTCAGTGGTGTCACTTGAAGGGAAATGCCTTGGCGTCAGTGGTGTCACTTGAAGGAAAATGCCTTGGCGTCAGTGGTGTCACTTAAAGGGAAATGCCTTGGCGTCAGTGGTGTCACTTGAAGGGAAATGCCTTGGCGTCAGTGGTGTCACTTGAAGGGAAATGCCTTGTGTCAGTGGTGTCACTTGAAGGGAAATGCCTTGGCGTCAGTGGTGTCACTTGAAGGGAAATGCCTTGGCGTCAGTGGTGTCACTTGAAGGGAAATGCCTTGGCGTCAGTGGTGTCACTTGAAGGAAAATGCCTTGGCGTCAGTGGTGTCACTTGAAGGAAAATGCCTTGGCGTCAGTGGTGTCACTTGAAGGGAAATGCCTTGGCGTCAGTGGTGTCACTTGAAGGGAAATGCCTTGGCGTCAGTGGTGTCACTTGAAGGGAAATGCCTTGGCGTCAGTGGTGTCACTTGAAGGGAAATGCCTTGGCGTCAGTGGTGTCACTTGAAGGAAAATGCCTTGGCATCAGTGGTGTCACTTGAAAGAAAAAATGGCACTGCATCAGTGGGGAAAAAATATGGTTTTGTGGGGAAAATTAGGGGGTGTTCTCAGCGCCAGCTCTATTCTGCCCACAGCAAAATGCCATTGGAGGGAGGAGAGAGCAGAATTCTCCCTTCAACAGTACAGGGGAACAGAGCGAACCAAAGCTCTCTGTGCACCCCTCCACATATAAACACTGTGCCCAGGGCATGTCCCCCCCCCCCTGCCCCCCTCCTTGTCCTGGCTCTGCAGCCACCATCTATTGACTGGTAAACTGTAATATACAACATTTTTGTTCTCAGGTTAAAAACAGTTGTCAACAGGGGGTTAAAAAATGACCGCACACAATTATTACAATAAAACAAAAAAACTGTCTGTAAATAATATCTCGCTTCAGCTCCATATAATTACATACCAGCGCTACAACATCTTCCCACCCATGCCTTGCTTCCCGTGTGCTGCCTGTATTCTATATAAATGGATTACAAGGAGATTTGGAGGTTTTATACATTTTTTTCTTCAAATGATAATCTGAAAATAGTTTTGACAATGGATTCTATAGCTGCATCCCAATTTATATTCATGCTGAACAAGGATGCAATAGCCGAGATATTTACCACAATTACATGGTAACAGCAACATTTGTACAGGACGTGCGCGTTACGATAAGATCATGACTTCAGGAAATGGTTTACTGACAACCGCCGTAATGATTTTTGTGCTGCAAAATAATAATGTAAGAATTAACAGTTTAATTACATCAGATCTAAAGGCATTGCGTCCTTCTCTGTCCAGTCCATTCATTTTTTTTTATTTCGTCTTGTGGCAGTTTTAAAATTGATAACGTTCATTCGTGTCCACCTTCCGAGATCATGTATAACTTCTCAGGAGGGATACAATATTCATTTGGTAAAGGATTTTAAATAATTCTTGCTTTTTTCAATTGTTTTATTCTATAGGCTGTAACTAGGAAGAAGTAGGGAGAAATAATAAAAGCAATTCCAACATTTTTTTTCCTAGTGCTACTTTTACAAAATGAGTGCAACCCCCAATAATGACTGTGTAATCATCTAAGACAGCCTCTCTCAACCAGGGTACTGTGGTAACCTAGGGTTCCTCCCAGATGTTGCTAGAGGTTCTTTGAGCTATGAGCAGTCTCTGCCTCCAAAATAAGTAACAACTGACAACAATGATCTTTTCAGTTATCTGCAAGGGCTCTTTCACACGGACGGTCCGTATGTCCGTTTTTCATCCTTCCGTTTTTTGGATGAAAAACGGACATACATGTATCCCTATGGGATAGTGGGTGTCAGCGGATGAGCATCTCGTCCGTGTCCGCTTTGCTCCGTTTCTGCAGACGGAGGAAAACCCTATTTTTTTTTCATCCATCTGCAGAGCGGATCGGGTGACGACGGACTCTACGGTCCGTCGTCACCCGATCTCCCATAGGGGAACGCGGCGCTCTGACAGGTCCGTCCCTGCGCTGTGTGCAGAGACGGACCTGTCATCTTCCTGCTCAGCGGAGATCGCTCCGGTGATCCTCGCAGAGCAAGCGGATATCCACGGTGGGGATCAGCACTGATCCGCCCTGTGTGAAAGAGCCCTAAGGGGGGGATTATCCTCACTGTAATATAAGGAGCATTCGTTCCACTAACCACTAATGTAAGAAGTATTCTTCCTACTGATCACCAATGTAAAAAGTATTCTTCCTACTGACCACCAATCTAAAAAGTATTCTTCCTGCAGACCACCAATATAAAGAGCTTTCTTCCCACTGACCATCATTTTAGGGAGCATTCTTCCCACTAAGCACCAGTGTAAGGAGTATTCTTCCTACTGAACACCAATATAAAGAGCTTTCTTCCCAATGACCATCAATGTAAGGAGCATTCTCCCCACTGATGACCAATTTAAGGCACATTCTTCCCAGTGACCACCCATTTAAGGAGCATTCTTCCTAGTGATTATCAATGTAAGAAGCATTCCTCCCACTGACCACTAAGATAGGGAGCATTCTATCCACTGACCACCACTGTAAGGAGTTTTCTTCCCAATGACCACCAATTTAAGGAGCATTCTTTCCAGTGACCATGAATGTAAGGAGCATTCTTCCCACTGACCGCCAATTTAAGGCACATTCTTCCCACTGACCGCCAATTTAAGGCACATTCTTCCCAGTCACCACCAATGTAAGAAGTCGTTTTCCCACTGATCACCAAGATAGGGAGCATTCTGTCCACTGACCACAAGTGTAAGGAGTATTCTTCCCAATGACTAACAATTTAAGGAGCAAATGCCACCCCCGCCGCCCCTCCTGTCCAGGTCTGACTTCAAGACAGCAAGGTAGAAGGCTGAATCCCCAGGGTCCCGATCTTGGCTCCCCTGCAATTAGCGTCAGTGTTGGCTCACAAAGAAGCCGGGGTGGTGTGAATGCAGCTCAGCGGCTCAGCCGGGTCAGTCCATCCCGATCCAACCTCCCAAATCCTAGCTAGTGTCAGCACTGCAGACAATTTGGCACTCCCCCTCAAGTTGGCACCCGGGGCATGTGCCCCCCCCCCTAGTTTTGGCCCTGCCTATGAGGCTGCAGGACCCCTGACCCTCTGTCTGGACAGTGCTGATTGGCCCTGTGCTGATCACTAGCAATATACATCAAACGGAGCATGTGCAGAGTGCCCACAAGGCTCTGTTCTATCAATAGGTAGATTGGGGACTGTGGGAGAAAGGGAGGATCAGAGAAGACAGGATCCAACAGCCTTTTTTTATACAATGCAGAGGATTAACCCCTTAGGTTCCACAGTGAGTATCACAAGCATGTTTTACTGCATATACAGACTGATTTTACTGTTGTGGGTTTAGTAACACTTTAAACAGGGAAACAAATATCTTCCTGATCTCCAAAGACAATCAGATAATTTCCTGGATCAACATTGTTCTACATTTTATCTTATTTCTTATTTTAAAAAAAATGAATATTTATGTATGGCCTTTAGAATAATTTTTTTTTTTTTAAACCTTATTCTCTTTAGGCTTTTAGAACGGGTTCTTTTGGAAGACTCTCACGTGATCACAGAGCTGAAATAATGATAGCTCACTCTTCTGAGAAAATGAACACCATCAAAGTGTGTTTTCCAGCAATGTGGCTGAGTAGTGAACTTTGTGCTCCTTTTGGGTCAGGCAGTTCTTTTCTACACTTTTACTTGTCCATGGCTGTATAAAACTATGTCTTTTTACACTGTTCATGTGTCACATTTAAACAACGATTAAATGCATACAAGCAAGCAGGGTTAATGCAGCCTATTGGTTGCTGCGATGCAATCAGCCATTGATGCCCAGCATCTTTCATTGCTAGGATATGGGTGGCCATTGCTACCTAGAATCCTTTATTGCTTGGATGCAGGTGGCTTTTGCTGCTTAGTGTCCTCCATTGTCAGGACACAGGAGGCTATTGGCACCTAGTGATGTTTGCTACTAGGAAGCAGGTGGCCATTGGCACTTAGAGTCTTCCGTCGTTGGGACACAGGTGGCATTGCTGCCTAACATCCTCTGTTGCTGGGATGCAGGTAGCTTTTGCTGCTTAGTGTCCTTTATTGCTAGGACGCAGGAGGCTATTGCCACTTACCGTCATCGCTAAGATCCAGGTGGTTATTGGCATCTAGAGTTCTCAGTCACTAAAACGCAGGTGGCCATTGCTTCCTAGAAATCTTCAGTTGCTAGGATACAGGTGGCCGTTGCTACCTAGAATCCTCAGTTTCTAGGACGCAGGTGGCTTTTGCTGCTTAGTGTCCTCCATTGCTAGGACACAGGAGGCTATTGGCACCTAGTGACGTTTACTATTAGGAAGCAGGTGGCCATTGGTACCTACAGTCTTTCGTCTTTAGGACACAGATGGCATTGCTGCCTAGCATCCTCTGTTGCTTGAAAAAAGGTAGCTTTTGCAGCTTAGAGTCTTTCATTGCTAGGACACAGGAAGCTATTGCCACCTACCGTTGTTTGTAGCTAGGATCCAGGTGGCTATTGGCATTAGAGTTCACAGTTGCTAAGACACAGGTGGCAACTGCTTCCTAGAATCTTCAGTTGCTAGGATGCAGGTGGCTTTTGCCACTTAGTGTCCTCCATTGCTAGGTGCAGGAAACTATGGCCATCTAGTGACATTTGTTACTAGGAAGCAGGTGGCTATTTACACCTAGAGTCCTCTGTCACTAAGACGCAGGTGACTATTGCTGCCTAGCATCCTCCAATAGGGTGCAGGCAGCCTTTTCTGCTTCGTGTTTCTTATTGCTAGGATACAGGAGGCTTTTGCCACCTAGCATCATTCGTAGCTAGGACTCAGGTGGCTATTGGCACCTGAAGTTCTCTGTCGCTTGATGAAGGTGGCCATTGCTGCCTAGAATCCTCCATTGAGAAGATGCAGTTGGCTTTTGCTGCTTAGTGTCCGCTGTTCCTAGGCACAGAAGGGTATTGCCACCTAGTGACATTTATTACATGGAAGCAGGTGACTATTGGCACCAAGAGTCTTCTGTTGCTAATACGCAGGTGACTTTTAATGCCTAGTGTCCTCTATTTCTAGGATGCAGATGACTTTTGCTGCTTAGTGTCTTCCATTGCTAGGATACAGCAGGCTATTGCCACCTAGTATCATTTATAGCTAAGATGCAGGTGGCTACTGGCACTTAGAGTTCACCATCGCTAATACGTAGGTGGCCATTGCTTCCTAGCATCCACCATTGATAGAATGCAGCCAAACAGGAGGAATGAGGGTTGGGACTTTAGATTAAGCACACAGGTGTAGAAAATGTTAATTTATTGGAAATCAGTAATATGTTACATGAGGGTAATCATGAGTAGACATAGCTAACCAATGCTATTCATTCAGTAGATATACATACAGTAATTACAAATTCCCACTTAGTAATACAAATCACATAATACAAGTAATAATTTGGTCAGGTAAAACATATAATTAGGCATAAAAACACAGAATATAATAGCCCTATGCATTTCGTGGATTCATCCACTCTTCAGAAGCATGCACGTGGATAAAATAACAACTGTCCCCGAGCCACCCCATCAAATCATTCTCTGCAGCTATTACCTTTTGTACCACCACCCCATCCCTTTAGAATGTAAGCTCTATGAGCAGGGCCCTCCTGTACCTTTTGTATTGAACTGTACTGTAATTGTCTTGTCCCCCTATACATTGTAAAGCGCTGTGTAAACTGTTGGCGCTATATAAATCGTGTATAATAATACTGTAGTATAGTAATACAAAGAATATCTATATGGTCTGACCTTGTCAAGGAAAAGAGATTAAGATTGGATAAATAGGAGGTAAGATTACCTAGGAACCCCCCCCCCCCCCCCCAAACCACTCTCAAAAGTACTTACATTCTATATATATATATGCAGTAGCAGTGTACCAACATGAATAAGAGAACCCCTAGGGCAGCCTTTCTCAACCTTTTCAACACAGAGGAATCCTGGAAATAATTCTCTGGTCTACTAAAAATGAAAAATCTACAACTCATCATACATTAATGTGATGGTGAATGAGAAGAATGCTTCTTACACGTGTGGTTATTGGGAAGAATTACCCCCTTACAGATAACTATAAAGATCAAGGGTGTCTTGAGAACTTACCTGAGAGGCAAATATTGACCATTGCTCAGGGAACCCCTAGCAACCTCTAGAGGAACCCAAGGGGTCCACGGAACCCTGGTTGGAAAACCCTGCCCTAGGGCTATCACTGGTGGGGGCTGAGGTGGTTAGGGCGGCTGATTTCCAAGAAAGGAAATTCCAAAAGATGAAAATAGTCATAAATGACCATAAGTGCTAAAACCAAAAATAAAAGATATAAAAAAATATAAAAAAAATATACTGGGAACTCATATATTGTGATATATTGGGTCATATATCCTATACTTGGTAAAGGATAGGGTAATGAGATGCTAATGAGTGTGTAGATAGAGTTCAGTTAGTGAGAGTAAGACTAGTTTCACACTGGGGCGTTGGGGGGCGCTGGCGGTAAAGCGGCAATATATTTAGCGCCGCTTTACCGTAGTTTTAGCGCCGCATTGCGGCCGCTCGCGGGGCGGTTTTACCCCCCGCGAGCGGCCGAAAAAGGGTTAATACCGCCTGCAAACCGCCGCTGCAGCGGCGTTTTGCGGGCAGGTTCGGAGCGCTGCCCCATTGTTTTCAAAGGGAACGGGCGCTATAGGAGCGGTAAATATACATTTTTCAGCGTCCTGCAAGCGCACCGCTTCAGTGTGAAAGCCCTAGGCTTTCACACTGGAGACACAGCAACAGCTGTTTCGGGTCGGTTTGCAGGCGCTATTTTTAGCACAATAGCGCCTGCAAACCGCCCCAGTGTGAAAGGGGCCTAAGAGTGGAAGGTGATAAAATGGTGAAATACATCAAAAAATAGGAAACAGTGTAACCCAAAAAGATTGGATGAGATGAAACCCAAACGTGCCAAGTAAAATAATAATAGTGAAGAGTGAATGTCAGATTACCTAATACAAACTTAAGTTCTAAGTAATCCAGAGAGTGTCCAAGTGATTAGATGGGACCACCAAGAGTCAAACACCCCAGAATGATCAATAAGGGCAAGTCCGCCACACCCACCAACGTCACACTGGCGTGCATTGTAGAGAGGAGGCATCTGCAGCTGGGTTGGACAAGCTGCCCAAAAACTGCGCCAAAATCATCCTTCCACCTGGCCGCTAGATGTAAAAGGCGATGGAGCGCGACGGCGCCATGGGCGTGGCACAGCACCTCCGTCGCATGGAGCGTGATGTCGATGCATAGTACAAAGCACATAGCGGTCCTCCCTATATGGAGGGGAGGAGGAAGACCCGTAGCACGCATCACAGCTACTGGAAGTGATGGAGCCACTGCTCCTGTCTATATCATGTAACACCCTCAATTGCCAAAGATATTAAACTAACTGATACAGGGGGTGGGAAATAACAGCCCCATCCCATGGGGGTTAGCCTGGTGGAAGGAGGGGGAATTTCTCGAATGGATATAATTGTGTAATACAGGATATAAATGGGTATTAATCAGACCTGGTAAGATATAAACTAGTGCGCTTCCATCCCTATATTCATGAAGAAAAAGAGAACGGTATGATTAACCACTTGCTCACCGCTGCACGCCGATATACATTGGCACAATGGCAGCGGTGGGCGTTCCTGTACGTCCCCTTTAAATTGGCGGGGCTATCGGGCGCGCGGACAGCGTGACCGTGCCCGTGGAACCCGCGGACTCGATGTCCACCGGTGTCCCAGTTCCCTATTCTGCCTAGTGAAATGACAGAGATCACTGCTCCCTGTCATCGGGAACAGTGATCGCTGTCATGTGAGTGGTAACCAATCCCCCCCACAGTTAGAATCACTCCCTAGGACACACTTAACTCCTTGATCGCCCCCTAGTGTTTAACCCCTTCCCTGCCAGTGTCATTTACACAGTGATCAGTACATTTTTTTTAGCACTGATCGCTGTATAAATGACAATGGTCCCAAAATAATGTCAAAGGTGTCCGATGTGTCTGCCATATTGTCGCAGTCATGATAAAAATCGCAGATCGCCGCCAATACTAATAAAAAAAATTATAATAAAAATGCCATTAAACTATCCCCTATTTTGTGGACACTATAACTTTTGCGCAAATCAATTAATAAACGCTTATTGCGATTTTTTTTTTTTACCAAAAATATGTAGAAGAATATATATCGGTCTAAACTGAGGAAAAAAAAATGTTTTTTTATATATATTTTTGGGGGACATTTATTATAGCAAAAAAGTAAAAAATATTGCTTTTTTCAAAATTGTCGCTCTTATTTTGTTTATAGAGCAAAAACTAAAAATCGCAGAGGTTATCAAATACCATCAAAAGAAAGCTCTATTTTTGGGGAAAAAAGGACGTAAATTTTGTTTGGGAACCACGACGCACAACCGCGCAATTGTCAGTTAAAGCGACGCAGTGCCGAATCGCAAAAAGTGCTCTGGTGAGTAAGGGGGTAAAATCTTCTGGGGCTGAAGCGGTTAATACCCATTTTTTATCATGTATTACCCAATTATATCCATTCCAGAAACAGATGAGAAGTATATATTCCCCTAAATCCTATAACACCATTTTCATACATTTATGATGGGAATACAGTAAATTACATTTTGCAGTCTAGGCACTTATGTATTGTTTTAAAACAACATAGTAAAAGCCAGAATTTCAGCGTGTTAGTATTCCAGCGAGTCTTCTGTGTTGTAAACCTATAATTGCAACTTCTGCTGTGTCATAAACTTCACATAAGCACAAGGGGCATACTGGTTTATATGACTTGATTGGAGTTAAGAGAGCCGGGATTCGTCTACTTAAAGCCGACCGTTTTTTTCCTAATCAGAAGCCGAACTTTGAGTAAACGGCTGGTAGACCCTTTCTCTCCATACAAGTCATAGTACTGCACAATCACAGTGTGCGCCGGGGACTATTCATTCTCAATCTTCATCATTCCCTCTCAGTCTCAATACATTTGCTGAAGCACCGTGTTCACTACAGCAGTCACAGATTTTTCTTCTTGTTCTAAGTGCCTCGGGCATTGATATGGTCAAGCAAGGTATTAGGCCAAGTCATTTTTAAAGCTGGACTCCAGGAATGATATACCCTCACCGGTCACTTTATTAGGTACACCTGTTTAATTGCTTGGTAATAGGGATGAGCTTCGAGTTCGAGTCGAACTCATGTTCCACTCGAACATTGCCTGTTCACCGAACAGCAAACAATTTGGGGTGTTCGCGGCAAATTCGAAAAGCCGCGAGCACCCTGTAAAAGTCTATGGGAGAAATCTAAAGTGCTAATTTGAAAAGCCTATATGCAAGTTATTGTCATAAAAAGTGTTTGGGGACCTGGGTCCTGCCCCAGGGGACATGTATCAATGCAAAAAAAAAAGTTTTAAAAAATGCAGTTTTTTAAGGAGCAGTGATTTTAATAATGCTTAAAGTGAAACAATAAAAGTGTAATATTCCTTTAAATTTCGTACCTGGGGGGTGTGTATAGTATGCCTGTAAAGGGGCGCATGTTTCCCGTGCTTAAAACTGTCCCTGCACAAAGTGTAATTTTTGCAGGAAAAAAAGCTATTTAAAATCACTCGCGGCTATAATGAATTGTCGGCTCCCGTAATACAGAGAACAGTCATTGATAAAAAAAAAAAAAAAAGCGTGGGGTTCCCCCCAAATTCAATTACCAGACCCTTTAGGTCTGGTATGGATATTAAGGGGAACCCTGGGTCAAATTAAAAAAAAAAAAAATGATGTGGGGTTCCCCCTAAATATCCATACCAGACCCTTATCCGAGCACGCAACCTGGCAGGCCACAGGAAAAGAGAGGGGGACAAGAGAGCGCCCCCCCCTCCTGAACCGTACCAGGCCACATGCCCTCAACATTGGGAGGATGCTTTGGGGTTCTGTGACCCCTCAAAGCACCATGTCCCCATGTTGATGAGGAGAAGGGTCTCATCCCCACAACCCTGGCCGGTGGTTGTGGGGGTCTGCGGGTGGGGGGCTTATCAGAATCTGGAAGCCCCCTTTAACAAGGGGACCCCCAGATCCCGCCCCCCCCGTTTGAAACGGTAAGGGGGTACAAAAGTACCCCTACCATTTCACAAAGAAAGTGTAAAATTTTTTTAAAAAATACACAGACACCGTTGGGAAAAGTCCTTTATTAAAAATAAAAAAAAAAAAAAGATTCCAGCGGTGGTAATCCACTCTTGCTATCCAGCGATGGGTGGTCTCTTCTCCGGGGTCCAGCGATGGCTGATCTCTTCCGAACGACGTCCAGACTTTAATAGGGTTCTAAAGTTCACACAAACTTTGGGTCTGTTCGCAGGTTCTGGTGCGAACCCAACAGGGGGGTGTTCGGCTCATCCTTACTTGGTAACACAAATTACTAATCGGCCAATCACATGGTAGCAACTCAATGCATTTAGGCATCTAGACGTGGCGAAGACGACTTGCTCAAGTTCAAACTGAGCATCAGAATGGGGAAGAAAGGGGATTTAAGTTATGTTGAATGTGGCATGGTTGTCGGTGCCATACAGGATTGTCTGAGTATTTCAATAACTGCTGATCTACTGGGATTTTCACACACAACCACCTCTCGGGTTGACAGAAAATGGTCCTAAAAAGAGAAAATATCCAGTAAGCGGCAGTTGTGTGGAGGGAAAATTCCTTGTTCTTGTCAGAGATCAGAAGAGAATGGGCAGACTGATTTGAGATGATAGAAAGGCAACAGTAACTCAAATAACCACTCGTTACATCCAAGGTATGCAGAATACCATCTCTGAACGCACACAACATTGAATCTTGAAGCAGATGGGCTACAGCAGCAGAAGACCATATTGGGTCTCCTGTCAGCTAAGAACAGGGAAACTAGGCTACAATTTGCACAGACTCACCAAAATTGGACAATAGAAGATTGGAAAAACTTGCCTGGTCAGATGAGTCTCGATTTCAGCTGCGACATTCAGATGGTAGGATCAGAATTTGGCATAAACAACATGAAAGCATGGATCTATCCTGCCTTGTATCAACAGTTCAGGCTGGTGGTGGTGTAATGGTGTAGGGGATATTTTTGTTGGGACACTTTGGGCGCCTTAGTACCAATTGTGCATCGTTTAAACGCCACGTCCTACCTGAGTATTGTTGCTGTCCATGTCCGTCCCTCTTCTGATGGCTCCTTCCAGCAGGATAATGCACCATGCCACAAAGCTCAAATCATCTCACTACTGGTTTCTTGAACATGACAATGAGGTCACTGTACTCCAATGGCCTCCACAGTCACCAGATCTCATCCAATAGAGCACCTTTGGGATGTGATGGAACGTGAGATTCACATCATGGATCTGCAGCAACTGTGTGATGCCATCATGTCAATATGGACCAAAATCTCTGAGGAATGTTTCCAAAACCTTGTTGAATCTATGCCACGAAGAATTTAGGAAGTTTTAAAGGCAAAAATGGGGTCCAACCCGGTACTAGCAAGGTGTACGTAATAAAGTGGCTGGTGAGTGTATATCAGCAGGGCTGCAGACAAGGGAGTAGCACCAGTCCATCCTGTACCGGACCTGGCCCCACCAGCTCAGCAGAGGGCCTAGAGGCAGGGAGGGGACTCCCAACTGGGCTCCGGCATTGTAATCCCACACTATGCAACAGTTTAAAGTACAGCTTCCACATATGCTGATTGGGCATCACATATGCATACTTACATGCAGCCAAGCTGGTATGTATGCAAAAAATATTATCCCCGGAGTTTAGATTTAAGTTCTGAGAGTGAAATAGGGTCAGAGTGAGGGAGCAAAATTGAAAGTTATTGGGTTACAGTAAGAACAAAAAAAAGTCCTTTGCGCCGCACATTGCTGCAATACCCTGTGAAAGTGTAAATGACAGCCTCAGCCCAGGCTCCAGCCAAGCCATGGCCCCGGGGGCGGAGCAAAACGTGTTGGGGGCATAGCCTGCCTGGAGCAATGTGAGGTGCTTAGGACTTTTTTTTCATTCTTACTTGCATTACTGGAGCTGAGATGAGCTTCGTCCTTGCTAACACTCCCAGCGGTGTAGCGCAGGAGAGGACCCAGCTGGAGCCTTGAGTGGCACCTGTCATTTGGTGTCTGGTCACATTGGGTAGCGCACCCCATTAAGGGCTAAAGATGAACTGGGACCCCCCACCCTGCATAGCCAGGCACACCTAATTTTCACAGGCACTCCAGAGTCAGAGAACAGTCCATGACTTTGTTTTTGTTCTTTATTGAGGGTAATAACTTGGATAGGGATGGGAGGTTATGGGATGCCCATTGACTTCAACAACAAACTTCAGGGACAACTCTTCCTATATACAGTCTCTATATACAGTAGACATGTGCGATTAGTTTTGTACGAATCGGAAATACGAATTTTTATGCATACGCATTTTGGACGAAATACGAAATTTCATATACGAACTTCAGATTCAAATTCCGTTACAACAGAATCAGACAAAATGTTCGTTAACTACGATTATTCGTTATGATGAAGTTAAAAACCCCAGGAAGTCAGCACAGCACAGGGATGGTGGGAGCCCCTCATAATGATAAATTCATCATAACGAAAATTCGTAATTGTTACGAAAAGTTTAAGAATCTAATGAAAATTTGTATTTTGTACGAATCCGAATAGAGTTTCGGACACAAATTATAAAATACAAATTCATTTTAAAACGGAACAAATTTATTGACGGCGCACATGTCTAATATCCAGCACACACTTGCTTGCAGAACCCAGCTGGATCACTGTAAAGATCTGACAGGCTCTCAGTCAGATTTTAAGTGATGGCCCATTACAGGCAGGAACCCAAGGCCCCTTGCATGTAACAGTGTCCAGCTTGCATCACTCTTGCGGGTACAGATCCCAGCACCACCTCTTCAGGCACTACCAACCCACCTGGCTGCAGCTGCCCTTTTCACTAGTCCTCCAGGCTAACTTCCTCCCACAGTCCTCCCAGACTGTACACTCACCAGCCCACCCTGCTGACTCGCAGGAGATCTCCAAGTAGCGCTGACCAGCTCCTGCTGTCCTCTATCCTTGCTCCCGTGCCTCCAGGAAAGGCTTCCTCCGTGTGTTTTGGCAGGATCCCCTCAGACTGAGGGCCCCCCAGACTAGGGGGCACCCTTAAGGGCCACTGACAGCCTTTTCAGCACTCCATCTCCATCTTTCACCTGACTGCCCCTGCTGGCATGACTCATGCCTATTTATGAGGTGGCCTGCCCCCTGCCAGCCCTTTTACTGGGGATATTTCAAAAGCCCCTCCTAACCTCCACCCACTATGTCTAGAAAATTCCCCAATGTTCCAGAAAACAGGGGGAGGCACCAGAAGAGCTGTCAGGATGAGTCATCCAGTCTAACTCATGGAACCCTGACCCAGTATAAACAGCTCAGGCTTAGCTCTGAGCAGAACTAAATTGTCCTACACTAACAAACCTACACTAATATCTAGCACACACTAGAGCAGAGATATGCAATTAGCGGACCTCCAGCTGTTGCAAAACTACAAGTTCCATCATGCTCTGCCTCTGGGTGTCATGCTTGTGGCTGTCGGAGTCTTGCTATGGCTCATGGGACTTGTAGTTCTGCAACAGCTGGAGGTCCGCTAATTGCATATCCCTGCGCTAGAGGGTGCTACAAGTGTTATGCAATGCAAGGCTAGTTTTCTGCTCACCTTCTGTGTTGTTCAACATCCTCTAGCAGAAAGAGTTCATTATCTGGAATTCAAGTACAAAGATAGCACTATATTTAAAAACATACTAAACTGCATCACAAAGATGTGAACTGTCCACATAGGACAGAGAAGGATATTTTACTTTGAAAGTTAAAGAGCAACTGCAGTCTGCTCACATAATTTGTAATAAAACATCTTTGCCATTCTGAAGCTTCCCTCCAATCACTTTGTGTATTATTTTATATATACTGTGATTCTGTACTTGCCAAATATGCTGCAGAAATCTCCCTCCACTGAGTCTGGCTGCATCCATTTTAATTGTGGGCAGCTATAGCTGCTGCCTGTTCACTTCCTGGATTTACACAGACACACACCTCCAGCTCTGCAGCTCTCATTGGCCGTCTTATGACTCATCCCCCCTCCCTTCCATGCAAACTCTCAGGAGAGTGAGAGAGAGAGCTGTGCATGATGTCATAAGCCTAGGATAATGACCAGACAAGAAACAGGAAGTGGGCTGTATAAGGTATTTACTGGCAGATACCTTTGCTGGCACCCCCCCCTCCACATAGGCAGAGGAAGAAAGAAACTTGCAGAGCCGTGCTGTGAATAGATCAGCTCTCTGCTAATCTATTTACAGCACCCACCCCAACATAAACTTCAGGCTGGTTTTATCTCCATGTTGGAGAACTTGTCAGAAGTTATCATGCTGAAAACAGAAGAACAAAGCAGCAGAAAGACATGGAACTTAGGGCTTTGCAGAGCGATAAGTAAACACTACAGCTATATGTATCTAGGTCACATTTCATGATTCGGGGGTTTACATCCACTTTAATATAAAAAAAAGCACAAAATGTAGAATTTTTCCTCTACGGGACTTTGTAAGGCAGAGCGTCTTAGAACAGATTAGAACATATCAGAATTATATATTTATTGCAATAAGTTAATACATGGTTGTGACAGGACTGACTTTGGGTAGGGGGTTTGTGGAACTCAGCTTGCCATGGAGAGTTCTGGAGACTCCTTGTCCAGCTTCCCCGGACCCTCTTATGTGTAAATCACCCTGTATCTCTAGGGCACAGGGTGAATGAGAAACCCAATATAATCTGTGCTAGTCAGATTCAATGCAGGATATATGTAAAGACTATTCTTAGTTTGTTGATGAACTCAAGATGTTAATTGAGAGAGCTGATCACATTGTCCTCTGTACAATGTAGGAGACAGGCCGACTCCTAATGGAGCTCCTGCTGTCTTGTGGTTGTTATTATGATAATTTATAATCAACTGTGTGAAGCTCGGTGACAACAAGTCTGACCTGTAGTGAAATCCTGATGGGCACAGAGTCACATTGGCTGCTTAAAGGGATTAGTTAATTAGCTCATGTTAATTTGTTACAGGTGTATTGTTAGAGTAATATGAGCAGGAGGGGGATCTCCGCTTCTACTGTATTATAAATACTGTCATTTTGGTTCTAAATAAACAGTCCATGTTGGCACTAACTAAGCAAGTTTTGTCTCGTTTAGTGCTTGGGAGCGGTTGGAATATCTGAGATCCATATTCAGACTGGGAGGGAGTGGTATATGACGAAAGCACTCAAGAGGAGTGTGGGAGCGTTTCGTCACAATGATGAAGTTCAATAAAAAATCGGATGCATATATACTAAGATTAGGTGATAATAACAGGTAAAATTGCAACGATACAGTAAACACCACTGAACTCTGTCCTGACAGTTAAACTAGGACAAAAAAGGCCAACACGTTTCAAGATTGAAAACGATGAAACCTCTTCTTTAGGGCATAGTGGTGGAGTGTATTGTTATCTGGAAGTTTTGACAAAAAAGACAGCAGTAAACAGTAACATTGTATACAGGTAAGTTGCAAATAAATACAATTGAACGTGAGCAATAGTTATCACACAAGTTTTGAAACATTTTAGTAAATATGAAACATGTGTGATCACTATTACTTGTGAACACGTTCCATTGTATTTATTTGCAACTTACCTGTATACAATGTTTGACTTCACCATGTTTTAACTTATTCCAATAAATAAATAATTTTGATACAATTCTACTGTTCTAAGACTCTCTGCCTTACAAAGTCCCATAGAGGAAAAATTCTCCATTTTGCTCTAAAATTAGTGATGTGGGCAGAGTGTCTTTTTCCATAAAGTTCTTGGCACTACCACAATTAACCACTTAAGCCCCGGACCATTTGGCTGGCCAAAGACCAGAGCACTTTTTGCGATTCGGCACTGCGTCGCTTTAACTGACAATTTGCGCGGTCGTGCAACATGGCTCCTGAACAAAATCAACCTCCTTTTTTTCCCACAATAGAGATTTCTTTTGGTGGTATTTGATCACCTCTGCGGTTTTTATTTTTTGCGCTATAAACAAAAAAATAGCGACAATTTTGGAGAAAAAAAAGGCATAATTTTTTACTTTTTGCTATAATAAATATCCCCAAAAAAATGTTTGTCCTCAGTTTAGGCCGATACGTATTCTTCTACATATTTTTGGTAAAAAAAATCGCAATAAGTGTATATTGATTGGTTTGCGCAAAAGTTATAGCTTCTACAAAATAGGGGATAGTTTTATGGCATATTTATTAATAATTTTTTTTTTTACTAGTAATGGCAGCGATCTGCGATGTTTATTGTGACTGCGATATTATGACAGACACGTCGGACAATTTTGACACATTTTTGGGACCATTGGCATTAATACAGTGATCAGTGTGATTAAAAATGCACTGATTACTGTAAAAATGTCACTGGCAATGAAGGGGCTAACACTAGGGGGCAGTGAAGGGGCTGACTGTGTCCTAGTTTGTGTTCTAACTGAAGGGGGGGGGACTGTGCAGGGAAGATAACAGATCGTCAGTTCGCCCCTCAGAGAACTGGAAACTGTGTGTTTACACACACAGTTGCGGTTTCTCCGTGTGCCCCGAGCGATCATGGGAGCCCGGCGGTGATCAAGACCAGCAAGCACTCACATCAGCTCGGGGGGGGGGCGAGCGGGAGGGCACGCGTGTGCATGCACCCCCTAGTGGCCGTCTTTGGTACCAACGTACCATGACCGCGATTCGCGCAGCCGAGCCATGTTGCTGCAGTATAACTATGGTGGCTGGTCGGCATGCTGTTAATATAAAAAAAAAGGTTGTTGGAGTGAGTATAGTTCTTCTTTAAAGAGGAAGTTAAAATAAAAATAAACCCTGCAAGGCAAAGGCATAATGAGCTAGTATGCATAGCATACTAGCTCATTATGAATAACTTACCTGAGATCGAAGCCCCCGAAGCGGTCCTCGTTCTTCATCTCCGCCGCTGCCATGCACCCCAGAGTGACTTCCGCGTCTCGCAGATCCGGCGATGTGATTGGCCAGAGCCGCGAGACACTCCGGCACATGCACGTGGGAGCCGTCAGTGACGGCATGTTCGCCTTCACTTGCGGCGCGCCTAGTGCGCCTGCGCCGTAGACAGCGGTGCCCTTTTTTCGTAAAATATCTCCTTATCCGTTTAGGTTAAGGAGATATTTCTTGGACCTACAGGTAAGCCTTAATCTAGGCTTACCTGTAGGTCAAAGTGGTCTGTGAGAGTTTACAACCATTTTAAAGTGTTACTAAACCCAGGACCCTGCATTCACTATATCTGGTCTCCCACAGTACACAGAACATGGAAATGCAATTATTGTAGTAAATATAAACTGCTAAATACCTTTTCTCATCAGCAGTATATAGCAATCCTGTGACTTCTATCAGTTGCTGGTAAAGCTTGTAGGAGGAGTTTTTACACTGCACTGAGCTGTCCTATCAGGATCCAGGAACCCTGACCCTCTGTCTGGACAGTGCTGATTGGCCCTGTGCTGATCACATGCACACTCCCAAGAAAATAAGAAAAAACCCTCTAGCAATACACACCAACCTGAACATGTGCAGCCTGACTCCAAAGGCTCTGTCTTATCCGGATATGTTCTGGAGTCAGTGGAAGAATGGGAGGATTAGAGAAGACAGGATCAAACAGCCTTTTTACACAATGCAGAGAATTAACCCCTTAGGTTCCACAGTGAGTATAACAAGCATGCTTTACAGCATATACAGACTTTTACAGATTTTACTGTTGTGGGTTTAGTAACACTTTAAAGGGTTTGTTAACCTATTTATATAAGACTATGCCAGCCCCCTTATTGGAGGCTGCCATAGCACACTATGTGAGTAGTTTTCAAAAAACAAGCGTTCTAAATACCGAATTTGAGCTGTCTTCAGGCCGGTCACATGAATCGCTGCCGCTTTACAGCTCTGACACAGAGAGGGAGATGACAGTCAGGAAGGAGTGGGTGAGGGGGAGAGCAGAGAGCAGAGGGGGACAGCAGCGTATGATGCAGGGACGTACTGTGACCACAGTGGTCAGGGTTGAGCAGCCCTGATTTTTGTGGTCAGTATAAAGAGGTGATACAGGAAGTGCCAGGTTCAAGGAGGTTTTTTTACAGTTTAGAGGGGGCAGATTACAAAGCACAGACACTGTGCGGTGTAATCTACTTTAGGGGACCAGGATCTGTATATTTTATTTTTTTGGGGTTAACAAACACTTTTATGCCCCGTACACACGATCAGATTTTCCAACAACAAAACCGTGGATTTTTTTCCGAAGAATTTTGGCTAAAACTTGTCTTGCATACACACGGTCACACAAATGTTGGCTCAAAATTCCAAACGCGGAAACGTGGTGACGTACAACACGTACGACGAGCCGAGAAAAAGGAAGTTCAGAAACCAGTGCGGCTCCTTCTGCTTGATTCAGAGCATGCGTGAACTTTTGTGCGACAAACTTGTGTAAACACGCTCTGACTGAAAATTTGAGAACCTGCTCTCAAACATTTGTGGGCATAAATTCCGACAACAAATGCCCGATGGAGCATACACACGGTCGGACTTTCCGACAACAAGCTCACATCGAACATTTCCCATCGGAAAATCCAACCGTGTGTACGCGGCATAAGGCTAGGTTTCCCATCCTACAGGCAGGACTGAACGCAAGTTTTCTACATGTTCCCTCACAATCGCATGTAGGGCAACTCAATGAATGAGAAACGTAGAAAACAAGTCCCAGAACCTTTTTTTCAAAAACACACTGCACCGGATTGCGCAGTGGGGCAGCACCATGCGGTTTGGTGTGTGCGAAAACATGCACGTTAGCAGACGTGTGGGGTGCCATGAACAAATAATGGCACTGCCGTGCGTCTGCTATAGCGTAATACCGCGTACACACGGCCGGACTTTGCATCGGGCAAAACTCCGGCGGCATTTCCGACGGAGAAATACAAAACAGGCTCTATATCCAAGTCCGTCGGAAATGCCGACAGAAAAAGTCAGATGGGGCATACACACGGTCGGAGTATCCGATGAAAAGCTCCCATCGGACTTTTTCTGCCGGAAAGTCTGACCGCGTGTACGCGGCATAACGCGTTTTTGGAAAGTGTGTGATTTTGCACGTGTGTCCCTACACACAGCAGTATGAACCTAGGGTGGTGCCTTTCATTTAGCATAGCACTCCAAAGCATATAGTCAGCGCACCATGCGTCTTGGCAAGACACAGGTGAACCATCTGTGCTCTGTGGTGCGCAACATTGAAAAAAATTAGTAGGGTTTTTCATGCACTGAAATGGGTTGACAGCCCATTAAAATGAATGGTGCATTTTAACTTAGTATGCCTCTATGCATGAAAACATACATGTTAACGTGGATATGCTAACACAAGTGTGACGTGACCCCTAATTTTTATTTTTTTCTGCCAATACAGAGTCGGCTTTATACACAAGAGTAAAATAAGGCTGATCGTTGGGGGTGATTATTTTAATCCCTTAAGAACTGATAAGAGCATCATAAAAATCTAAGATGTCCATATTTTTTTGGGGGGTGGGACATTTACAACCTCTATTCCATAAAGCAGTTTTCAATTCGGCAGTGTTGTGTCCCTTTAAAACAAAAAGCTTCCCCTGGACCAGCCGTCAGCGATGCTTTTGTGTTCTGCATCAGTGAAAGGAGCGGCATTAGGACCCAGCGGACGCAGAGCTGGCAGCAGTTGTGTAGAATCAGACACAGAGCAAGAGGGTCCAGTTTAAATCTGTCTGTAATCTCAGCAACAGCAGCTCAAGCTGAAGAGGCTGCCCTGCCTGCCCTGCCTGCCCTGCCACCCCCCCCCCCCCGTGCTGCCTCTCCCTGCCCAGCCTTCCCACTCAACTGCCACCCTTTTTCTCTTAAAGGAGATGTCAGAGCTTGTCTACAATGGAAGCAGCGGAGGCAGATAGGAGAGAGCCGGGCTACCTAGCTGATGAGGACGTCTGATCTTCCCTCGCTGAACAGCACAAGATGAAGACACTGCTGGTAAGTCAATTATTGCAATTAACGGTATAAGCCTGCTCAGGGATGAGGGGGTCGGCGGAAAGGGAGGCGAGTGCACCGATCACGCCGATCGCAGCTTAGCATCCTTATTGTCAAACTTTGCAAAATTTGGAGTAGGGGTGCGTTTGGGGGACCCCTGACTTTGTAGCTGGCTGAATCCCTGGAGATAGGTAGCGAGAAAAAAAAAATGACAGCTGGGAAATAACTTTTTTTTGGTGTTGTCGGAAAAGGCACCTGTAACCTAAAATGTCCTAAATTTTCTATCTGGCGAGCAAATTTTATATTAATTTGTTAACCCATTGCCAGTGGTGTGGGTGCCTGTAGCTAGGCATGCCCAGCTGTTGTTGAAGACCTTCATGGCCAGTGGAATTAGACGTTGTAGCGTCCTGTGCATGCTGAGCGTTGTAGTGCCACGGAGCCGCGGGTTAACGAGCTAAATCGTAACAGTTTTATCATAGTTAACTTTCACCTGAAAAGTTGGAGCAGAAATAAGGGGATGAAGATGATGAAGATGAAGAGCAGAATGATTAAGGCACACGTTTGACCTATAAACTCAACCATCCCATTTGGACATTTTTATGGCACCATGCAGATATAGACATTTGATAATAATTACATGATGCATAGATTTTCAACACAGTCCGTTTGTTGTAAAGGTAGACGGTATAAATACGATGGTGTTGGTGTTTTTTTCGAACTGTTGGCATCTACAGAAAAGTTGGTCTCTAGGGCTATACATTTTCTTTTACACGTTTGTTGCCGTTTGCCAAACCGCTCAATTCACAAAGCTCCAACACAAGGATAAGGATCTTTATTTTAGACATGTGATCGTCATTTTTAAATCTCGTTGGACTTTTCTCAAAAATAGGGACCCATATCTATGCTGCGTTATCTTTGTGAATGAAGCAATGATGGCCAATCATATATGATACAGAAGGTTCTTTAAAAAGTTATGGAGGCTAATGGTGGGAATTTGATGTTTAGATCAGGGTTTCTCAACTCCAGTCCTCAAGGCTCCCCAACAGGTCATGTTTTCAGACTTTCCATTATTTTGCACAGGTGATTCTATCAGTTTCACTGCCTTAGTAATTACCACAGCCGTTTTATGAGGGAAATCCTGAAAAATGACCTGTTGGGGCGCCTTGAGGGCTGGAGTTGAGAAACACTGGTTTAGATAATGGATCTGAAATGTGTTTCCTGCCTCTGATTGGAAGATCCAGTGTATGTATACATGCATAAAACCAAAAAAAAAAGGATATTTTTGTATAAGAATATCACTTTCAGTGTGCTGTAATACTGGCAGGCTTCATGACCAGATGTTGACATGATTATGGGACTTCCCGGGGGAACTAACATTTGCCAAATCTAAAGATGGTCACGCATGTTGATGAATGCAACTGCATGGCTTGCTATCCAAGGGTTAACAACAACTGATAGCCATTCTCAAAGGCGATGATTTTCCAATATATTGGATAACTAAAGCAGCTGATCTCTTTCCTCCATAGCGAAGGGAGCAAACTTTTCACTCCCTGCGTCTGCACTCCGGGCAAGTTGGAGAGGAATAGCAGACAATTTCAGCAAGGGAACATGACCCCTATCGTCATTCCTAGTCATTATAAATCTGCCTGTCTGTGGCAGTTCGGAGAATTGTATCCAAATGGCAGCTGTATAACCTATGACTAGGGATGACTTAGGAGTCGGCAGGGGCTTTGTGACAGGTGGACGGCCAACCTGAGGTCACCTGGGGCCAGCGCAGCATAACGATCAATTGCCATTGTCTAATTAATCTTTAAGGCAGAAGAATTTGTTCTAGGTGGTCTATCATAATTATCTTGTGCTAGAATATTATCATCCACAATCATAGCTCTCCAGCTGTTGTGGAACTAAAAGTCCCTGTGTGTACCACCATTTAGAGCCTATAGGGGTTCAGGTTGGCATATCCAGGAAGATCTCTAATGCATGCAAATGTTATCACAATAGTTCAATAATAATTGTTTTGGTGAAAAAAAATTATCTTTGTCCTAATCGGGTACCCAATCACATTAATCGTTCCTGGTGGAACATTGACCCTAATTTGGACCAAACCAATCTTTTTCTTTGCTGTGTTCCCCAATTATGTGTTGGTTCCTTTGGAGTTATGAGTTCTGCCATTGAGTATTAACCATTATTCATATAGTCTGCATTACTAAGAGCGGCAGGAGGTCTTCAATTCCCAACCTGCCAGAATCCTATTTCCCAAATCGCCAGATGTCCGGATGTGGCACAGAGGCAACCACCTTTTCTACGGCAAAAAAAGGAACTGCCGTGGGCGACCATGGAGGTCTCCTTTTAGCCACCCACTAAGACCTCTGTGCGTGACGGAGAATCCTTCCGATACTCGGAAGTCCCTATTTTGGCTCTGTATTTAACCCCTTCTTGGCCCAATTATCGCAAGCAATGCCTGAACCGGTTGAAACTCTTCCAGATACTGCCAATCAATTAATTATCTTACAAATATCTGGCCATGCATGGATTTCCCAGACACAATGGACTTAAAATGTTTGTCTATAAACAGCAGAGAGAAGGAAAGGGGGGGTTGGGGGCAAAATGATGGATCTCAAACACAAGCACACAACGCACGCTGGGCGTAAATGAAATTTAAGGCACAGGAACAACGTTGGACACTGCATGATATAATGTATATAGGCTGTGGGCAAAGGTACTTTGCTACCGGCTCTTTGATGGATGGTGACTGTTTCCCCCCCTCTCTGTCTACAGCGCCATGGGTTGGCAGTGTTGCTCGCTCTTAGCACCATGTGTACCAGTCTGGTGATCATGTACAGCAATATGAGGACCATGAAGGTACAAAGCTCGCAGCCTCCATCTGTAGCAACCGTCCGGAGTGAGGGCAAGACCAACGCCAAGGAGGACCCCCCCATCCTGGAGGGCTACATCAGCGTCTTGGACCACAAGGTAGGCTTGGAGATAGAGTTATCCTCGGCTGGCGGTCTGCCAGATGGCATCTTATGCACGGCTCTCGTGGTGATTAATGGTCCTCACTGGCACTTTTGAGCGGATGGGGGGGAAGGGGGGGGGATGCATTGTCTGTATAACAACATTGATTTCATTTTTTTTTTTTGACGTGCTGAGAAAACTTGTACACATGCTGAGAGATCAGCTGCAGGTTCTAGCTGGTAATACCCTCTGCTTATCACAACTAACACATGTCACCGGACCAGCCCTGATGTGTCTGGGGGGGGGGGGGGGGGATGCATCAGGATACGCTGTTTACGAAAGCCATTGGCCTTTTAACTGGGAGGCAAATACTGCATTAAATCTCAGCATCACCGGAGCAGCCTAATCTCCCAGACAGATGAAAAAAAAAGGAAGGGTTCTTCCCAAGCAATGTCACATTATGCTGCCTGCAATTATTTGATCCCCCCCCCCCCAACACCACCTCCCTCTCCGCTGACCCTCAGGGACCACCCACACTTGTGTCTGAGTTTGACAGCTTTTTGTAGCAAGGCCAGGGGAATTATGGGAAGAAATGCAAATGTCGACTTTCGCTACTTTTTTTTTTTTTTTGAAACATCAGAGGTAATATTTGATTCGGCATAAAAGCGGAGGTTTTGCATATTGTAACATCGCTCTACTTTCTTGAATTATCGACGGCTGCGCGCAACAGTTTGCAGGCAGAAAAAGGAAATTGGATTAGTGCTTTGTACAGGACTGAATTCCGGATGCAACAAAAATAAAATAAAACAATTATTGCAATGGGTGGCTGAGTAAAGCAATATGGTATTTTTTTTTTTATAAATGTAAAGATTGTATCTATTTTATGCATGAATAAAAAAAAAGTGCTGTAAAACAAGATACATGATATATATATATATATATATATATATATATACATATTAACAAATGTATTGGGGCCCCTGCCTTTACACGCACATGAACTTTAATGGGAGTTAAAGTCTTAGTCCGTAGGGTTCAATATTGAGTTGGCCCACCCTTTTCAGCTATAACAGCTTCAACTCTTCTGGGAAGGCTGTCCACAAGGTTTGACCATTCTTCCAGAAGCGCAAATTTTTGAGGTCAGGCACTGATGTTGGACGAGGATGCCTGGCTCGCAGTCTCCACTCTAATTCATCCCAAAAGTGTTCTATCGGGTTGAGGTCCAGACTCTGTGCAGGCCAGTCAAGTTTCTCCACCCCAAACTCACCCATCCATGTCTTTATGGACCTTGCTTTGTGCACTGTTCCAAATCATTTGGCGGAGGGTCGATTATAGTGTGGAGTTGTTTTTCAGGGGTTGGGCTTGGCCCCTTAGTTCCAGTGAAGGGAACTCCTTAAGGCTTGAGCATACCAAGACATTTTGGACAACTTCATGCTCCCAACTTTGTTGGAACAGTTTGGGGATGGCACAAAGTGAGGTCCATAAAGACATGGATGAGCGAGTTTTGGGTGGAGGAACTTGACATGCACAGAGTCCTGACCTCACCCCGATAGCACACCTTTGGGAAGAATTAGTGCCTGACCTCAGAAATGCGCTTCTGGAAGAATGGTCAAACATTCCCAATAGACATACTCCTAAACCTTGTAAGTAACCTTTAAGTGGATGTGTAGGAATCATTTTTGGAAAATAAGGATATCATTTAGTATCACTTTAATAAGGAAACTCTCCCCCCCCCCTTTACTTTTTTTTCCATTTACCTGTTGCATACCTCCCAACAGTCCCGGATTGGGCGGAACATTCCCGCATCTGCAACCTTGTCCCGCTGTGAAGGAGGTATGTCCCGCATAATTGTTTTCAGCCAGGGATACTGGGAAATTTCCCCACCCTGTGACGGCATTGAACTGCTGCTGCAGTGGGGCCGATCACGGACGCGGAAGTTAACATGCCTCAGAGTCCTCCTCTCCCTCCCCCTCTCCTTCCCTGCTGCTCTCCTCTCCAGCAGTGATCTCCCTCACTATCACGTAGCTTTGCTCTGAATTGCTCAGCGGCGCTGTATTAAGGTCCCGCCTCCTAGACTGACGGCTCCTATGACAGATGTCACAATGATCCAATGCTGGGAAATTGGATCAGTGTGACATCTATCATAAGAGCCATCAGTCTAGGAGGCGGGACCTTAATACAGCGCCTCTGACAGTGTGATCATCCATGTGGGCACTGGTAGGAGGCATTGAGGGGCACTGGTAGGAGGCATTTGTGGTCACTGGTAGGCTGCATTGGTCGGCACTGAAAGGCAGCATTGATGGGCACAGGTAGGCAGCATTGATGGTCACAGGTAGGCAGCATTGATGGGCACAGGTAGGCAGCATTGATGGGCACAGGTAGGCAGCATTGATGAGCACAGGTAGGCGGCTTTGATGGGCACTGGTAGGAGGCATTGGTGGGCACTGGTAAGCAGCATTGTTGGGCACAGGTAGGCAGCATTGTTGGGCAAAGGTAGGCAGCATTGATGGGCACTGGTAGGCAGCATTGATGGCACAGATAGGCGGCATTGATAGGCACAGATAGGCGGCATTGATGGGCACAGGTAGGTGGCATTGATGGGCACTGGTAGGCGGCATTGATGGGCACTGGTAGGCGGCATTGATGGGCACTGGTAGGCGGCATTGATGGGCACAGGTAGGCAGCATTGATGGGCACTGGTAGGCTGATTTGATGGGCACTGGTGAGGCTGCACTCTATATGTAGCTCATCCCAGAACCCTGCACCCTGTAGGCAGCTAATCCCAGAAACCTGCACTCTGTAGACAGCTCCTCACAGAAACCTGCACTGTGTAGGCAGCTCATCCCAGAAACCTGCACTCTGTAGGCAGCTCACGCCAGAACCCTGTACTCTGTAGGCAGCTCACGCCAGAACCCTGCACTCTGTAGGCAGCTCACGCCAGAACCCTGCACTCTGTAGGCAGCTCATGCCAGAACCCTGCACTCTGTAGGCAGCTCATGCCAGAACCCTGCACTCTGTAGGCAGCTCACGCCAGAACCCTGCACTCTGTAGGCAGCTCACGCCAGAACCCTGCACTCTGTAGGCAGCTCACGCCAGAACCCTGCACTCTGTAGGCAGCTCACGCCAGAACCCTGCACTCTGTAGGCAGCTCATGCCAGAACCCTGCACTCTGTAGGCAGCTCACGCCAGAACCCTGCACTCTGTAGGCAGCTCACGCCAGAACCCTGCACTCTGTAGGCAGCTCATGCCAGAACCCTGCACTCTGTAGGCAGCTCACGCCAGAACCCTGCACTCTGTAGGCAGCTCATGCCAGAACTCTGCACCCTGTAGGCAGCTCACGCCAGAACCCTGCACTCTGTAGGCAGCTCATGCCAGAACCCTGCACTCTGTAGGCAGCTCATGCCAGAACCCTGCACTCTGTAGGCAGCTCACGCCAGAACCCTGCACTCTGTAGGCAGCTCATGCCAGAACTCTGCACCCTGTAGGCAGCTCATCCCAAAACCTGCACTCTGTAAGTAATGCACTCCAAAACCCTGTTTGGAGTGCATTACGTAAGCCCCTGGAATCCTGACACGGATATACCGGGGCTTAGAACGGGAGATTGCCACGGTCCAGGTCAGCGGGACCGGAGGGGAGTGAGGAGAAAGTCCACCTTTTTTCAGATTTTTCTGAACTGGGGCTTCAGGTGTGAAAAAAATCTGTTTGCACGTACATGTTGATCCAAGAAAGAGAAGAATTTGTCTGGTATACCAATGACACTGCACACTGGATAATATTTAACCTGCTGCCGCCTGCGTAACACATATGTGCATCGGCAAAAAGTGGCAAATCCCAGTCTGTACAGGCAAAGTTTTCAACCGGCCAGCAGCTGCTCCAGTCCACTGCTGTTCAGCCATGTGAATGTAGCCTTACTGTGGGTTTCCTTTCACAATATAAAACTCGTCTTTCATCCAAATTGGCCTTTTAATTGTTCGCATGGGTGCGGCAGGGATGTTGGATTGTAAGTTGTCAACAATGTGATATGATCAGCGTACATGGTAAAGCTCTGCAGAATACTCTGACTCTATACCAAAAAAAAAAAAATACCCTAATATTTTATTATTGGTTTGGTTGGGGGTCAGCAAGAGCGCAACGTACCACATCGCCCAGGATGCGACGCAGAGACGCCGGTTCAGGTTTATCAGTGGTTGTCTAATGAAAACATTTGTGCGACATCTGAGCGCTCCTATTTTTTGCTTTGTTACTGAGAATTGTTATTTACTTCATAACTGGACGGCTTCCCAAACAGAAATGATGTTGTGATTTGGAACATTAAGCTGATGGGAGATAAAGACGCTTCCAGCAGCACTTTTATGAATAGAATGGAGGAGTCTGCAGATTGTGTGGCCAGACCCGGCCTTTTAGAAAAGACTCAACCTGCCCACAAGAGAGCCCCTGAGGGGCAAAGCATGCTGGAACTTGTAGTTCTACTTCTCGAGATGGGCTGCGGGGGGGGGGGGGGGGGGGGGGGGGGGGGGGTCACTTCATCCCTTCCAGAGAAATCAAGGTATATGTAATCCTTAACGACAAACTTTTTTTATTTTTTATTTGAACTTCTCGTTTTTTTAGGGCGAGTCACCAATTATTTATATAGAACTGGCAAATTACACAGTGCATTCACGTCGCTGTCCCAAGGAGCTTACAATCTAAGGTCCTGATGAACATACTTTTATTACGTCTTAAAAAAAAGTTTAAAAATAATCGAAAAATGCATAAATAAATACACATACATGTGTGTGTGTGTGTGTGTGTGTGTGTGTGTATATATATATATATATATATATATATATATATATATATATATATATATATATATACAGTGCCTTGCGAAAGTATTCGGCCCCCTTGAACTTTTCAACATTTTGCCACATTTCAGGCTTCAAACATAAAGATATAACATTTTAATTTTTTGTGAAGAATCACCAACAAGTGGGACACAATTGTGAAGTGGAACGAAATCTATTGGATTTTTGAAACTTTTTTAACTAATAAAAAAATGAAAAGTGGGGCGTGCAAAATTATTCGGCCCCCTTGCGTTAATACTTTTTAGAGCCACCTTTTGCTGCGATTACAGCTGCAAGTCGCTTGGGGTATGTCTCTATCAGTTTTGCACATCGAGAGACTGAAATTCTTGCCCATTCTTCCTTGCAAAACAGCTCAAGCTCAGTGAGGTTGGATGGAGAGCGTTTGGGAACAGCAGTTTTCAGCTCTTTCCACAGATTCTCGATTGGATTCAGGTCTGGACTTTGACTTGGCCATTCTAACACCTGGATACGTTTATTTGTGAACCATTCCTTTGTAGATTTTGCTGTATGTTTGGGATCATTGTCTTGTTGGAAGATAAATCTCCATCCCAGTTTCAGGTCTTTTGCAGACTCCAACAGGTTTTCATCCAGAATGGTCCTGTATTTGGCTGCATCCATCTTCCCCTCAATTTTAACCATCTTCTCTGTCCCTGCTGAAGAAAAGCAGGCCCAAACCATGATGCTGCCACCACCATGTTTGACAGTGGGGATGGTGTGTTGAGGGTGATGAGCTGTGTTGCTTTTACGCCAAACATATTGTTTTGCATTGTGGCCAAAAAGTTTGATTTTGGTTTCATCGGACCAGAGCACCTTCTTCCACATGTTTGGTGTGTCTCCCAGGTGGCTTGTGGCAAACTTTAGACGAGACTTTTTATGGATATCTTTGAGAAATGGCTTTCTTCTTGCCACTCTTCCATAAAGGCCAGATTTGTGCAGTGTACGACTGATTGTTGTCCTATGGACAGACTCTCCCACCTCAGCTGTAGTTCTCTGCAGTTCATCCAGAGTGATCATGGGCCTCTTGGCTGCATCTCTGATCAGTCTTCTCCTTGTCTGAGCTGAAAGTTTAGAGGGACAGCCAGGTCTTGGGAGATTTGCAGTGGTCTGATACTCCTTCCATTTCAAAATGATCGCTTGCACAGTGCTCCTTGGGATGTTTAAAGCTTGGGAAATCTTTTTGTATCCAAATCCGGCTTTAAACTTCTCCACAACAGTATTACGGACCTGCCTGGTGTGTTCCTTGGTCTTCATGATGCTCTCTGCGCTTTCAACAGAACCCTGAGACTATCACAGAGCAGGTGCATTTATACAGAGACTTGATTACACACAGGTGGATTCTATTTATCACCATCAGTCATTTAGGACAACATTGGATCATTCAGAGATCCTCACTGAACTTCTGGAGTGAGTTTGCTGCACTGAAAGTAAAGGGGCCGAATAATTTTGCACGCACCACTTTTCAGTTTTTTATTTGCTAAAAAAGTTTAAAATATCCAATAGATTTCGTTCCACTTCACAATTGTGTCCCACTTGTTGGTGATTCTTCACAAAAAATTCAAATGTTATATCTTTATGTTTGAAGCCTGAAATGTGGCAAAAGGTTGAAAAGTTCAAGGGGGCCGAATACTTTTGCAAGCCACTGTATGTGTATATAGATAGATAGATAGATAGATAGATAGCGGTCTCAATGTATGCAGTGCTTTACATATATTATACATTCACATCCGTCCCTGCCCCATGGAGCTTACAATCTAAGGTCCCTATCTCACACTAAGATACACTAATGGCGTATACACACGATCGGACATTCCGACAACAAAACCGTGGATGTTGGCTCAAACTTGTCTTGCATACACACGGTCACACAAATGTTGTTGGAAATTCCGAACGTCAAGAACGCAGTGACGTACGAGAAAATTGAAGTTCAATAGCCAGTGCGGCTCTTCTGCTTGATTCCGAACATGCGTGGAATTTTGTGCGTCAGAATTGTGTACACAGGATCGGAATTTCCGACAACAAGTTTTGTTGTCGGAAATTTGAGAACCAGCTCTCAAACATTTGTTGTCGGAAATTCCGACAGCAAATGTCCGATGGAGCATACAGATGTCAGATTCTCCGACAACAAGCTCACATCGAACATTTGTTGATGAAAATTCCGACCGTGTGTACGGGCATAAGAGTTATTATGGGAAAAGGGTACCTCCACTGAAAATATTGACACTTTGGGCCCAATTTGGACATTTTCACTTAGGGGTGTACTCACTTTTGTTGCCAGCGGTTTAGACATTAATGGCTGTGTGTTGAGTTATTTTGAGGGGACAGCAAATTTACACTGTTATACAAGCTGCACACTCACTACTTTACATTGTAGCAAAGTGTCATTTCTTCAGTGTTGTCACATGAAAAGATAGAATAAAATATTTACAAAAATGGGAGGGGTGTACTCACTTTTGTGAGATACTGTATATACTGCATATAAACTATGTGCCAAGATTATACAATTCCTTAATAGAGTTCAGAACAGTATAATCTTGGCAAATCGTTTTATATACATATTATACACTTTTGAGATTTCACTACACATTTTTTTGGTATATGAGAATAACGCTTTACTTTAGTCATCAATTTGAATCTAGTGCAATTTACACTTAGGCCCCTTTCACACTGGGGCGGTTTTCAGGCGGTACAGTGCTAAAAATAGCGCCTGTACACCGCCTGAAAAAAACGGCGGGCTTTCACACTGGAGCGGTGCGCTAGCAGGACGGTAAAAAGTCCTGCTAGCAGCATCTTTGGAGCGGGATAGGAGCGGTGTATTCACTGCTACGGCGGCGCTTTGCGGGGGATTTTAACCCTTTTTCGGCCGCTCGCGGGGGCTAAAACCGGCCCGCGAGCGGCCGAATACCGCGGCTAAAACGACGGTAAAGCAGCGCTAAATATAGCACTGCTTTACCGTTGCCGTGGCTCCCGCCCCAGTGTGAAAGGGGCCTTAAAGAGGCAACTGTCACCATAATGCACGTAGATGTACATGGTTGGCGCCGTTTATATTGGATATTTTTTTGGATTCTGGGTAAAAAGTAAAAAAAGCTGTATTTTTACTTGCACATGATTGGATGATGGAAATCAGCAGAGCTTCACCGCATTCACATTCAAGTGCACAGACTGTTTGCCTTTATTAAATCAACTCCATTGGCTCCTTGTGTTGCTTCTTCTTCTAAAGCCTCGTACACACGATCGTATTTTCCGATGAGAATTGTGTGATGACAGGCTGTTGGCGGAAAATCCGACCATGTGTACGCTCCATCAGGCAATTGTTGTCGGATTTTACGTGGACAAATGTGTGTTGTTGGATTTTCCAAGCGTGTGTACACAAGTCCGTCGGACAAAAGTCCAAAGTACAAACACGCATGCTCGGAATCAAGGACGAGCCAGAAGCGGTCGGTCTT
Source organism: Lithobates sylvaticus (assembly GCA_028564925.1). Lineage (NCBI taxonomy): Eukaryota > Metazoa > Chordata > Amphibia > Anura > Ranidae > Lithobates > Lithobates sylvaticus. The sequence continues at coordinate 247,546,602 of CM053032.1, forward strand.
GTAAACTAGCGATCGCAATGGAGAATTAACATTCGTGACGCGGCAAATTATGAAATCTCCAAATGCAGCGCACAATTCTCTTCTTCTTTGATGGGATAATAATGAAGCTGCTTTGCTGATGATACTGATGGAGTTATTGCAAACTAATTTTCAAAGGCTTTTTTTTTTTCTAGTGATATCAAGAATAATGTTATTATGTTTTTTTTTTTTTTTTTTTATTTAGTAGTTACCACAACACCATTATCCTGTAGTTTTTAAGATCAAAAATACAACTATGTTGGTGTCCCTTGTCAATTTTACATTGTATTTTTTTAAATGTAACTGCCGACTCCCAAACTGTCATTTGAAATAAAACACAGCCAAGTATTATTCTACACACGTTTTATTATTGTGCATTGACCAGTTCCCGACCGGCCGCAATGTACGTCAGCAGAATGGCACAGACAGGCATATGGGCATACAGGTACGTCCCTTTAAATTTGCCGCCGTGCCATTGCATGCGGGTCCCGTGGACTCGATCGTCTCACGGGGAGGAAGAACGAGGAGATGCTAAAGTAAACAAGCATCCCCCCATTCTGCCTAGCAACAGTGTCACTGATCTCTGCTCCCTGTGATTGGAGCAGAGATCAGTGATGTGTAAAACACAGCCACGCCCCGCACAGTTAGCAACATGCCCCTAGGACACACTTAACCCCTACACTGCCAACTAGTGGTTAACCCCTTCACTGCCAGTGTCATTTACACAGGAATCAGTGCATTTGTATAGCACTGATTGCTGTATAAATGACAATGGTCCCAAAAATGTCCGCCATAATGTCGCAGTCACAATAAAAATCATTTATCGCCGCCATTACAAGTAAAAAAAATATTAATAAAAAATGCCATAAAACTATAACGCTATAAGTTTTGCGCAAACCAATCAATCGCGTATTGCGATTTTTTTTTTTTTTACCAAAAGTATGTAGAAGAATACGTACGTATACGGCCTAAACTGAGGGAAAAACATTTTTTATACATTTTTGGGGGATATTTATTATATCAAAACGTAAAAAATAATGCATTTTTTTTTAAAATTGTCGCAATTTTTTTGTTTATAGCGCAAAAAATAAAAACCGCAGAGGTGATCAAATACCACCAAAAGAAAGCTCTATTTGTGGGAAAAAAAGGACTTCGATTTGGTTTGGGAGCCACGTCGCACGACCGCACAATTGTCAGTTAAATTGACGCAGTGCCGAATCGCAAAAAGTGGTCTGGTCTTTGGCCAGCAAAATGGTCCGGTCTGAGACCCCTTTCACACTGGGGTGTTTTTCAGGCGTTTTAAAAAAAAAAGCGCCTGTAAAGCGCTTGAAAGAAGCCTCATCTGCAATCCCAATGTGAAAGCCCAAGTGCTTTAAGAGCCCTTTTACACTGCCAGTGCCCAAAAAACACTCGCAAAGCGCCGCTTAAACTAGCAGCGCTTTACCAGCGTTTTTCGAGCGCTAGTGGGGCACTTTTAACCCCTGCTAGTGGACAAATAAAGGGTTAAAAGCGCCCACAAAGCGCTGCTGCCAAAGGCGCTTTTCTGGCATTTTTCAGGCGCTTTTTGGGCATTTTGCAGGCGCTTCTTATTGATTTAAATGGGAAGGGGCGCTTTAGAAGCGGTGTATTCACCGATCCAAAAGCGCTGCAAAGAAGCTGCTTGCAGGACTTTTTTTGACGCCCTGCCAGCACAGCGTCTCAGTGTGAAAGCACTCAGGCTTTCACATTGGGATAGCAGTTGTGGCTTCTTTCAGGCGCTTTACAGGCGCTTTTTTTAATGCTAAAATGCCCCAGTGTGAAAGGGGTCTCAGTGTGAAAGCACTCGGGCTTTCACATTGGGATTGCAGATGAGGCTTCTTTCAAGCGCTTTACAGGCGCTTTTTTTAACGCTAAAGCACCTGAAATAATTTATGAAATAAATTAGACATCCTATCTGCCAATAGAACTTAACCAAAAAAAGTGCATTCTATGCATCCAAAAATATAGAAAATATACCAAATCAAATCATTATTCAATCAAAAAAACGATGTCAAAGCAATAACTCCAAGGCCAATAATAAATAACAGGTTATCTCCTCTGATTCCGCAACATGTCTGGTTGACGAACGGCCGTTCAGAAACGAACTGATAAGCGTGAATGTTTCTCACCAAAATTCTACTAACATGTAATTAGCAAAAGGAGCCCAAAGGGTGGCGCTAAAGAGCTGAAAAACCACTTAGTACGTCACTACGTCCGTACTTGTTGGCCAACAATTGTGTGCCGTGTGTATGCAAGACAAGTTTGGGCCAACGCCCTTCGGACAAAATTCCACGGTTTTGTTGGCCAACAATCCGATCGCGTGTACGAGGCTTTACAGCCTTGCTGCACAGGGACCGCATGTATAAAACACAGGTATTGATTTATTAATGATTACAGGGCTGCATTTATTTCCATCTTTTATATCTGCCTAGAGTTCAGCTATAAGACATATCCAATACCTACTTTCAGGTCTGCATGTGTAAATAGGAGAGATGGAAAAATCCATCTGTCACATACAGTATTTGTCATCTCCATGTGGCTTCTTTCTTGTATGTTTTGAAGGGGGCTTATTTTCCAGCTTCTTATTGGCCGGTAGAGTGGAAGGCGCAATCCCTGGAAGGAAAAGCCCTGGAGGGAGCTGATAGAGCGGTGCTGCTCCGTGGATAGGTGATGGATTATTCCAGACAAGAACGGATAGCGGATGAAAACTGAAATCCTGGCAAGAAAACGTTTCAGCGGCTTTAGAAATAACATTTTCTTACCTTCCTCCATATTATCTTCTTTTGCAAGATAATTCTATCTGTGATAAGTCTGTGCCGAAATCTGAAAGAAATCAGTGCAACAAACTAAAAAAACTAAATTAAATATAGTACCAAAGTCCCAGCAGCTTGCAAAAAAGACTAATATATGAGTCCTTTATCTTGAGGTTTTACAGTGTTGCAGCACTGGGAGTGAGACCCCTCATTCATCAAATATCAAAGTGTAAATATCCCCTTCACCTCAAGAGCAAATGGGAAGTCACCGTTGAGTTTGCACTTGCTCTTGAGGTGAAGAGGATATTTGCAATGAGATATTTGATGAATAGATAGTCTCACTTCTAGCTCCGCAACAATGGATAACTTGGCGATATAAAGCTGCAGCCACAGTGATATTGTTTCCCAAAAAAGTACAGATTCCCTTGTTTCCTGTTTCTGAGGCTGTGCGGTCCTTGCCGGGACTGTTCTATCTTCTCACTGATCACTCAGGTCCCTCTGGTAGGTTATGGAGTTGATTTAAGCTCTGCTAAAGTTTCAAAGTCCTAATGAAGGGGGAGTTGTTTTGCCTCTGAAACGCGTTGGCTGTTTAATGTGACCTTACTATAAACCATTAGGGGTCATTTAAACCACAATCCCCACGTTCACTGTGCAGTTCTTTTTTTTTTTTTCTGAGTTGCATTCACATGCATTTACGGATCCTACCCAAATGTTTACATGCATTTTAGCATGCTGTACTTTTTTACTGCACATAAAAGCACTGCAATGGTGTAAACTCCGCCACCAATACCTAGGTGTATAGACCCCCTTACAGAAAAATTTAGTATAGATATTTTTACATCGTTACATTGATCCAGCTTGGACGGGTATAATTTTATATATATATATATATATATATATATATATATATATATATATATAATCATGGGCCGCTACAAGATTTTTCCTGGCCCACAGCTGATGTACATAAAAGGAACTCTGATGTAAGGGGGAACTCTGATAAAGACCCAGATGTAAGGGGGGACCCTGATGAGGACCCACATGTAAGGGGGACCCTGATGAGGACCTAGATGTAAGGAAGACCCAGATGAGGACCCAGATGTAACGGGGGAACCTGATGAGGACCCAGATGTAAGGGGGACCCTGATGAGGACCCAGATGTAAGGGGGAACCTGGTGAGGACCCAGATGTAAGGGGACCCTGGTGAGGACCCAGATGTAAGGGGGACCAGATGGAAATGGAACCCTGATGGGGAATCAGATGTTTGGGGGGGGGGGGCTTTGATGGGGATACTGATGTAAGGACGACTCTGTTGGGGACCCTGATGTTAGGGGACTTTGATGGGACACAGATGTAAATGGTATTCTGATGGGGAATCGAATATATGGGGCGGGAACTTTGATGGGAAATATTGATGTAAGGAGGACTCTGATGGGGTGAGTCCTTACATCAATGTTAAGGGGGCACTGATGTAAGGGGGGCTTTGATGGGGCCCAGATGTGAATAGAACTCTGATGGGGGGGGGACTGATGTGAGGGGGTACCTGATGTAAGGGGACTTTGGGGACCCAGATGTTCATGAAATTCTGATGGGGAATTAGCTGCACGGGGGGTACTTTGTTGGGGATACTGATGTAAGGAGGTCCCAGACGTAAGGAGGACTTTGATGGGGACCCAGATGTAATTGGAATTCTGATCGGGAATCAGATCTATGGGGGGACTATGATGGGGATACTGATGTAAGGAGGACTCTGATGGTGACCCAGATGTAAAGGGGGCGCTAATGGGGACCCAGATATAAATGGAACATAAATGGAATGGGAAATCAGATGTATGGGGAGTGGGTAAACTTTGATGGGGCTACTGATGTGAGGAGGGCACTGATGGGACCTTGAGGTAAGTTTGGATCCTGATGTAAGAGGGATCCAAGTAAAATATATTGATCCATTTATTGTTCTTTGATATCTAAAACTGATTTTTTTTATTTCAGCCAGTGAATATTCTGAACACAGGAGATTGGCTGCTGGGCATACAGTAGGTGCCATTCAGAGAAGGCTTTGCATTTTTTCAATGAATGTAAATCGTTCGCTGATTAGAGGAAGTGGGGCGGTGACATCATGCTCTCAACCTTGTCTAATTGGAGAAAAGTTAGCATTCATTGAGAAAATGCAAAGCCTTCTCAGAATGGCACATGCCCAGCAGCCAACCTCCTGAGTTCAGAATACAGCAGAGCAGATGTTCAGCGCGGGACCTGGAGGCAAGTGGAGATCACTGGAGTAGTAGTGTCTACTTCAATGATTTCCAGAGGTATCGGCCAGGTACGGTATATACATAGTTACATTGATCCAAGCTGGACCAAAATAACTATGTATAACTAGATTTCTTCTTTAAAGGGATGCCGGGGCTGGGAGGGGTAAAGGAACCTTAAGGCACTCATATGATCTTAGTGCCATAGCAAACCTATGAGAATCTGAGTATTTCAGTTCTGCAGTAGGTCTACAGAGGGTCCCTCAAGCTGTCCAGGAACTATAATGCCGCGTACACACGATTGGACATTCCGACAACAAAACCGTGGATTTTTTTTCCGACGGATGTTGGCTCAAACTTGTCTTGCATACACTCGGTCGCACAAATGTTGTCGGAAATTCCGAACGTCAAGAACGCGGTGACGTGCAAGACGTACGACGAGCCGAGAAAAAGTTCAATAGCCAGTGCGGCTCTTCTGCTTGATTCCGAGCATGCGTGGAATTTTGTGCGTCAGAATTGTGCACACACGCTCGGAATTTGTTATCGGAAAATTTGAGATCCAGCTCTCAAACATTTGTTGTCGGAAATTCCGACACCAAATGTCCGATGGAGCCTACACACGGTCACAATTTGTTGTCGGAAAATTTGAGATCCAGCTCTCAAACATTTGTTGTCGGAAATTCCGTCAGGAAAAGTCCGATGGAGCCTACACACGGTCAGGAATTTCCGACAACAAGCTCACATGGAACATTTGTTGTCGGAAATTCTGACCGCGTGTGACCGCGGAATAAGTCCCATCATGCCCTGTAAGCTCTTGGTAGACCGCGCATGCTGCAACTTCCAGTCCTCTCTCCACAGATTGCCTACACACAACACACATCATACCAGCTGGTTCGGAGTTTCTGCTTATGTGTCTGTACTTGTTAACTTATGGAATATAAACTAGAAAAAAAAAACGTCTCCCTCCATAAACACACCGGGAGTCCTGTTTATTATGGTGATATTTAGCCGGCGTTGCCAAAATAAACAGTCTGTGATAGAAGCCGTGCAGATGTCACCGCGAGTCATCCAGACTGATTCCATTATTGTTACATCCAGATACAAAATACTTTCTCTGAAATCCAATGATCGTTAGGATAACGCATCGATGTACCGATCATCACTGGGACATTACAGCTCTGTCTAATTACCAAAAGAAAACTGTTTATTTTTTTTCTAACATGGATAAGATCTTTAAATGCAGTTAATTAAAGAACAAATTCAGATAGCTGTTCATGCTGTACAGAAAATGCCGCTGCCGCACTAAAGCCTGTTAATGAATGGCACAGTTTTTCTGGATAGGACTTCAACGTCTTGTTACATGATTCTGTGTTGTGCAACCTTCCTCTTATGTTCCATGGTGAGGCTGCAGTAAGCTCAAAGCATTGATGGGACAGGCAGGCATTCTCTCAGGCTCTGATTATTTGGAGCTGAGGCTACCGGTAACAATAGCCAAATAGTTATGCAAGCACTAAGGCCCCTTTCACACTGGGGCAGTTTTCAGGTGGTACAGCGCTAAAAAAAAATTCACTCCAGTGTGAAAGCCGGCGGGCTTTCACACTGGAGCGGTGCGCTAGCAGGACAGCCCAAAAAGTCCTGCTAGCAGCATCTTTGGAGCGGTATAGGAGCGGTGTATTCACCGCTCCTATACCGCTCCTTCCCATTGATTTGAATGGGACACCGGGGGATTTTAACCCTTTTTCGGACGCTCGCGGGGGGTAAAACCGAACTGCGATCGGCCGAATTCCGCGGCTAAAACGACGATAAAGCAGCGCTAAATATAGCTTTACCGTCACCGCGGCTCCCACCCCAGTGTGAAAGGGGCCTAAGTCAGTATAATGATGAACTCCAGATAGATGTTGCTGGACATCCTCCATCCTGGAAAGGAGGTGGGCTCTATCTGATTTGCTGCAACATTTAACCACTTCAGCCCCTTCCTGACCAGGACCTTTTTTGCGATACGGCACTGCGTCGCTTTAACTGACAATTGCGTGGTCGTGCGACATTGTACTCAAACAAAATTGCCAACCTTTTTTTTTCCCATAGAGATTTCTTTTGGTGGTATTTGATCACCTCTGCGGTTTTTATTTTTTGCGCTATAAACAAAACAGGGCGACAATTTTGAAAAAAAAAAAATAAAAAATTTTACATTTTTGCTATAACTATCCCCATAAAATATTTAAAAAAAATAATTTCTTCCTCAGTTTAGGCCAATATGTATTCTTCTACATATTTTTGGTAAAACAAAAAAAATCGCAATAGGTGTATATTGATTGGTTTGTGCAAAAGTTATCGCGTCTACAAAATAGGGGATAGATTTATGGCATTTTTATTATTATTTATTTTTTTATTAGTAATGGCGGCTATCTTCAATTTTTATCATGACTGCAACATTGCAGCGGACAGATAAGAAACTTTTGACACTATTTTGGGACCATTGGCATTTATACAGCGATCAGTGCTATAAAAATGTCAAGGGGGTTAAACACTAGGGGGCGATCAAGGGGTAAATGTGTTCCCTCAGTGTGTTCTAACTGTAGGGGAGATGGGCTCACTAGAACATGACAGAGATCACTGCTCCTGATCACTAGGTGATTACTAGATCCCTGTCATGTTGCTAGGCAGAACAGGGAAATGCCTTGTTTGCATCTCCCCGTTCTGCCTCTCTGTGCCACGATAGTGGGCCGCCGGTGAACATCGAGTCCACGGGACCCGGTGGGCGTGTGCCCTGCCGGCAGCGTGCGTGCGCCTGCTAGCCGCTGATGATGCAGTGATGTACGGGTACATCGTTTTGCGCACCCGTGCCACTTTGCCGACGTATATCGGCGTGAACCGGTCGGCAAGTGGTTAAAGAGTAACTCCACTTTTGTTGAGAAAAAAACATTCCCCTCTGGGTGATGTATGTACATTGCAGGGATTATACAACCTTTGTTGCAGATTCCTACCTTTTGTTATTCTGAAGAAATCCCTGTGTGTTTCTTTGTGCCTCTGTTCTGAGTGGGTCTAATGGGAGTGGTTTCATAATTAACTGTGAGGTGTGGAGCAACAGGGCACCATCGAGGAAATCTGCTGGGCCTGCATCCATTTAAATGGGTTCCTATTGAAGGTATCTCTCAAAAAATGAAATTTTTGTTGTAGGGGATGCCTGAAATCTGACTTGTATCTTAGGCAGACTTCTGGGAAAATTGGTGAGCCAATCACACAAGCAGGAAATGATGTTTCTGGGGAGTGGTCAGTACACACTGTGTACAGAACAACTCCATGTAGCCATATTGCAATGTATTCTCAGAAAATTACATTGGCTGCAGATTGAAAAGGAAAGGTAATTTTTTGATAACATTCAATTATAAAATGATTAGTGTCGCAATTATATGCGCTATAATATATCTTTTTTTCTATTTTTTTCCCCCCGAAAGTGGAGTTACCCTTTAAAGGAGAAGTATTCCCAAAGCTTGTTTGTCTGTACATCTCCTGTGGATCACAGGAGTGCACTACATTTTGCACTCCCGTGACCTGTTTTCAGCAGATAGTGGGCTGAAGCCCGTTGTCGGGTGACATCACAGAGCCTGTCCAGGCTCGGGAAAGATCACGACAATGAAGTCGGGATCCGCCCACATGCCTGCAACGGCACTCGGCAAAGGCTCTCAACGAGCTGCTGAGAGCCTGAGCTGGCTGCTCCCACTCCCTCCACAGCCCAGTGCTCCAGTGAGCGCACGTGGGGGTGGGGTCAGAGCAGAGAGCCGGTGACTGATAGTCACCAGCTCTCTGCTCAGGGAGCTCCAAGAACCTGGCGGGGGACAGATGCAGCATCCATCTAGGCAAGAATGAATCTTAAAAAAAAACAACTAACCCCATACTTCCCTTTTAATGCACAATGTGAGAAGATCACAGTGTGCAGTGAAATCGGAGTAGGCCGTTTCAGTCCAGGAAAGGAGTCTGTACAATTGAGCAAGACTGAAGGTATTTCAGCTTTAAACAAGCAGCCATTAGGCTAAGTAGATATGGATTTTGTACATAACTTTCCTTCATTTATGAAATGAATATGAATAATGAATCTGACAGCCATAATACCTGAGATAAAAGAAAATGCAAAAGCCATTCTCACGGTGAAGAAAGGGGCATTACGGCCTCTGATTTATGTCAGGCGCCATAAAATTCGGACATTTTTTAACTATACGTAAAGATTATAGCCGGGGATATGACATTATCCCTAAATAATTCATTATTTCGCACTAATAATGATAAGGACGACATTCCAAATGTACAGTTTTTTCCAGGTCATTGCTTCCGTGTAAAAATAAAAGACGCGTTTTACATTTTTAACGCAGATTGATGACTTCCGGGCCTGGCGACCCGCCATCATTGTCTAACGCGGGCACATGACATAAAAACAGCGATAATAATAATTCTGTAATACAAGAAAATTTTTACATTCTGGGAAATGATCTTCAGCTCTTATCTGTCATTTCAGGGTATATGGCAGTAACATAAGTGTATGTAAAGGCAAACTTTTTTTTCTATACAATGTGGGGTACAGATTGAAATACAAGATGCCCCCTCTGAACGCTTCCTCACCCTAGAGCAACAAAGGCAACATTTTGATGGTTTTCCTATGGACCACTGTTATTGGCAGCTATCGGACTTTCTCCATAGACTAAACCAAAATATATGTTCCCCAGACACCCTAATGCCGCGAACACACGGTCGGAATTCTCGTCGGAAAAAGCTCTGATGGTTTTCCCGTCGGAATTCCGACGGAATTTCGCTCAAACTGTCTTGCCTACACACGGTCACACCAAATTCCGACGGTCTGTAACACAGCGGCATAAAACACGTTCGACAGCACTATAAAAGGGAAGTTTAATGCTTCCGAGCATGCGTCAAATTGTTTCCGAGCATGCGTCGGAATTTTACATGTCGGAATTGCATACACACGATCGAAAAATCCGATAGAAAGATTTCCTTCGTAAAAATTGAGAACAGGTTCTCAATTCAAAGTCCGTCGGGAATTCCGACAGAAAAAGACCGTTGGGCATACACACGGTCGGAAAATCCGTTGAAAAGCTCCCATCGGACTGTTTCCATCGGAAATTCTGACCGTGTGTACGCCGCATTAGGGTTCATTTATACTTGCTTCGAAATATGGCGTTTGACACGTTTTCACACTCTGAATACCAGTGAAAGCAGCTCTTAAAATGGTTACCTTACAGTCATGTTCACACTATTGCATTTGCTTTGCTTCCGAAATGATACCCCATGTCGCTTTTTTGGTGCTTCAAAGCGTCTCTAAAGCCTCCATAGAAGTCTATCATAAAGACATCATCATGAAAGACATCATCAGCAGTCACTTCTGGTTCAAGTGTATATATTCCTGAAGTGTCTGATACAGACGTCACATCTGGTGTGCAGCATGGAGCGGAGTAACTAGCAGATGGCATAGATGGTGTGCAACATAGGAATGCTATAGCTGAATGTGATCAGGGATCAGAGAAATAGCGGAGGATCAGCAGATCTGGGGGACCAAAGCAGGAGAAACTAGCAGATGTCACATGAGTTGAGCAGCATGGGAGCAATATAGAGCAGGGGTCTCAAACTGGTGGCCCTCCAGCTGTTGCGGAACTACAATTCCCATCATGCCTCTGCCTGTGGGTGTCATCCTTGTAACTGTTAACCTTGCAATACCTCATGAAATTTGTAGTTTCGCAACAGCTGGCGGGCCGCTAGTTTGAGTCCCCTAATATAGTGGAAGGTGAGCAGGGACTGGAGAGAGAAAGGACTGAGTGGTGGAGAATCAGTAGAGCTGGGTGATTAGGGCAGAATAAACCAGAAGATGTGACACATGGTGTGCAACATGGTAGCAATATAGAAGAGGATAAAGAGGATCGGCAAACCAGAGGATCTGCAGAGCTTGGGATTACTACTGAGTGGGGGATCAGAAGAGTGGGGGGTTACTACTGAGTGGGGGATCATGAACATTGGGGGTTACTACTGAGTGGGGATCAGCAGAGCTGGGGGGTTACTACTAAGTGGGAGATCAGCAGAGTTGAAGGGTTACTAATGAGCGGGGGATCAGGAGAGCTTGGAGTTACTACAAAGTGGGGAATCAGCAGAGCTGGGAGTTAATACTGAGTGGGGGATCAGGAGCCCTGGGGGTTACTACTGAGTAGGGATCAGCAGAGCTGGGAGTTACTACTGAGTGGGGGATCAGCAGAGATTGAGGATACTGCTAAGTGGGGGATCAGCAGAGCTGGGAGTTACTACTGAGTGGGGGATCAGCAGAGATTGAGGATACTGCTAAGTGGGGGATCAGCAGAGCTGGGAGTTACTACTGAGTGAGGGACGAGGAGCTCTGGGGTTAGTACTGAGTGGGGATCAGCAGAGCTGGGAACTACTACTGAGTGGGAGATGAGAAGGGCTGGGAGTTACTACTAAGTGGGAGATCAGCAGAGCTGAAGGGTTACTAATGAGCAGGGGATCAGCTGAGCTGGAGTTTACTACTGAGTGGGGCATCAGAAGAGCCAGTATAAACAAATTAAGGTTGATCTCTCCTAACACTCTTTGTTATAATGTGGACCTCACACATGTCTCTAGCTAAGAACATTCCTCAAAGTACTGTCTCTATAATGAAAACAGATTAAGGTCTACAAACCCTCTAAGGACCAGAGTTTATAGTCAATATAAAATACATTTAGAAACAACAGAACGAATGTCTGACAGCCTCGTTTAATAATAGGGAAGATGCATTTCAGAAGACGTGGTGGCCTTTCTCCGCACAGTACCTGGTCTACCCCTGAGTGCACTTGAACCCTTTTAGCATCATTTAGTGGGCATTACTGTCTGTCTCTGGCTCTATGCGCTGGCTGGTCTTCCGAAATGGGGGGAGTAGATGGAGTGGAGAAGTGTTGCGCTTCCTCTGCCCTTCCACCTCTCGGATCCACTTCCTGCCCCGTCTTCACATTTCCATCTCTCCCTTTTTTTTTTACCTCTCTCCTGAGGTCCCGTGTTTGGATGTTGCTCAGAGTTTTTTTTGTTTCCATTTTGACATACTTCCCTGTTCCCATTGTTCCCAAAGCCTAGTACACACTAGTAGTTTTTTATTTTACGCTCAACCCAGCAGGCTTATAGAAAATAAAACTGAAGAACTCAGGATGAGCTGCTGTACTAACAATCCGATATTAATACAGCAATCTCCCCTGGTGAGCTATTGTGTAATGACGGGGATGGACCCCCCACAAGAACATACCAGTCAGCACTCTCAGCCATTGGCAGAATAGGTGATGATCGGCAGACCTTTTTTGGTCATGCCCCTTCGACTGTCGGACCAGCTACCATACACACGGGCCAAATGTCGGCCATTTTCTATTGAACCAGCCAATGCCGTCTGATATTCGGCCCTTAAGGGAACAAGGTGGTTTACCACAGTGAAATACATTGTGTATTTTGGGATCATTACCCCCCCATTTCCAGCTTATTTGTTTGGTATCTTACCAGTCTCCTACATTTACATTATATACCTCGTCTAGAGATAACTAGTACTGGAAGATCACTGCTAGGTTGTGCTGGCGGGCTATTGCTGGTTCTTTTTGGAGCTTCTCTTCACATTTATTGTTTGTTGTAGTACTGGCACAAACTTTTGTAAATGCACAATGTCTAAATTAAGAATTACAAAAAAAAAAAGGATACAACAGAAAAAATACTGTTTATATGATGTAATGGACCTATACTAGATACCAAACAATGAAGATTTATATCTATAAAAAAATATAATATATATTACAAACTAAAAAAAAATACGTCTATGTCTTCAATTTTAGACAAAGTAGAGTGGGATTAGAACACCCCATCTCTTTGGCCTGGTGACTGTTAACACCGAAAGTGAAAGAAAACACAAAAATTTGATTGGTCACCAGAACAGGAATAGAGGAAGAAGAAATCTTCCATTGGGGACACAGATTTTGGTGAACCTGGCGACTACCTCACCTTGGAGGGATTTATCTCTCACTCCCTGTTGTGGCTATAAAACAGAAAGTAAAGAGAAGACTCCCCAATATAACACAGATGGGAAAAAAAACTGGCGGGGGTTTTAACCCTCCTTTACTCTATCCAAAATAAAAAAAGTGCCTTAAATTCTACTTTAAAGCGGGACTGTACTGAAAAAAAAAAATTTAAAAGCCAGCAGCTACAAATACTGCAGCTGCTGACTTTTAAAAAATGGACACTTACCTGTTCCAGGGTCCAGCGGTGTCGGCAGCAGAGGCCGATCGATCGCTCGGCTCCCTGCTGTAGCCGGCGCCATTCTCGGTGAGGGAATCGGGAAGTGGCTTCACTTCCCGATTCCCTACTGCGCATGCGCGAGTCGCGCGGCGCAATGAGAATCTTCAGCGCCGTCTGCCGGGTCACGTGTGTGTCCCGGCAGACAGCGCGCCGGGACAGGAGGTGACGTAAACTCCCGTGGGAGTTTATGCCCGGAAGTGGGTGCAGATACCTGTCTTAGACAGGTATCTGCACCCCCCTCCCCCCTGAAAGGTGCCAAATGTGACACTGGAGGGGGGGAGGGTTCCGAAAAGCGGGAGTTCCACTTTAGGGTGGAATCCCCCTTTAAGGTTATTTGTTATACAAAACACAATAAAATGTCATGGTAACATTAAACTCCCATAAAATTCATTGACCTACCCTATACACTCTAGTCAGAGCTCTCCTATCATTTAGACCAGCGTGTTCAGGCACCCTAAAAAGTATGCAAAACCCTGAGATACCCCAGTCTAAAATGTAAAAAACATAAATGTTCATTATCAATGGGAGACCTGAGCCTAGAACAATGCACACAACTACATTCCCCGATCTCATCAGAGGTCCCCCATCACCACAGAGTCCCCTCATGCATTAGTGATCCAGGGCAAGCTTATGTATGATCCTATGCTCAGCCACAGCTCAAGGAACCCTTAGCAATCTCTGGAGGAACCCTAGGGTTCCATAGGACCCTGGTGAGAATGACTGTTATAGACAGTCTAAATCAGTGGTTCTCACTCAGGGTGTCCATAACAGCCATTCTCCAGAGATTGCTAGAGGTTCCTTGAGCTGTGGCTGATTGACCTCACATCTGATGGTGCCCATATAGTTCCGTGTCCAATGCTTTTTTTTTTTTTTGTTTTTTTTTTTTTTTTTTTTTTTTTTTTTTTTTTTTTTTTTCACTTTTGTTTTTTTTTTTTTTTTTTTTTTTTTTTTTTTTTTTTTTTTTTTTTTTTTTTTTTTTTTTTTTTTTTCTTTTTTTTTCCTGTTTCAGCTTATTTATTTGGTATCTTACCAGTTTCCTACATTTACATTATATGCTGGTTCTTTTTGGAGCTTCTCTTCACCATTTATTGTTTGTTGTAGTACTGGCACAAACTTTTGTAAATGCACAATGTCTAAATTAAGAATTACAAAAAAAAAAGGATACAACAGAAAAAAATACTGTTTATATGATGTAATGGACCTATACTAGATACCAAAACAATGAAGATTTATATCTATAAAAAAATATAATATATATTACAAACTAAAAAAAAATACGTCTATGTCTTCAATTTTAGACAAAGTAGAGTGGGATTAGAACACCCCATCTCTTTGGCCTGGTGACTGTTAACACCGAAAGTGAAAGAAAACACAAAAATTTGATTGGTCACCAGAACAGGAATAGAGGAAGAAGAAATCTTCCATTGGGGACACAGATTTTGGTGAACCTGGCGACTACCTCACCTTGGAGGGATTTATCTCTCACTCCCTGTTGTGGCTATAAAACAGAAAGTAAATAGAAGACTCCCCAATATAACACAGATGGGAAAAAAAACTGGCGGGGGTTTTAACCCTCCTTTACTCTATCCAAAATAAAAAAAGTGCCTTAAATTCTACTTTAAGGTTATTTGTTATACAAAACACAATAAAATGTCATGGTAACATTAAACTCCCATAAAATTCATTGACCTACCCTATACACTCTAGTCAGAGCTCTCCTATCATTTAGACCAGCGTGTTCAGGCACCCTAAAAAGTATGCAAAACCCTGAGATACCCCAGTCTAAAATGTAAAAAACATAAATGTTCATTATCAATGGGAGACCTGAGCCTAGAACAATGCACACAACTACATTCCCCGATCTCATCAGAGGTACCCCATCACCACAGAGTCCCCTCATGCATTAGTGATCCAGGGCAAGCTCATGTATGATCCTATGCTCAGCCACAGCTCAAGGAACCCTTAGCAATCTCTGGAGGAACCCTAGGGTTCCATAGGACCCTGGCTGAGAATGACTGTTATAGACAGTCTAAATCAGTGGTTCTCACTCAGGGTGTCCATAACAGCCATTCTCCAGAGATTGCTAGAGGTTCCTTGAGCTGTGGCTGATTGACCTCACATGTGATGGTGCCCATAAAGTTCCATGTCCAATGCCAAAGGGCAGAGCCAGTGACACAATACCAGCGATCTTTTAAGCAGTCAGTAAGGTTGGCATTGTGATGACCACTGTATGGGGTGCATTCTTCTCACTAACCACCAGTGCAAGAGGAATTCTTCCCTTTGTCCCCTGATAAGTTAGCAGGGGTTCTCTGAGACCTATCATTTATTATTAAGGGTAAAAAGGTTTAGAAAGGCTGGTCTATAATATAACCACAGAGAATAACTAGAACATCTGTAATCTCAGCCAGATGTATTGATATGGCCTAGAAATAATACAATGGAGAGAGGTCCTCATCCTGGCTCAACATCCTGCAATATAATACACTGCGGTCGATTTACTAAAACTGGAAAGTGCAAAATCTGATGCAGGTGTGCATGGTAACCAATCAGCTTCTAAATTCAGCTTGTTCAATTAGGTTTTGCCCCAAAAAACTGGAAGCTGATTGGTTTTTATGCAGAGCTGCACCAGATTTTGCACTCTCCAGTTTTAGTAAATCAACCCATTATAATAAAGTCACATGCATAAATATTGTGCAAACTCAAAAGGTGGACAATCCATCTATAGTAAACTAGATCTTAAAAATTCTAATACAAAGCTTGAGATGGAGGTATACACATCCAGGGTGGACTGACAACTCATGAGGCCCCCGGGCAATAGGAGATTATGGGGCCACAGGCAATCAGAGATTAAGGGGCCACACAGTATACACACACACAGTATACAATCACACAGTATACACATACATGTATACACAGACATGTTTCTATTGGCTGAGAAGGTACTGGAGAGGTGGGGCAGCTATAATCTCGGGATTTTTAGACCAAAAGGATATCGGTAAGGGACATTTCAGAAACCGATGTAAAAAAAAAACACAGATTTTTACATACTGTCCCTGGTTTTACTTAGGCTGGCAACCCTGATGGGGCCCCCTAGTGGCCCGGGGCCCTCGGGCAGTGCCCGAGTGGTCGAATGGTCAGTCCGCCCCTGTACTCATCCTTAATGTCAAAAAAGGTCCTCAATGTTATAAAGCAAGCATGGACTTCTCGCACCGAGATAAACAATATATATATAACATACAAGTTGAATTATCATATCATATAATCATAAACAGGATGCAGTGGAGAGAAGTATCCACATGTATAACTATTGTTTTTTGTAGTATTTATTTGTAGGCACTTTATCTATATAAGAGGTGCAACAGATATAGTCCTACCATAGAGTAATAGTACATCCAACATTAATGGGTCCTTGTATAAAAAACTTGCATAGCAATTTGCCCAGTTAAAAGTGCATGTATAATCATTTTCTGCAAATGGGTGCAAAAATGGGTGCAAATTAAATTAGACTATTTTCTGTGATGGTTAAATGATTTTGATTAATTTAAAATGGAAAATACAGCATTTGGCCACTAGATGGGGCTAGGTATCATAGGAATTTTCTATCATAGCTAGTGCCATCTATAGGGCAAATGTGGTATTTTTGGTTTTAAATCAGTGGAAAACATTCAGCCAGAACAGGAAATAACCTAACAATATTTAAATATATCCTTCATGCCTCTGTATGTGAATCAGAGAGATATCTCCCATACATCACGTGCAATAAAAGTTCCATACAGAAAACACTATATCACACTGTATATTGAATTCCAAGAAAAGCTGTGTCAAAAATAGTTCCTCCTCTGACAGATATCAAGATAGTTTGAAATCCATCACTCCAAGAAATAATCGCATGCAGCTATATGCTGGTGTATCTCGAAAGTAGATCTTCCGGCAGGATACAGAGTCCCTTTTATGATGCTCACAATTTATATAAAGTGATTCTCCTCTTATAACATTAAGAGCAATGCTGGCAGAAGACCCGCGTGGATAGGAGCCATGGCCCAAAATCTGAAGTCTTCTCATGGTGTAATTGGATACTTACACACACAGCAGGAGAATATTGATCGCAAAGATATAAGCCGGTAATATCTTGAGAACTGTGAGGCCATTGTGCATTGATATTGTGATCTATTACCTGGAAATAACACAGGAAGATAACCTGCTTCTGTCTTGAAGAACTATATTGAAAGTGGGAAAATAACATAAACCCGTTCCAATTTTAGAAAATGACCTTATTTTGTCCAACTATGTAACAGGTGAGCATCCTAGGTGCCAGTCATGTGATCTGGAACTTTGGAAAGTGGCTCTACAGTGCCTTGAAAAAGTATTCACACCCCTTGAAATTTCCCACATTTCGTCATGTTACAACCAAAAATGTAAATGTATTTTATTGGGATTTTATGTGATAGACCAACACAAAGTGGCAAATAATTGTGAAGGGGAAGAAAAATGATAAATGGTTTTCAATTATTTTTACAAATAAATATGTGAAAAGTGTGGAGTGCATTCGTATTCAGCCCCCCGGAGTCAATACTTTGTAGAACCCCCTTTCCCTGCAATTACAGCTGCAAGTCTTTTTGGGGATGTCTCTACTAGCTTTTGCCCATTCTTCTTTGCAAAATAGCTCAAGCTCTGTCAGATTGGATGGAGAACGTCTGTGAACAGCAATTTTCAAGTCTTGCCACAGATTGTCAATTGGATTTAGGTCTGGACTTTGACTGGGCCATTCTAACACATGAATATGATTTGATATAAACCATTCCAATGTAGCTCTGGGTGTATGTTTAGGGTCGTTGTCCTGCTAAAAGGTGAACCGTCGCCCCAGTCTCAAGTCTTTTGCAGACTCTAACAAGTTTTCTTCTAAGATTGCCCTGTATTTGGCTCCATCCATCTTCCATCAACTCTGACCAGCTTCCCTGTCCCTGCTGAAGAAAAGCATTCTCACAACTTGATTCTGCCACCACCATGTTTCACGGTGGGGATGGTGTGTTTAGGGTGATGTTCAGTGTTAGTTTTTCTGCCACACATAGCATTTTGCTTTTAAGCCAAAACACTACATTTTACTCTCCTCTGAGCAGAGCACCTTCTTCCACATGTTTGCTGTGTCCCCCACTTGGCTTCTCGCAAACTGCAAATGGGACTTCTTATGGCTTTCTTTCAACAATGGCTTTCTTCTTGCCACTCTTCCAGGTCAGATTTGTGGAGAGCACAACTAATAGTTGTCCTGTGGACAGATTTTCCCACCTGAGCTGTGGATCTCTGCAGCTCCTCCAGAGTTACCACTGTCAGTTTAGGTGGATGGCCATGTCTTGGTAGGTTTGCAGTTGTGCCATACTCTTTCCATTTTCTGATGATTAATTGAACAGAGCTCCGTGAGATGTTCAAAGCTTGGAATATTTATTTATAACCTAACCCTGCTTTGATAAATAATGATCAAATACATAAAAAAAGACACTAATGAAATTAAATTATTCTAAAGATCCCCCCCCCCCCCACACACACACACACACCAACAAAAAAAAACTCTAAATAAAGAACAAAAAACATTTTTCACTTCAGACTTCGTCACAGGAGACAAAGTCTGAAATGACGAAACGCGTCAGTAAGTGGCTACACGGAAACGCTGAGACAGTGACTCCATGTGTACGGAGGAAGCTATGAGGAGATCGCAACACTGAGTCACCTGGAATGTTTTGAATTTTAACACAGCGATTTTGAATCTTTTATAATGTAGGTGCATTACTTTTAATAAACCGATTACCTTAAGGTGTTTTTACACTATTGGAGGCTCTGTCCCAATTTCTATCCCCACATGTGGACAGTGTCTTTATTAATCTGAATGTAGATTGGCGTGTAAAAGCGACTCTTCAATAACATCTAATAAGTCCTATATTTGGCAGACACGAGAGTGAATGGAAACAGCATCTGGTGAGCTTTATTCTTAAGGGAGTGGAATTGGCACACATCACTTTGATGTAGGATTTTGGTGGATCAACGAGATTTTGTTTCACTATTTTTTCATCGCTTTAAGTTGCACTGTATTCAAAATTTTTGGTCTTTTTTCTTTATATAGTAAAAAAAAAACAACAGTGGTTAAGTGATTTGCCATATATTAAAGCTTATAAAATGTAGGTACCTTTTGAAACAGTTTAAATCTGCACCGTTTTGGAGATATTCATGTCGGCTCCGGTCAATGCCCGTGCTACTATGGCGACTCCCCTGCCCACGCTAGAGAACACATACCCGGAAGAAAGATCGGGCGAAGATGAAAGCGATGGGAGCAGTGACAGCTCAGCACTGGAGGGCTTTGTTGGACATACTAATGAGTCACAGAAGTACCTCTCCATCAGAGCCTGAAGTGGGGATCGTGATTTGCTGGATGTGAAATCTCTCGCGAATATAAGCCGAGATTTTCATTTTTTAATTATGATTTAGTAAATAAAAGTCATTTTTGCTGCTCTTCGTTCTGTAGCCCTGACTCATCCTTAAAACCGATGTAAACCCAATCACTACAATCCCATTTAATCTTTAATGAGTTTATCTAATTTCAAAAGTCATATTCTATATTCTGAAATCTGCAGCTTTTATTGAAATAAAATCTGGTGATCCTGCCATGAATCCCTTGTGACGGACCGCCTGGCACCCCGACTGAGTGCCGCCGCCAAACGATGTCTCCTGCCCTCCAAACCATTCCATCAGACCGGTAGCTAATACCAGCCATGAATCCCTTGTGACGGACCGCTTGGCACCCCGACTGAGTGCCGCCGCCAAACGATGTCTCCTGCCCTCCAAACCCCCAACCATCAGACGCAGACAAGATGTTGAGGTATAACTGTTTATTTAAACCCAGACACATACTTTATACCCCCAGGAGGACATTGCCCTCTTGGGCATATTATCATAGATAAGATAAGACGTACAACCAGTAAAATCAAGACAATGCAACCTTAAACTAATTAATAGCTAGGCACCTAGACCAGCTTTTTTTCAACCAGGGGGCCCAGGCACCCTGGGGTGCCTTGGCAAAATGCCTAAAAATTGCCCCCAAATTGTATACAAGCCAGTGGGTGGATGAAACCTGCCCTTTTGTTACATAAAGCCCCAGGTTTTCATTGTACACCATTACAAACTTCTAGCTGCCAACCTCCTAAGGATCAATGACAGCATCAGTTGATAAGGAGGATATCAGTTGTCTTCATATCCTTCTTGTTTGACCCTCCCCTGCCTCTCTCCATCAACTTTGGGGTCTCATTAGCTAAGTGATAAAGAAAAATTGGGGGAGAAGAGAAACATTGGAATACTAGTCAGTACCAATTTGCAAAAGTGTATTTGCTTTGGAAGAATAAATCACCTTTAACGTTGGGTGTCCTACATGTATTGATGTTGCTGTGTTATGTAAAACTATCGGAATAGTTTTTACATTTTAGAATATGGCGCCTCAAGACAGTCCATAATTTTGGAGTGTGCCTCAAGATTGTCCATAATTTTAAAGGGTGCCTTGACAGAAAAAAGTTTAAGAAACACTGTTCTAGACAAGTCTTATCAGTGTGACTACCGTAGTAGGCACAGGAATTCCCCACCCTGCCAATCATGTCTATGTGCTGAAAAACATGTCCATAATAAGTCTTGATTAGCCAGGGCATGCCCATTAAGATGCCCAGAAACAGTTCCACAGCCCTGGATATATAAAGTACATTACACCACTCGTTTCTAAATGTCCCACCTCAGATACAGCTCAGATCTAGGTTACTAAGTGGCACATCTTTTGCAGAAATAGCATAAAAAGTTAATAATATAAAGTTGGTAGTAGCCGTGGCAAAATGGGCAAATGCTGCATTATGCAGCTCTTGAGGACCAGCCGGGGTAAGACAAGAAATATTCCCAAAAAGAGTTCCATATCCCTGGCTGGTAAAGGTGCATCTGCATGATCTGTCCGAAACAATGTTCCCTCAGACGCACCACTGTTCTGGGGACTTCCTGGCCGCATAATCCCGATAGATACTCCCGGCTAGTCAAAGGGTTTCAGGACCCGGCTCTCCTCCATGCTCTGGCCAGGAGAAACAGACATAATACCCGGTATTCTCTATGGGCCATAATCAGTGGGTAGAAGGCTAGCCCATAGTCCCCTGCAAAAGCCCCTGTCCTGGTTGGATCTGTCATAGCCTTTGTTCAGGCACTCCCTGTTATAGAATGATAAAATGTGTTTTCTGTCTCCCAAATGTGTGTTTCATATGTTATTTTTGATATTATTAAATTTGGAGCTTTTATTAAAATGAAAAACAGCATTTTCTAAAGCAAAAAATACCCAAAAAACAACAACATGGCAGTTTGTTTATGATGCACAGTGCTTTAGCAAATTAAATTGCATCCAATAGGGATTTAAATATATTTTGACACAAAGTTTTAGCCATGAAAATAGATCTCTTTGTTGGTAAAGAGCTTCCCAGACTAAAAAGCTAACCCCCACAGCGGTTTTATTATTAAAAGTCAATTTACAAGAGATAAGTAGACTGACCATGCTAACCTCTAATTTTTAAAATGGTGCCCCACCTCCATGATTCTTCTCCTCTTCCTTGTTATTTAGAAGGGGTCTAGGGTTGGAATTCCACAGATAGTTAAAGCAGCCTTTCACTCTAAAATACAAATTTTATCATTCCAATCCTACTCCCTCCTTAACCTAAAATAGCCAACAATTTTTTAAGGGTTTTTACAGTTTGTCCCACCCCCATGGCTGCATTCTTGTCTTGGCAAGAATTATGTCACCCTGTTTCCACAGCCCTTTGGGATATCCATGTCAGATATCTCAGAAGGCATCAGAGGTATAAACCTCTAATGCCTCCTGGAGGCCTCCAGGAGGAGGAAAAGGACCTTTCGGTGCTTCATTGGGGGCTGGCTGCAAGAACATGGAAGAGACAAATATAGATGAAAAAGATTGCGGCACTGGATGTGGTGTGCAGTAGCGGAGCTTGGATTGGCTGAATGGGTGAGTATCTTGAGAGCAGCTCAGCATAAAAGGTAAGGATGGGGGGATGAAGTTCCTATTTAAAGCTTAACTCCAGGTATGGTTTTCATTGCATAGTTTCATTTGGTCCAGTTTGGACCAATTTAAGCATACATATTCCATACCTGTGGGACTACTGTGGTAGCAGAAAATCACTGTAGTAGTTGATGCTACTACCGTGATCACCAGGGTCATCTGGGCCCTGTGGGAGCGGCTGCCCTTCTGCATAGTGAAGACAGGGGTTCTCTTGTTTGGCCAAAGGTATACTGACACCCCATCAAATTATTAAGTTCATGTTTTTTCGGTGATGGGAACTATTATTGCTGTAGCACTTTCACAATTGGTCGCTTCCAGCCTCGTGGCAACAGTTTGAAGAAGGCATTTTTCTGTTCCAGCGTGCATATACCCTTTTGCACAAAGCCAGCTCCATAAAGACATGGTTTGATGAGTTTGGTGTGGAGGGACTGGAGTGGCCCTGCTGAACACCTTTGGGATGAATTGGAACACCAAGCAAGGTCTTCTTGTCCGACATCAGTACCTGACCCCACAAATGCTCTTTCAGCTGAATGGCCACAAATTCACACAGACACAATCCAAAATCTTGAGGAGGCCCTTCTCAAAAGAGTGGAGGATATTATACCTGCAAAGGGTGAAGACAACGCCTTATTAATGCCCATGGTTTTGGAATGAGATGTCCAAAAAGCAGTGGTGTCACTAGGGTTGGTGCAGTAAAACATGGTGTCAACACATCCCTCCCCCACTAGACTCTCTCCTGTCTAGCCAGCCCAGTGCCCTGCAGGGTGCTTGGCAGTCTAGATTTGGGCCGGCATGTATGAGGGTGGCACCATCGCGGTGGGATATCACTTCCTACTTTATGGTGTCCACAACCCCATAGCGACACCACTGCCAGAAAGCTCATACAAGTTTGATGGTCAGGTCTCTTCAAACCTTGGGCCATTTAGTGTATCATACAGTTCATAGTTTTGTGGTGACACCTGATTTACCTGATCTGCCAAGTGTGGGGAATGAGTAGAACCTTTGTCTGTTTTTTTTACTGCTGTATGGTCAGCACTCAGGCCACAATCTGACCAAAAGGCTCGTCAAGTTGATTGGTTGAAATCTGTAACACATGCAGTTGTGTGTTCAATTGGATGCAGTGGAAATTTCTGATCTGAACAAATGGAATATTGATCCAGCAAGGCAGAATAATTCCTGTTATATCTGATCTTAATTTGTGTTTTTTATCTGACTTTCATCTGACAATTAGAAAAAATCATTTGAATCAGCAGTAAAAGTCGCGTTAGTAGCAGCATGTGAAGGAGCAGATAAATGATCATAATCAAAAATTGCAGTCATGCTGAATAACGATCATAACTTGTGTGGTCATTAATAGGGCTGAATTTCATGGATAATTTTAATCTTTCTGCTGAGTATTTTAACTAGTTGCTGCCAGTCGCCTTATTTGCAGCTCATTGATTTTAATAAGTTGTATATTGGGTGAAAGGTAGTCAACTTTTACATTGGGTAAATTATTTAAAGCTGAACCCAAGGCAATCAGCTAAATATATGTAGCACCCCATGTAACTCAAGGCAATTGGGGACCCCTCAGGTTGTTCGATGGTCTAGCGTTTCATCTCACAGCCAAATTTTTTTACCCTTTGTGGAGTGGCAGAAATTGGGTACCAGTTACTTTAAGACATTTAACAGAGTAGAACCAATAAACTCAAGAATAGGGAAATTAGGGCACAGGATACCAAAAAAGATCAAAATATACCACTGAAAAATGTTTAAGCCAGACTGGTACTCTGTACTATTCCGACTGTAGAGCAGCTTCAATGCAGTACACATATTCTTTGGATGAGCCACCAGAACTTCCTGCAATGTCCATCAGCAGTAACTTTCATCTAGCTCTCCAGGACATTCTTCAGCAGATGAAGTTTCACCAGTGATGCTCCAGTCTAGGTAACCATCTTTGTACTCCCACTTCCTCTGGATTTACCCACAAGCTTCAGGTCCCAAGCTCGGTCCTCCTTCGTAACATAGCATACCCTTCTTAGGCAGCAGGTCTGGGAGTACCGGAACGTACAGCAGTACACCCTCTCCAGGCAGCCTGCAGAAAAGTTTTCCAAGGACACTCCCAAATATGTATATACTTCTCCCGAATGCACCACTGGCAATAAACCTGCTAGTGGAAACAAATATTTCTAACTCAAGATCTCTTTTTACTATTTCAAGGGAAACGCCTCAACAGCACATATAAGAAAACCATAACTCTGAGCTATAGAAGATACAAAAGCAAACAATTACTTCCAGCGCTATGAGGTCTTCCTTAGTGTAGAATCACAAGTACAGTGGTAATACCACAGATCACCTAGTGATATTTAATCAAAAAAATATATATAAAAAATGGATACTCACAAGATGCCAAATAATCATTTATGGTATGTTGACGCCTTAAGAGTTCCCTTCACTGGAACTAAGGGGCCAAGCCCAATCCCTGAAACACAACCCCACACCATAATCCCCCCCCCCCCCCCCCACCAAATGATTTGGACCAGAGCACAAAGCAAGGTCCATAAAGACATGAATGAGTGAGTATGGGGTGGGAGGAACTTGACTGGCCTGCACAAGTCCTGACCTCAACCAGCTAGCCTGACATCACAAATGCGCTTCTGGAAGAATGATCAAACATTCCCATAGACACACTCTAAACCTTGTGGACAGCCTTCCCAGAAGACTGGAAGCTGTTATAGCTGCAAAGGGTGGGCCAACTCAATATTGAACCTTACTGACTAAGACTGGGATGCCAATAAAGTTCATGCGTGCCAATACTTTTGTTAATATAATGTGTATATATATATTTGCCTTTCATTTCTATTTTAAACTGAATGGGTTGATTTACAAGGCAAGGGTTTACATATACTTTAACGTTCATTGCCCCACTAAAAACCAACAAAAACCACCTTCATTTTGCCTTCCTATTGTCAATTTCAAAAATTTTACAAAATCTTTCAATCTTTAATAAACACTCTCTCGATTTTATTCATCCCTATAAACTTAGATTGTAAGCTCTAACGAGCAGGGCCCTATGATTCCTCCTGTATTAAATTGTATTGTAATTGTACTGTCTGCCCTCATGTTGAGCGCTGCGCAAACTGTTGGCACTATAAAAATTCTGTATAATAATAAACAAGTTGAGAGCACACTAAGCAATACTGTGTCTGATTATCACCGTACAAAACCTATAAGACCGGTGATGCACTATAGATTTGCCGATGTTTGCCTTCAGAATCCGGGCCGTGCCCAAGTTTGGTGTAGAAAATGTGTAAAAAAAAATTGCTACAGACTTGTGAAAACATGAGAGCAGTTTGGTGAAAGGAAATAAGCCTGTGTAGGTCACATTCATTCCCAGTGCCAATAAACACGTGTTAAGTGAGCGTTAAACACTCCTGCAATGGTGCCAAGTGCCCCCCGCTCACTGCTGCATGGCAACTTTGACACGTGTCACTTGATGCTCCATGAAAGCTTGTTTAAAGTGGACGCATCAAGCAGACATTAAACAAGCTGTGTCTGCACAGCCCAAAGATCAATGATTGCTTTAGAAAGTTCTATCAGAGTCACATCGCGTCCAGCTCAACTGCTGCTGAACACAAGGCTGCTCAAGTGGAATAGCAACGTGTACTGAATTCTCATGTGTACCGAGTCGTTCTGCAACTACTTTCATGAAGGATCTTTCTTTTATTTATCTGTGTACGTGTTTTGGAGATATGATTGTTTGGTGCCTGTTGTTAGGTGGCAATAAGGCACCAAGAATGATAACAGCGTGCCACATCCCAAAAGTATATAGAGTTTATGGAATTTTTGAAAGAATGGACGTGTGTTAATTATTTTAACAAAATAAATTTATTAAATTATGTGTCACCGGCACAAAAAATATTTTTTTAAATAATAAAATTGTGAGATTTTAATTATTTGATCTGGTGCAGTTAAATTGTCCTATACCATAGATTTAGGGAAAGTTGTGTTCAAAAAGTGTAACTGCGCTGATCCAAACAATTACTGGAGTAATATTACCACTAGTACGGTGTATATATCCTATAAACCAACCTTACTATAAAGTGCAATGTGACAATAAAGTGACAAATATCATAAAGTGCAAACTATCACAACCTAAAACATAAATATATAATAATCCCAAAAGTCCATTTCCATTTATCATGTACCGTATATACTCGAGTATAAGCCAAGTTTTTCAGCACATTTTTTTTTGTGCTGAAAGTGCCCCCCTCGGCTTATACTCGAGTCAAGCACTTTCTGCAGCAAAAAAATGACATTTTCCGACCCGACTTTGCGGGTTCCTAGCATTAAGTGGCCTCGAGATACGGGGACCCAAAGTCGGTTTGGAAAATGTCATTCTCTGTTGCAGAAAAGTGCTTGACATTTTCCGACCCGACTTTGGGGCCTCGTATCTCAGGGCCACTTGGTGCTAGTAACCCCAAATTTTGTGTGCAAACCCAGTGGAACCAACACTACAACATGTCCCATTTGGGGTTCCTAGCACCAAGTGGCCCGGGATACAGGGCCCCAAAGTCGGTCAACTGTGTTCATCTGCAGCAATGTCATTTTGGGACCCTTTGGGTCCAGAGACCCAAATTTTGGCTGCAGCTAAGGGGCATCTAGAAACCCTTAACTACCAAGTTCAGGGGACCTATGCCTGCAAATTGGCACAGTGAGGCTGCAAATGGGCATTGTTGACCTCTTTTCCACTTACAGTAGCTGCGCATATCTCACCCTAGGCTTATACTCGAGTCAATAAGTTTTCAAATTTTTTTTGTGGTAAAATTAGGTGCCTCGGCTTGTATTCGGGTCGGCTTATACTCGAGTATATACGGTATATTCTCCAATTTTCATCCGTGCTTTATACAGGAACTTTTCACCAATTCATGTGCCACCACCACCTTCTAAAATGGGCACTCACCGGAGCCTAGAAAAAGTTTTGATTATGGTTCATTTGGGATAACCACTCCATTGTCCTGGCATTCCTCCAGCTAGTTAACCTCCTAGATGCTCCTCATTTCTCCATGTCAATATCGGTATCTCCTAAAAATTAAATATCCATCATTGCGCAACATGTATGCATAAAATATTTATTTATCTTTGCTAATAAGTAAATATCCACAATATATAAGATGTACACACGCTTTATAGTGCCTCAGGACCGGCACTGAGTCTATCCAGCGATTTGTCTTGGGAATCTGTCACGCCGCTTGGTTCCTCTAGCCCGGCGTGCGTTACAAGCCTCGATTTGGTACGGGTTTGTGACAGGAAGGGACGTCCGTAATTACCCAGAAGCCTCTATGCGTGTTTCGCATACATACATGCGTCTTCAGGAATTAGTATACACATATATCACAATAAAAAGGTACATGTATAGCGTCAACAAAAGTATACAAACTAGAATCGTTTGCTGTGTGGACACAGCGGAAGCCAGACAGCGGGTTCGGCGAACTCGATGTCCACCGGCACCCAGCGATCATTTGGGAGAGGCGGAGAACGGCGGTCTGCCTATGTAAACAAGGCAGATCGCCGTTCTGTTGGTAGAGGAGGTAGCGATCTTGTGTTTCTGCTAAGCAGGAACATGGATCTTTGCCTTCTCATAGCAAAAACACATCCCCCACGGTTAGTAATCACTCCCTAGGGACACATGTAGCCCTTTAATTGCCCCTGATGTTAACACCCTTCCCTGCCAGTGTTATTAGTACAGTAAAAATATTCAAATAGTCGCGCTAATTAATGCAATAAATACATGAACAAAAGATAAGTATCATGACAACTTATGGACAATCACATAAACATGATGTTAGTGATATATATATATATATTAGGGCTGTTACTGATTAAAATTTTCGTGTTCGATTAATCGTTTTTTGTTTTTAATCGATCAATCGACTAATTTCGATTAACTATAACGCACATACAGATCCAACTACTTTTAGCTGATCTCCTTGCATTGCAACTCTGCATTAGTCAGTAGTAAATGTGGTATACACTATATACAATCACCCGACACTAGATGGTTTCCACAATCCATGACTTAACACTTTAAAAAAAAAACTTTTTAAAAAAATTTTAAGGAGTCTTTTTTAATGTTAAATTTGTTTTTAGGGTGGATCTCCACTTTAACAAGACATTTTCAAACTTGCAGCTCAATTGCTTGCTATCTGGGTAATGCCTCCAATGGGTATACCAGTCCTGTTGAAAACCATCTCAAATGCACATAGCTCCGCCCCACATGTTTCGTCACATATGACGTTTTCCGGGGCCAATGACAGTGCATATTTTTAGCACTGTTCACTTTATTGCTGTCACTGGTTCCCCAAAAAAGTGTCAAAAGTGTCAATTAAGGGCCGTACACACGATCTGACTTTTTGACAACCAACATGCAAATGAGCTGTTTTGGACCAACATCCGACCGTGTGTACGCTCCATCGGACCAACTTTTTCAGTTTTTTTTCATCAGACTTTTGCTGTGCGAACGGACCAACTTTCTGCCAACAAAAGTCCGATGGAGCAAAGTCCGACCGTGTGTACAGAAAACCATCGGACTTTTGTACAAAGTATAAACACGCATGCTCAGAACCAATGAAAAAGATCAGACAACAATACAGAAGTTGACCAAAGGTGGCCCTTAAGTATTTTACTGTCCTCTTTTGAAGTGTCGTCAGTACTTTGAAACGTCACTACGTTCATGTTTGTTGCCTAAAAAGTCTGATCGTGTGTATGCAATACAAACTTGGGGCCAACGCCCTTTGTACAAAAATCCACGGGAAAGTTGGCACAAAGTCCGATCGTGTGTATGAGGCTTTAGTGTCCGATTTGTCCGCCGCAATGTCGCAGTCCTGCTATAAGTTGCTGATTGCTGCAACTATTTATTTATTTTAAAAAACATTAAATAAATCCAAATTCTGTAATACTATCCCATAGTTTGTAGACACTATAACTTTTGATCGATCAAACCAATCAATATACGCATATTGGGATTTTTTTACCAAAAATATGTAGCAGAATACATATTGGCCTAAATTGATGAAGACATTTTTTTTTTTTTTTTTCTTGGATATGTTTTATAGCAAAAAGTAAAAAATATTTTTTTTTTTTTTCAAAATTGTCAGTCTTTTTTTGTTTATAGGGCAAAAAATAAAAGCCGCAGGGGTAATCATTTACCACCAAAAGAAAGCTCTATTCGAAGAAAAAAAGGACATACATTTTATTTTGGTACAGCGTCGCACCATAACGCAATGGTCAGTTTAATTAACGCAGTGCTGTATCGCAAAAAAATTGCCTGGTCATAAAGGGGGGGGGGAGGATTTCCTAAATCCAACCTCTTCTGCTATATTCTTTGGTTCATAGAAATCTGTGCTGACGTGATTATGCATAGCTGATTTCGAGGGACTGTCCCTGATTCGGAACAAAGTTTATCTGTCCCTCTTTTCTCCTCATTTGTCTCATTTGTATATTGTATTTGCTAAGATGCCCATCTAATGCCGTGTACACACGATCTGAATTTCGGCCAGCAAAAGACCGATGAGAGCTTTAGGTCGGAAAATGCGACCGTGTGTATGCTCCATCGGAATTTTGCTGGCCGAATTCCCGCCAGCAAAATATTGAAAGCAGGTTCTCTATTTTTCGGTCGGAAAAAGTTCAGATCGGAAATTCCGATCGTCTGTAGCAATTCCGACGCACAAAATTCCTACGCATGCTCGCAAACAATTCGACGCATACTCTGAAGCATTGAACCCTTATTTTCTCGGCTCATCGTAGTGTTGTACGTCACTGCGTTCTTGACGGTTGAAAGTTCAGAGAACTTTTGTGTGACCGTGTGTATGCAAGCCATGCTTGAGCGGAATTACGTCAGAAAAACCATCCAAATCCACTTTTCAAACTAGCGACACTTCCTGTTGACACCCCCCTATTGTGCAGGGGAGGGGAGGGAATTTGGAAAAAGTGGGGCACCAGGATTTTCTTGGTACCGTCGAAGGACATTACAAAGTTTTTTCAAATCAATACATTTGTATTTGCATACACAGATACAATATATAAAAAATAATATATAATATACAATATATAAAAAACAGTCCATCAGCACAAGAATACAAACAGTTCCTACAACCCCACCAAAGGAGTCACCTCTGTCATGGACATAACTCCAGGGGGGGGGGTTCTGTAGGCCATCAGACTCTCAACATGTTTCACAGTTTCCCACTTCTTCAGGAGAATATAGAGGGGGTAAATACTGAAATACAAATATAAAACAAAAAATATATATATATATATATATATATATATATATATATACACAAGGTCACCATAGCAAGTACATGTCATGTCACTCTTTTAGAACATGTTCATATTCGAGGTCAGAGTAAAGCAGGAACACTCATCCTAAGATCCCAGCCTAGCTGACAAACAGCCACAAGAGGGGGACATCAAGGAAAAGGAGCAAAGGGGAGTTCCATATCCTTTCCGCTTTGACAGTAAAAAAAAAACCTAAACAGTTTAGGGTTGAACTGCTTCTCCTCCAATTCATTGAGTGGCCGTGTGTCTTCTTAAGCTCCTTGAAACTGAATATTTTTTTCCCTATGCTACAATCACCATTGTGGTATCTGTATATCACTATCATATCTCCTTTCAAGTGTCTCTTCTCCAGCGAGAATAAGTTTAATGTTTGTAGTCCTTTGTCATAACTGAGGTCCTCCAGTCCCTTTATTAGTTTTATTGCCCTTCTCTGGACTCTCCGCACCAGAGTTTTGTAAAGTGGTAGAATGATAATTTTATCCT
Source organism: Lithobates sylvaticus (assembly GCA_028564925.1). NCBI lineage: Eukaryota > Metazoa > Chordata > Amphibia > Anura > Ranidae > Lithobates > Lithobates sylvaticus. Next base: position 247,577,828 of record CM053032.1, read on the forward strand.
TTGAGTAAATACCCTTTTTATGCATGCTAATATTATGCTAACTTTGTTTGCCGCGGCTTAGCATTGCACACTCTGTATAAGAAGATTTTGTTTTCCAATTAACTTTCATATATATTTGATATTGGACTTTTCATTTTTCCAGCACATGCGTTTATTGCACATTAATAATTGGATGTATTTACAATTTTTTACTTAAGAAGCACTTCTTTTCTCAGTGTAATTTGAAACACATTCTATATAAGAAGATTTTTTGTTTCAATCAACTTTTTTATACATTTACTATTGGATTGTATTCAGCACATGCGTTTGTTACATATTATTGGATTTATGTATTATTTGTCAGATTGTAGCAGCGCTATCACATTTTTTAGATATTCATTCATTGTTGTTTTGTGATAACATCCTGGTGATAGCAGCAGCTAGATTTATTGCACAGTTTCTGTGTTTATTGGTACTTTTATATTCACACACCACTAGGTGGCAGCGCACAAATACCACATATCCTATTGCTGAGCTTGTAATCTACTAGGACCCCTAGGATATGTCATGGGTCAATGATTTAGATATAGTCATTAATTAGGAAAATCTGAGTTTTCATTTCCCCAAAATTTGAAAATGTGAAGAGTTTGGCAAAATTAAAGTGTTAATTTGATAGTTTTTAAGGGTGCAATTGGCTTTTAAATGGCTCCTGAGGGTTACAGAACTTCTATTCAGCTATCCAGGACATGTTATTGTGGCAAAAAAAGTTAGTTTGCTGCCCCCCCCCCCCCCCCAAGTATTGAGCACTGGCCACCACTGGTGGTAATTAAACTTACTTAGTGCCTTATCTGCAATAAATTAACCTCAGAACCGGTGTAATTAATATATGTCCAGTTTTAAAGGGATGAGATGGCAACCCTACCTAAGGGGCAGGGTCTAAGTACTAACCGGTATTCACCAGGGCTCCTGATGGTAGAGGGACTTTGCTGCGTGTTAGTACCAGGTCACAGTCCTCAAGATCGCCTCATTGGGAGGTGAGTAAGCTGGGGTCTAGCAGATATAGCAGGTAGGGATCAAGCAGACACGTAGTCGAGGAAAAAGCCAAAGGTCAGTAACCAATAGTTGCAGGTTGGGATTAAGCAGAAGCATAGTCAAGGAACAAGCTAAAGGTCAGTAACGAGTGGTAGCGAAGATACAGACGGAAGCAGGAGAAACAAAAGCAAAATATTAACTGGAGAGAGCACAATAATCTGGCAAACAGGAATTGCAAAGACATGGCTTAAATCAGGAAGTTCATGGGAGGAGCAAAGAATTTAAGGTTCAAGACAAACAAGAGGCAGGATCATTCAAGGAATTGGCCAGAAAACCATCCAGGATTCAAGGTGGCTTGGCAAGCAGAGTCATTACCAGACATAGGAGAGGTCCCAGGTTCAAGTCCAATTCTTGGCACACTCGAAAGGAAAGACAAATTAAAGATTGTTAATTTAAATGAACTACTGTTCAGTAAATACACACAAAAACCACCCCTAATAATAAAAAGTTGTAGCAATAGAGCAAATTTTACCTTAAAAACCCAACGAGTAAAGTTAAAGGAGTTGTAAAGGTAAAAGGTTTTTTATCTTAATGCATTAAGATAAAAAGCCTTCTGTGTGTAGCAGCCTTCCCAGCACCCCCTAATACTTACCTGAGCCCCATCTCTGTCCAGCGATGCCCACAATTCCCTCAGCCGTCTGGGACTCTCCACCTGTTTCGCTGAGACACAGCAGCAGCACCATTGGCTCTCACGGCTGTCAATCAAAGTCAGTTAGCCAATCAGAGGAGAGAGGGGTTGGGCCGAACAGCAGCTTGGCTCAGGTGCCCCCATAGCAAGTTGCTTGCTGTGGGGGCAGTCAACACGAGGGAGGGGCTAAGAGCAGCAAAGAGGCACCCGAGAAGAGGGGGATCTGGGCTGCTCTGTGCAAAACCAACTATATCAAGTATAACATGTTTGTTATTTATTTTTTATTTTTTTTAAAACAAGACTTTACAATCACTTTAAGGGGTCTTTTGAAAAAAAAATGCTGTGCAAATTCTTAAGCATTTGCGCAACTGTCACAACAAATAACCTCCATAATGTGTCTAATATGTGTATTTGCTGTGATTGTCAGCTCCATCTAGTGACCACAATGCAGTATTTTATTGATGGCAATATTTCAGGAAAATACCACATTATAACCACTAGATGGAGCAATCCAAGGAAATATTTATATTAGACACATTACAGGGATCATTCATTGTGGCTTTGCAAATGCTAAGCCATTTACACAGCAAATAGTTTATTAGATAAATCCATATGAGTTTCTGCTTTGGCGGAGTTACTTGAAATCATTCCACTACTCAATCCCTACTAAGTTTTGAAGCTATCAAGTCAACGTGACGGCCAGGCAACTTTGTCTTCAGAAGGAGGTCAGGTAGCCTCCAGGTTTCTCTCACAGAAGTTCCACTTTAAATACAGTTCCGTTGTATGAACACTTTGCTTTAGTTGTGTTTTGCCATGCGAAAGTTATTACTTTCGTCTCCAGCTAGACACAATAGAAATTATTTTGTGCGCTTGGGCTCCAACGCGGAATGAGAATGCGATGTATTTTGCTCCTGGCGACACAAAGGTCAGCGCCAAATAGAATAATAGTAATTAGGTTGACACAGAACATCAATTTTAGGAGTATTATCCAAAGAGAAAGGGAGTCAGGTGATATGTTTACTCAGCGAGTCGGCGTTTATGGATTGAAGGTAATGCTTACGGAAAATTCTGTGTCTAGTCTGCCAAAGGGGAAGAGAACGTGGGCAGGAGCTAATGTAGGTTGTTGTAAAGTTTATTTTTAGGCTTTTCTTTCCTTTACATTCTTCGCTTAAAATGTAACACAGTGAGACAGTGCCGGGACTATTATTAAAGCCTTTCTTCGGTACATCGCTGCTAAAAATATCTAGAACAGTGCGAAAAAATCTGCTCATTTTCAACTCTGTCAAAATTTCTTGTAATGACTTCTCAAATCACTGTTAATTAACTCTGTCTCAGTGTCTCCTTCCTTCTCTGTATCTCATCTGTAAGACTCGGTCTACATTTCTCTGTCTATAGCTCTCTCTTTGTCTACCCATTCTGTCTTTCTAATCCATCATCTGTCTATCTATTGGAATATCTTTCTACCCCGAAAACATATGAAGGCCTTTGGGACAGCTAAGGGATTCTGACTTCTGCTGTGCTGTCGCTCAATAAAATATTCTGCACTGGCATTGTCCATTTATCGCCTGGCAGGTATTCAGATAGACAGGCATCCTACGGGATAGGAGCTGTACAGAAGTTGCTCTCAGAGATAGAAGATGGTCATGAGTCTTGTAGCTACTAAATGGAGGGACAGAAAATGGCAGGCAGATAGCCCCTCTCTAGGAAAGGAGGAATGGGATGATTGTCTAACTACATTTATTCCGTCCATGATTGCGGCTAAGGACAGAGTCATACAATTAAAATTTATACATAGGGCTTATTACACGCCACAAAGCCTAGCGAGCATTTACCCTGGACTTAGCCCCAACTGTACTAGATGTGAATTAGAAACGGGCACCTTCTTTCACATGGTCTGGTCCTGTCCTAAACTACACCTGGAATATGCAGTTCAGTTTTGGGCACCAGTTCTCAAAAAGGATATCGGGGAACTGGAGAAAGTGCAGAGAAGGGCAACCAAACTGATAAGAGGCATGGAGGAGCTCAGCTATGAGGAAAGATTAGAGGAACTGAATTTATTCACTCTTGAGAAGAGGGGATATGATCAACATGTACAAATATGTAAGGGGTCCATATAGTGAACTTGGTGTTGAGTTATTCACTTTACGGTCAACACAGAGGACAAGGGGGCACTCCTTACGTCTAGAGGAAAAGAGATTTCATCTCCAAATACGGAAAGGTTTCTTCACAGTAAGAGCTGTGAAAATGTGGAATAGACTCCCTCCAGAGGTGGTTCTGGCTAACTCAGTAGATTGCTTTAAGAAAGGCCTGGATACTTTCCTAAATGTACATAATATAACTGGGTACTGACATTTATAGGTAAAGTTGATCCAGGGAAAATCCGATTGCCTCTCGGGGGATCAGGAAGTGATTTTTTTTTCCCCCTGCTGTAGCAGATTGGAGCATGCTCTTTTGGGGGTTTTTTTTTACCTTCCTGTGGATCAACTGTGGGTATAGAATGGGGTTTATTGGATTGTACGATATATTTTTATTTTTATTTATTATTTCTTTTTTTTATGGTTGAACTGGATGGTCTTATGTCTTTTTTAGGCCTAGCTAACTATGTAACTATGTAACCTATTCTGGAGTGTGGTGGCAGACACCTTGGGAACGGTATGCGGTGTTACGTTACCACTAGATCCCCTAACCCTGTTACTGAGCCACCTGGAAGATATAGACAGGGCCGGTGCTACCACTAGGCGGAGTAGGCGGCCGCCTAGGGCGCACTACCCCCAGGGCGCAGCCACGGCCTCTGTCCCCGTGAATCTCAAGGCAAGTGTGAGCCCGCCCCTGTCCCGGGAACACATCTGCATGCCTCCAATCCCCCAATGTGTCCCGCTGAGCGCCCCTGCTGTTCCCTCGCTCTCTTCACAGAGTAAAGGCTCAAAGCGCCGCCCCCTTTGCTCCAGCCTGTCCCTCTGGAGCGGCACTGTGTGTCTGTGTGTGTGCAGCGGAGGGGCGGGGCTCGATAGAGATCGGAGCAGCGAGAGGTGCAGCATCTGTTAGCTGACCCCCCGGCTGGTGGAGACACCAGAGCAACACTGCCCGCCCAGCGCTGAGGAGAGCCCCGGATGTAATTATCGATGAAGCAGAGGTAAGGAGGAGGATAGATTCTGCCTATCTACAGCGAGCTATGTAGGGGGGGTGAGTAGTGCAGGAAATAGGAGTCAGGTAGGTAAGTCAGTGTATGTGTAATGGTCAGGTAGGTCAGTGTATGTCAGTTAGGTAGGTCAGTGTATGTCAGATAGGTAGGTCAGTGTATGTGTAATGGTCAGGTAGGTCAGTGTATGTGTCAGGTAGGTAGGTCAGTGTATGTGTAATGGTTAGGTAGGTCAGTGTATGTGTCAGGTAGGTAGGTCAGTGTATGTGTAATGGTCAGGTAGGTCAGTGTATGTGTAATGGTCAGGTAGGTCAGTGTGTGTCAGGTAGGTAGGTCAGTGTATGTGTAATGGTCAGGTAGGTCAGTGTATGTGTAATGGTCAGGTAGGTCAGTGTGTGTCAGGTAGGTAGGTCAGTGTGTGTGTCAGGTAGGTAGGTCAGTGTGTGTGTCAGGTAGGTAGGTCAGTGTGTGTGTGTGTGTAATGGTCAGGTAGGTCAGTGTATGTGTCAGGTCAGGTAGGTCAGTGTATGTGTCAGGTAGGTGGGTCAGTGTGTGTATAATGGTTAGGTGGGTCACATATTGCAAAGGGGTGGAGTCATGGGCGGAGCCCATGGGGGGTGGCAAAATGAGGTTTCGCCTAGGGTGTCAAAAATTCTTGCACCAGCCCTGGATCTAGAAGGTGCCTGTTATGTTAAACTGTGCCTAACCTACTCACTATTCTATGCTAGAAGAGAAATACTCCTTAAATGGAAGCTAAAAGAGGCCCCATCCAAGAAAGAATGGCAAAGACGATAAATAATGTGTTGCCATTATACCGCATTACTTATGAGAGTAGAAATTGTCCACAGAAATATGATAAAGTCTGGTCGAACTGGGTCGACGCATGCGGCTGAACCCCAGTTAAGGGGAGACGCCTCACGTGGAAGCTCGTACCAGGGAACCACCCTTGTCTGTGGGAGACACCGTGGTTGCTCCCTCCTTCTAGATCTCAGGGTCATATCCTGTTCAATTTTGACCAGAGGTGGGGTTCTTTCTCCCCTTCCTCCTCCCCCCACGCCCTCCTGGCTGGGGGGACGAGGCCAGCCCCCACTGGACCAGTATAGTCCAGATGCTTCCACCTACTTATAGTCTTTCTATGACCACCCCCGATGTAATACTCACCATACACAACAATTCTGCAATATGTACCTTGCATATCCTGGAAAATATGTTGATGTAGTTGAATACCCCCTGCACATGCAATATTGAAGTCATGTGATTACTTACCTGATGTCAGATCCTCTGTACGATACATGTTGTATTTGTACTGTCTCGTTTGTTGTAAAAAATAAAAAACCTTTCTGTTAAAAAAAAATGGAAGGACAGACAGACGACTGAGGTTTACATGGATGAATGGATGCATAGGTTAAATGGATCGAAGGGATTGGATGAATGGAAAGATGGTTTTTCGATGGATAGAGAGATTAATGAGTTTGGATGGTTTGGGGTGATGGGTTGGCTTGGAGAAGTGCGTTCATGGATGGATGAATGGAGGACGGTGGGTTTATGATTAGATGTCTGGGCAGGGGGGTTAGACGAATGGATGGTTTGGATAGATACGTTTGGATAGATGATAAATTAGTTTGTATGGGTTGTTTTGGGTGGATGATTTGAGTGAATGGCTGGGTTTAGATGGAAAGATAGGTATGGATCAATGGGTGGACGGTTAGAAAGATTGTTAGCTGTCTTTGGATGTATGATTCTGAAATAATGGGTTTAAAAGAATAGATGCATTTACAGTATATTGTCAAAAGTATTGGGACACCTGCCTTTACACGTATATGAACTTTATTTTTATTCATGATTTATATAGCACCAACAGTTTACGCAGCGCTTTACAATGTAGAGTGGGACAGCACAATTACAGTACAGTTCAATACAGGAGGGCCCTGCTCATAGAGCTTACATTCTAAAGGGAGCCACGTCGCACGACTGCGCAATTGTCAGTTAAAGCGACGCAGTGCCGAATCACAAAATGTGCTCTGGTCTTTGGCCAGCCAAATGGTCCGGGGCTTAAGTGGTTAAATACCACCAAAAGAAAGCAGTGTTGCATGACCACAGAACTGTCATTGAAAGTGTGAAAGCACTGAAGTCTGAAATTTGGCCTGGGCAGGAAGGGGGTGAAAGTGCCACTTCAGCCCCGGACCATTTGGCAGCCAAAGGACCAGAGGTCTTTTTTCAATTTCGCACTGCACTACTTTAACTGGTAATTGCGCGGTCATGCAATTTTGTAACCAAACGAAATTTGCGTCCTTTTCTTCCCACAAATAGAGCTTTCTTTTGATGGTATTTGATTGCCTCTGTGATTTTTTTTATTTTTTGCGATATAAACGGAAAAAGAGCGAAAATTTTGAAAAAAAAAGAGATTTTCTACTTTTTGTTATAAAAAAAATCTAATAAACTCAATTTTAGTCAAACATTTGGGCCAAAATGTATTCAGCCACATGTCTTTAGTAAAAAAAATGCCAATAAGCGTATATTTATTGGTTTGCGCAAAAGTTATAGCGTCTACAAACTAGAGTACATTTTCTGGAATTTACACCGCTTTTAATTTATGACTGCCTATTTCATTTCTTGAGGTGCTAAAATGGCAGAGAAGTACAAAACCCCCCCAAATGACCCCATTTTGGAAAGTAGACACCCCAAGCTATTTGCTGAGAGGCATGTTGAGCCCATTGAATATTTTTTTTTTTAGTCCCAAGTGATTGAATAAAGACAAAAATAAAAAATATTTTTTTTTTTTTCAAAAAGTTGTCACTAAATGATATATTGCTCACACATGCCATAGTTATATGTGGAATTGCACCCCAAAATACATTTTGCTGCTTCTCCTGAGTATGGGGATACCACATGTGTGGGACTTTTTGGGAGCCTAGCCGCGTACGGGGCCCCGAAACCCAAGCACCGCCTTCAGGATTTCTAAGGGTGCAAATTTTTGATTTCACTCCTCACTACCTATCACCGTTTCGAAGGCCATAAAATGCCAAAATAGCACAAAACCCCCCCAAATGACCCCATTTTGGAAAGTAGACACCCCAAGCTATTTGTTGAGAGGCATGGTGAGTATTTTACAGCTCTCATTTGTTTTTGAAAATGAAGAAAGTAAAAAAAAAAAAAATTTTTTTTTTCTTTTTTTCAATTTTCAAAACTTTGTGACAAAAAGCGAGATCTGCAAAATACTCACAATACCTCTCAGCAAATAGCTTGGGGTGTCTACTTTCCAAAATGGGGTCATTTTGGGGGGTTTTATGCCATCTGGGCATTCCATGGCCTCCGAAACTGTGATTGGCAGTGAGAAGTGAAATAAAAAAATTACACCCTTAGAAAGCCTGAAGGCGGTGATTGGTTTTTGGGGTTCCGTACGCAGCTAGGCTCCCAAAAAGTCCCACACATGTGGTATCCCCGTACTCAGGAGAAGCAACAGAATGTATTTTGGGGTGTATTTCCACATATGCCCATGACATGTTTGAGCAATATATCATTTAGTGACAACTTTTTGTAAAAAAAAAATATATATTTTTTTTTTTTTTCATTATTCAATCTCTTGGGACAAAAAAAAAAAATATTTAATGGGCTCAACATTGCTCTCATCAAATAGCTTGGGGTGTCTACTTTCCAAAATGGGGTCATTTGGGGGGGGTTTGAAATGTCCTGGCATTTTATGCACAACATTTAGAAGCCTATGTCACACGTCACCCACTCTTCTAACCACTTGTAGACAAAGCCCTTTCTGACACTTTTTGTTTACATGAAAACATATTTTTTTTTTTGCAAGAAAATTACGTTGAACCCCCAAACACTATATATATTGTTAAAGCAAAGGCCCTACAGATTAAAATGGTGGGTGTTGCATTTTTTTTGTATTTGCGCAGCGATTTTTCAAACGCATTTTTTGTGGAAAAAATACACTTTTTTTTATTTTAATGCACTAAAACACACTATATTGCTCAAATTTTTGATGAAATAAAAAATATGATCTTAGGCCGAGTACATGGATACCAAACACGACATGCTTTAAAATTGCGCACAAACACGCAGTGGCGACAAACTACATACATTTTTAAAAGCCTTTAAAAGCCTTTACATGATACCACATTAGATTCACGGAGGAGGTCTACTGCTAAAATTACTGCCCTCGATCTGACCTTCGCGGTGATACTTCACATGCATGGTGCAATTGCTGTTTACATATGACGCCAGACCAACGCTTGTGTACGCCTTTGCGCAAGAGAAGGGGGGGCAGGGGTGCTTTTTTTTTTTTTTTTTGTTTTTTTTTTTATTTATTTAGCTTTTTTATTTTATTTTTAAACTGTTCCTTCCATTTTTTTTCTTTGTTATGATTTTTATTGTTATCTCAGGGAATGTAAATATCCCCTATGATAGCAATAGGCAGTGACAGGTACTCTTTTTTTGAAAAAATTGGGGTCTATTAGACCCTAGATCTTTCCTCTGCCCTCAAAGCATCTGACCACACCAAGATTGGTGTGATAAAATGCTTTCCCAATTTCCCAATGGCGCGGTTTATATCCGGGAGGGGGGACATTCCCTCCCACTGCTTGTAAAAGCAGTCTAGAGGCTAATTACCCGCTAGAATTGCTTTTACATGAAAGCCGATCACTGGCTGAAAAGAATGATACCAAGATGATACCTAAACCTGCAGGCATCATTCTGGTATAACCATTCAAAGTCCAGCAACATACTGGACATATATTGTAATCTTTTTTTTTTCATGCAGCCTCTTGGCTGAACGAAAAAAAGAGATTGATTGGTGGGTATGCCCACCATTAGAATACCTCCCTTCATCCACCCACTTCTAATGATGGGCATACATGCACCATTTATATATGCCGATGCATGGGGGCATCCTCCCGCAAAAGTTATGCCGTGTACACACGGTCGGAATTTCGACCGTATGTACGTGGCATTAGGAGCCAATCGCTCCTCCCCCCCCCTGCTGCCCCCATGCTTCGGCATATATGCTCTTTTTTTTAACTGTGGTGGTGAAATCACCTCCTACAGCGTTGGAGTCGCGGCTTTATGTATCGTGGGAGCAAACGCTGTTGCTGTCAAGATAAATAAATCCGCGTTGCAACTGAATGGCGCACCTGAAAACAAAAAAATGCTCAACACTAAAACACACAGTAAACAAAATTACATACCTGAAAAGCAAGCATGATAAAACATAATAAAACATAATAAAACATAATAAAACATTGCAGAATAGAATGGAGTAAAAAAAGAGCAACAATAGAGAGAGAATAGAGTGAGAGAGAGAACAATAAAACGACAACTATTTTTTTTTTTTTTTTTTTTTGAGATTCACAGGTAAAAAAGCTCCTGACTGAAGCGACTGAATCAAAACGCTACCACAAAAAAAATGTTAGCGATCGCAGGGATCAGGCCTGACTCTGCGAACGCTGCAGTTATGTGTGCTTAGTGTTTTGTAAGTGACAGTGATCGATCGATACTGCACTTGGGTGGGCTGGGCTGGGCTGGGCGGAGGGGGAAAACGCAGGTGCTAGCAGGTATCTGGGCTGATCCCGCTAACAATGCGTTTTTTTTTGGAACCCTAAACTGCTGGGACGCTAGTATAGATCTGATCAGATCAGATATTGATCTGTTCAGATACTGTGCCACTAAGGGAGGTGTATGCTTTGCGCGTGGGTGTTTGCGGTACTGGCACTAACCTGGGGCGACGCAGACCTTATTTGACCCTAAAACCTAATTGATATCACCCGCCGGGCGATCAGGGGGTTAAACCGTTATTGGGTAATAAATGGCGGGTGCCCTGACAGTATAAAAAACAAGCTAACTAACCAGCGTCACCCGTAACAGTAATACAAAAAAAAACTGGTTACCTAGCGACACTAATGCAGCGATCAGAAAAACGATCGCTTAGTGACACTGGCAAAAGGGGGTGAAAGGGTTAACTAGGGGCAATCAGGGGGTTAAAACCTTTATTAGGTAATATATGGGGGTACCTGACGCTATATAAAAACCTGACGGGGAACCTAAATAACGAAATAACTAACTGGCTAACCAGCGTCACCAGTGACAGTTATACAGTGATCACTGGTGAAAGGGTTAACTCTAGGGGCAATCAGGGGGTTAAAACCTTTATTTAGGTTGTAATATGGGGGTACCTGACCTATAAACCTATTTATGAACCTATATAAACATGGCGGTTACCTAAAAAAAAAAAAATGGTTACCTAGCGACACTAATGCAGCGATCAGAAAAACGATCGCTTAGTGACACTGGCAAAAGGGGGTGAAAGGGTTAACTAGGGGCAATCAGGGGGTTAAAACCTTTATTAGGTAATATATGGGGGTACCTGACGCTATATAAAAACCTGACGGGGAACCTAAATAACGAAATAACTAACTGGCTAACCAGCGTCACCAGTGACAGTTATACAGTGATCACTGGTGAAAGGGTTAACTCTAGGGGCAATCAAGGGGTTAAAACCTTTATTTAGGTTGTAATATGGGGGTACCTGACCTATAAACCTATTTATGAACCTATATAAACATGGCGGTTACCTAAAAAAAAAAAAATGGTTAACTAGCGACAGCAGTGACACTAATACAGCGATCAGAAAAACGATCGCTTAGTGACACTGGCAAAAGGGGGTGAAAGGGTTACCTGGGGGGCAATCAAGGGGTTAAACCTTTATTAGGGGGGGGGGTGGGGGGCTACCTTGGACCTAAAACTAACTGCACTGACAGTTATTACAGTCACACTGACACTAAATGCAGTGATCAGTAAAAAAATGATCACTGCAATTAGTGACACTGTGACTGGGGGGGGGGAGGGGGTGATCTGGGGGGTGATCTGGGGGTGACAGGGGGGTGTTTTGTGTGCCTATGTGTACTGGTGTCAGTGTACTGTTGGTGCACTAACCTTTAGATGTTCACAGCTCGGCGTTCCGGTCACATAGACCGGCGCACCGAGCGTGACATCACTTCCTCTGCCTGTGTTTTGATTGACACAGACAGAGGAAGCATCTGATTCGCCAGGAGCGATCGCGAGGGGGTGGCCAGAAACCACTGGCCGTCCCCTCATCCCGGATCGCTCCTGAAGCGATCCCGACCGTCCCCGCCGGCCGGGGGGGGTCCGATCGGACCCCCCACCCGCCGGAAGAATGGCACGTACAGGTACGTGGTTCTGCCTGTACGTGCCATTCTGCCGACGTATATATACAGGGGGCGGTCGGCAAGTGGTTAATATACATGTTATATAGATCAGACCAAAATCCGGGGTTTCTTCCTTCATCCGCAAAGGCCAACCCCCGCCTCTGCTACGACATCCAAAGCCCTGTAAAATAAATCACACCAGTTTAAACGGCATCCCCCCCCCCAGACTTTACTTACCCATTTTCTTAGGGAGGGAGGGTGGGAAGCTCGTTCCCCCTGGCCGCACTGAGCTGGGGAGGGACAACCACTCCCCCAAAATTTACCACTCGCTCCTCCCCTGCCTGCTGGCCCAATCCACCTGCAAACAACCACCTGATGCACCACAGGGTTCTACTTTTAACCCTGTCATGCCAGCCCTCCGTCCACTTGCATTTCTTTTCTTTTCCTGCGGGCTTCTCTGGAACAATCCCATAAAATCAGGGACAGTTGGGAGTTATGCACTTGTTCCCAGACTATGGACAAAGTATTAACACGCAGTAACAGCTGGGATATCATTGTGTCTGTTAACTTTGAAAACTAATTTCTCCACAATACCTGCAGCTACAAGGGTGAATGATGACTCATTTTAAAGTGTGTTCACTGTTTTTTTTTTTTGGACTATGTAAATATTTTAATATGCATGGGTAATACAGAGACTCAAGGATCATAGGAACCTCTTTTTTCCTTTTTCCTGGTTCAGAAATGATAGGAGATGGATTATTGACAGAGTAATGCCCCATACACACGGTCGGAAATTCAGACCACAAAATCTGTCAGATTTTTTCCGACGGATTTTGTCCGACACTGGTGTTGCATACACACGGTCGGACAAGGTTGTCGGAAAATCCGAGCATTCTGAATGTGGTGATGTTCGTGGCATACGACGGAACTACGTAGAGGCTATTAGCCAATAGCTTTGGTCTCGTAATTTGATCTGAGCATGCATGGCACTTTGTCCGTCGGAATTCTCTACACAAGATCGGAAAAAGTCCGATCGGATTTTGTTGTCGGAAAATTTGAGAGCAGGATCTAAATTTTTTCAGAAGGAAAAAGTCCGATGGAGACCACACACGATTTTCCGACAACATGGTCCAATCAGACATTTTTCGTCTGAATTTCCGACCGTGTGTACAGGGCATAAATGTGTTTTCTTTTGAACTGTTTATACCCTTATATTATCATTATTGATAATTTGATGATTTTATACTTTGTACTTTGTATTCTAACTTTTAGCTTTCCTGTCTGAAAACTTGATCACCATAGTAACCAGATTATATAGAATTTTGGATACAGTATGTACTTGTGTCTTGTATAATGTCAGGAACAAGCAGATCTTAGCGTTCTTGTTCACAGCTTCAGTCTGGTGCCATAGCGGTTTGTTTGGAGAGCTGCAGCCTTTTTCTCACATTTGGCTCACTGATCACTTAACCTGAAATTAAATCACCACCAGATAACTCTTTCACCTATTCTCAGTGCAGTGGGAGAGAAGCTAATCGTATGTCACACCGTATTTGCGCAACAGTCTTACAAACGCACTGTTTTTTTGTTGAAAAAATACACTTTTTTGAATTAAAAAAAAATACAACAGTAAAGTTAGCCGATTTTTTTTTTATATTGTGAAAGATAACGTTACGCCGAGTAAATTGATACCCAACATGTCACGCTTCAAAATTGCACCCGCTTGTGGAATGGCGACAAACTTTTACCCCTAAAAATCTCCATAGGTGACGTTTAAAAAATTCTACAGGTTGCATGTTTTGAGTTACAGAGGAGTTCTAGGGCTAGAAATATTGCTATCAGTCTACCGATCGCGGCAATACCTCACATGTGTGGTATGAACACCCTTTTCATATGCGGGCGCTACTCACATATGCGTTTGCTTCTGCACGCAAGCTTAGCGGGACAGGGACACATTATTCTCTGTATTGTGAAACCTGTTGCATACTTTTCTGCAATCGCACATGTTGCTGCGTATGACTAGAGCTTCTTGTCTAATGGCTCTGTGGTCTATAATTTTTTTATAAGTTTGGGTGACAGCAAGGAGACGGTAGGACCCCTTTAGTGTTGGTCCACCCTCCCCGTGGTTTCTAGGAGTTGGTAATGCCATTCAAACCCCATTAGATGGGAGAGTATATAGTGTGTTAGTGGGGGGAGTTAAGAGGGAAGATGAGCCATCCACAACATCGCCCTCAGCTACATCACCAACCTCATCTACAGATATCGTCCAAATCGTCCTCTCTGCTCCTCCCAGGACCTCCTGCTCTCTGGCTTCCTTGTTACCTCCCATGATCTCCTCCTGGACTTCTCCAGAGCCTATATCATCCTCTGGATTTCCCTGCCCTAGTATATCCATTCAGCTCCTACCCTGTCCGCTTTTAGGCGATCCTTGAAAACTCACTTAATCAGGGAAGCCTACCCCATCTCCACCTAAGAACTGTACTTAAGTCACCTCCATCAGATCATCCTCTGTAGCTATTTCCTTTCTTACCACCTCTCCCTCACTTTAGATTGTAAGCTCCATGAGCAGGGCCCTCCTATTCCTTCTGTATTGAACTGTATTGTATTTGTACTGTCCTCTTTATTTTGTAAAGCACCTCCCAGGTGCACCTGTAACCAGAAACATAAATTAACATGATCTAGTTATCTAATCATTTACCCAGACTTGGTGACTCAGAGATATGACCTTTCAGGGTAGACTTGCCATCTCCTCACTTACAACTTACAATACACATAAGTATAAACACATCCCCCAATAGTTTGCTAGGAGACAAATGTGTGTTAATGAGCACAATAAACTATTGCGTGAAAGACCCAGGGCTTTCCAGATCTCATTAATCAGCATTCCTTTCACTGACATCTGTCCACTGAGTCCCAAGATGGCAGAGACCATCATGGCCTCCTTAATAATGTCCTTTTTGCATTACATAACAGAATATCTTCCTAAATGCTTGTAGCTCCCTCAAATGCCAGGGCCCAAGAGGCTAGCATTTTGTCCCCTCCAAAAGCCTCTGTCCCGGGTGAGTCTGCCACAGTCCAGGGCTTAATAGTAGTCTCATAAATAATACAATATGTCACAAATTATTTTCATTGGGGCAATATGGCCACAGCTTTTATTTAAAAAAAAGATAATAACAATAACATGATTTAGACACCAATTCTTCAAAAGTATACAAGAATTCTGATACAATCTTTAAAGCCAGGTCCTGGACTGTGCCACCAAATAACATGCTCTGTTGTAAACCCGTACTGGCCACTGGCCATCTACAACCAGTTCAGTTGGTACATACCAGTAATTTTACACTATTATTCAGCTGGAATAAACCTTAGTAAGTACTTCCTTCATGAGCACCACATAATCATACATATGTGTGACCATTAAGGTTAAATCGCTTCTCCAAAGTTATAGTTTTAGGAATTTTATGTGGAATTCAAATTTTTTAAAATAACATTTTATATTTTGTTATATTTAAACATATATGTGGGCATGTGCTAGGAGTATGTATGTTTGGTTTTGCTAAGAAGTGTTTTATTGCTGTTGTAAAGAGTATCCTGATCAATTTTGTATGTATACAATGACAATAAAGTATATCTTCATCACACATTACCACCAATCTTACTTTTTTGGCACCACGGACCCACCATGCTATGAAAAAAGTTCACTACAACTCAGCCATTTTCTTTGCATACCTTAGTTGTCCAAACCTTTGCACTTCCGATCATAGCCATATCCATACATTTACCAAGAGGGTGGGAGGGTGGACCAAATTGCTCACCACACAGTCTGTTCCTCCTTGAGGTTTCTCTAAGCCAGTGTTTCTCAACTCCAGTCCTCAAGGCGCCCCAACAGGTCATGTTTTCAGGCTTTCCATTAGTTTGCACAGCTGATTTGATCAGTTTCACTGCCTTAGTAATTACCACATCCGTTTCATCTGAGGGAAATCCTGAAAACATGACCTATTGGGGCGCCTTGAGGACTGGAGTTGAGAAACACTGCTCTAAGCTATGACCACTTCCTCCCTGCTCCCTACATCATATTCTTAAACCATGGAGAAGGACCATTGAGAAGGAATGTAGCCACCATCTAATAGAAAGTCAGATCACAGCAGGAAAAAAAAAAAAGGAAATTAGAGATGTGGAGGAGGCTGAGGGCAACAGAAGGGACTTTTTGAGTTGAATAGACCAACAGACAATAGCACTCAAATCTACTGATTCCGCCTTTGATGGGTTGTACTGAGAATACCTGCACATTGTTAAGGCCTCGGCTTTAGTGTTCTTGGGACTCCAGATTACTGGCAACAAGGAGGTTTTAATCAGTTGGGTAGTTTGCCCAACCGGAGTTCTTCTGTAAAAACAGTAGTGCTGAGCAGACGAGCTTTGTCCATTGCCTACAACTGCAACGCTTTTCCTAAGACCAGAGTTCTTCCATAAATCAGCTGCCAGGCCGAGGTAGACACAGATCACCCACCACATGATGCCACTAATATTGCAACGCTACATTAAGACGACATTAGAAGCCTTCTTTCTGGGTAATTGGGTCTGCGTGCACCAAGGCTGCCATATGTAATAAAAGGTTTTAAATGATTCAGTCGGGGACTCAAGACCAGCGTCTTCATCTGTGTCTGAAACATCTGCTTGTTAGGGTAGAAGATCCTTAAGCGCCAGCCCCTTAACCGCTATTGATCTGTAAACAGTGTTTAAACGTGGGTTTTTAATTGCCTCTGTCTCACTTCTCATTCATCAATCAATCCTGGAGCGTTCATTAGTGCTGTAGTTATTACTTTCCTTGCACATGCTGAGTGAGTGACAGGCCATCTCCCAGATATCTACAGCACAGGGCGCATTACATCGGATCTGACATACAGAACTTTTGCTCAGATATTTGTATAATATAAGCTGAACTCCAGGAAAACAGCTATAAACATATATGAGAGCTGTTTTACCTGTCAAACGAATTGTTTTTCTGTCCATTCAGACCTGAGATTTACACAGCTCTGCAACACATCACAGCCCAGTCCGGTGTCCTGTCGGATACTGTCCGCGGTGTACTGCGCATGCACAGTACGCATGACACGCAGATTCCGAAAGTATCCGAAGATTAATGGCCAGGTTCAAGCCCCACCATCCAAGTGGACATAGAGTTAGAATAAAAAAGAGCCGAGCGCAGTGAGGCCGTGCAGCGAGGGGCCCTCTAACTTTGTGCAGCCCTATGTCCACTTGCATGGTGGGGATTGCACCTGGACTCACGGCGTAGGCGCCGTTCATCTTCGGAGATTTTCCAAATCTCCTTGTCCTTCGTACTGCGCAAGCGCTGCACCCGCGCAGTACGGGGCGGACACTTTTCGATAGGCGGACATTTTTTTACAGAACACCGGCAGGGGAGGGGACCTGAGCTTTCTCTGTTAAAGTTGCACTTTCAGGTTTGTGTGCTCCCTACATTTTCTGTAATTTTTCATCTTTTTACTGGCCAATTCTCACAAGAGACAGGATCTCGATATCTGGAAACTTTTTTTAAATCAGTGGGTCTAAGAATGGGGGTGGGACAGGGAGCAGAATTAATAGCATCACATGCAGCTGGATAACAGAGGTTGGTACCTAGAGAGGAAAAAGGTACATTTTCCACTCAGGCACCGAATTCTGGGTCACCCCTGACAACATGAGTTGGTTCCTATAGTCATAAGATGCTATTACAGTCTATGCAAGGCTCTAAAGGAAGAAAGGGGAAGTGCCCACCATATAAAAGCTTCAAAACTGTTTATTGAGTCTTCCAATACAAACTAAGCCATCTGATGTACAAACCGAAACGTGTTGGTAGTATGTACATTGGATAGATTATTCTGTTTCAGGACTTTTATATGGTGAGTGGTTCTCCTTTATTCCTTTAAAGCCTTGCATGGACTTGTGTCCGGAGAACTTGTAGTGAAAATCTGGCATCTCTGTGTAAAAGTTGGCAAGTTCCCAAGTATGGGAATTGCTAGTGTGACCAGGCACCTTATACCGCACCTTTATTCAACTTTTTTCTCTGTAGATCTTCTTTATAGTCTGCTATATGTAGACTCTATAAGATGCTTTCACATGCTTTCTAAAATCGTGATGGCATTTTGTAGCCAAGCCTAGTCATGATGACCAGTTCTCTTTAAATATAAAGGCTCCGGGGTAGCAGTGCCAGAAGAGGTGGGTAGGAGCTCTATTTCAGCATATTGCAGCAGCCAAGAGAACTTGACATTTGTGTAGTAAATTCACTCAGAATAAAAAGACGTTTCATGAGACAGACACAACAGCCTACAATAGCTACTTCACAATCAGATGGAAGAATCTCGGTGATGAATTATCAGGAACTTCAACATCCTTGATGAGCTGGATTGTTTTGACATTATTCCCCAAAGATTTTATGAAAATGCAAGGTTATTTCTCTTTTTTTTTTTATATTCCTCCTAATGCTGAAAATGAAACAGACGGAAAATGCTGAGAATTTCAGCTCCATTAAATTAGGATTTGCATTGCGAGACAGTTTTTTGAGAACTAGATGGGGGGATCGTAACCCTCAATACTCAACTAGCAGTAATTAAAATCCCAGCCTTGGAATCCCACTGACTAGTCCTTGTTTCATGCATGGTAATTGCCTTTTTTGAGCCTTTTAATGATATGGACCCAATTTTCTTTTTAAGAATATATATATATATATATATATATATATATATATATATATATATATATATATATATATATATATATATATACACTATATTATATTAGTATTGGGAAGCCTGCCTTTACATGCACAAGAACTTTAATGCCATTCCAGTCTTAGTCCGTACGGTTCAATATTGAGTTGCACCCTTTGCAGCTATAACAGCTTCAACTCTTCTGGGAAGGCTGTCCACAAGGTTTAGAAACGTGTCTATGGGAATGAGAGCGGGAAACAAAGTATACCCAGTCTTAATGGCATACATACTGCACTCTATACTGCACTTATTCCAAACCTAGTCTGCACCTTTACCAACCCTTTACCGCATTATACCGAACCTTTTACCACATCTGAACCACATCTACCTTACACCTGTGCCAAGACTATACCATACCTATACTGTACCTCTGCTGCATGCAAGTTAACTGGGACTGTCGATAAGTGCAAAGACACTTTTAAAGGGCCCCAACGCTAGCCGGCAGAAGAACATCTCAAAGGACTGTTTTTTTAATATTCTACAAACCCCTTTGTTCCCCCTGCCCCCTCCATTACATCTTCCTTTTCTTTTGGACAGTGCATACCTAGTTGGCCTAGGACTAGCATGCGCTCTGTTGGGTGGGGCTTCCATTTTTGAGTGGACCTCAGTACAGTTGCAGTGCTTGTTAGACAACACTGATTGATGAAATGACTTACTCTTGGAATTAGTCTTTAAAGCGACCTAGTGTTTTGTCTGGACTAGCAAGCCCCACATTGAACACCGCTGAGAATATTTACCTTCTATTCTCAGTGGTGCCTTGATCTGCCACTGGTCCAGCAGTCCATAAAGTGTGTCAGTGATCTAGGGTTAGACAAGAGACTGGTGAGCTTTCCAATTGGCCCTTACAGCCCTGAAATGAGCGAATACTTCTGTTCTGACAAAAAGAAAATACCATTAAATAAAAGCACAAATGGCTATCCCTAAGAGGGAAGGCTGCACTTTTTTAGCCACTAGTAAGTGAATATTATTACAAATTCCCATCCTTTACTGGTTCTTTTGTATAAAGTGTCTCTCTTTTTAATGAGATGAGACACGTATTTAATATAAGTAATATGCTTAGTGTTCTCCTAGATGTTTGCTGTGTACAATGAAGTCATTATATATCGTGTGGTTTGTTCAACATATAGAATATCAATATTTTTTCTGCTCAGGCAAAGATAGCAGGTGTTTGATCAATGCTCTTTTACATGTCCACATTGATCTTTACTAGAGATGAGAGGACATCCCATGATGCTCTGCATGAATTCATGTATTGTTCACTGAAATCTTTGTTCTTCATGCCATCAGTACTTGAAGTTTCGAGCTAGTTACTTTGAAGAGAGTTTCTTTGTGAAACAAGTCATTTTTGTCTATTAGTCTCACTGGAAGTGACTGGAATCTGGCCATCTATTTGGTTGGTCTTGACGCCTGTAGCACACTGCGCAACTGGTGGCCTTTTCAGCAATGAAATCTGTATATAAGACTTTTGTATATCAAAATGTACAATGTCCTGCAGCAATTAGTGACTGCAATATAAAAAAAAAAAGATGAAACTGAAGCAGTATATCAGAATTGGAATCTGAATTTGAATTTGAGGGGTTCTTTTGCAAATACAGGGGTTTCGGTTCTACCATCTGGTGCTAGGGTTTAAGGCAGGTCGCAATGACTTGGCTCTCGTGTCTTTCCTCATGTTCCCCCGCAAGAAATTTTAGTAGATGGAAAGATGTAAAAAGGATGTAATAGAATTAGGACTCCTTCTTAATTATACTTTATAAGTAACAAGTACAGTACTTAAATGAAAAGGTTTGTGTAATCGGCTAATGGTAGGATAGGTTTGCTGTGTTTATGAAACTCTCCCAAGTTATCCTCCAGACCTATCCAGAGCTTAGCCTTAGATTGAACTTCTTCTCTATGTCAACACATCCTCTAAACAAACCATGGCGACAGCCTGGAAAAATCCCAGATTTTCCACTCTTGAGGTCCAACAACGGGTGACGCAAGCCATGATCCACAACAAGATAGAGGCCACAGTTTTGAATTGTATCACTAAATATCAAAAAATTTGGCAGGCTTGGGTTGATAATTACCTCCCCCCCAAACTTTGATTGCTCCTTTGCTTGAACCCTGAGTTGACCTGACCAGTCTATGCCCAGATGTTTTTGCCTAGCCCATGCAGATCACCTTGGAGCCCTTCCCCTTTTACCTCCAAAACTGTTTATTAAATGGAGAATCCTACAGGTTGTGGTAAAGCTCTACCGTAGTTTTGCCTGAGTTAACACAGTTAGGAGAATTCAGAAATCCCAGTTGGTGAGACTTCAATGGGGATATGTAAGTTCTGTAGAAAGGACATAAAAAATTACATATATTTTGCTGCAGAGAGGGTTTCCAAGAATATTGAAATGTTGTTAGTAGGGAAAGTATAATCATTTGAGGGAAAGATTGTAGCCATCTGAGTGTACCAGAGCTGCAAGATGTGGAATAAATGATAACCCGATAAAAATAAAAACATGGGGGACCTCCTTTGTTGGAGAATAGGATATACTGTACGTAGCATTGCATATAGGGAGCGGTGCTGGTTTAAATCAGTTGTAAATTGATTGTTTACTAAAGTGGTTGGCTTGAATGAAGGCATCATTTTGGTTTGAGATTTTAGGGGTTTTTGTTTGTTTACAAGTAAGGAAATAGTTTGCAAGTATCTGTGTCTACTTGCCGTCTTTGTGGCATGGTACCATTCATGTCCTATTCTTTTAATATCATGGATCTAAATCCCAGGCTAACGTCTTCGTTCCTGGAAAAAATAGGATATTATGGGCATTCAGATGGCATTGTTTTCTCAGTTTATGCCAGATAGGCTAAAGTGAGTATATTGGCCACTGGTAGTATTTCTTCGTGCAGTTGGAACACAGAAATAGAGTGTAGGTCATGGTGAAGACCATGGTCCATTGTTAAATTAGTAAAAACTCTAGTTAAAATAAAAATCTGCAAGCTTTTTCTGCAGCAATCACCTTCATTCAGGCACTGTTCCCTTGCAGAAGATCTGCTCCTTCATTGTGCCCCTCTTCTGGGTTGTATGATTGCCAACGTCAGTCAACCCACTTCCTCTTAGCCCAGGCTACCATTGTCCTGCTGCCTGGTTGAATGACATACAGCAAAATTTAACCCGCTTCCTGAGCACAGGCTATCACTGAGCACTATGGAGGACTCAGGAAATTGACTTTATTGGAATTGCCTCCCAGAAGACTTCGACTCAAAATCATGCTTCAACAGAGTGGCATTCAGTGGTGAAGGTATGCATTCAGTCTCTTTAGCAGGTTCACCTTTTTAGGCATACTTTTATATACTAACAAAGTTGCTTCAAGTACTATTAAAAAATGTATGCAAAAAATTGTTATGTGGCGCAAAAAAAGACTTGTTCCCACACAGTGCAGGAAAAACTTTTTTTTTTTCTTCCTGAAATTAGGTAGATAAAATACTGCATATCCTTGAAATTGAATTTCTCTTGATCTGGGCCATAACATTTTAGTTCGACATGCTTGTCCTACAACAGGGATATACTATTAGCGGACCTCCAGCTGTTGCAAAACTACAAGTCCCATCATGCCTCTGCCTCTGGGTGTCATGCTTGTGGCTGTCAGAGTCTTGCTATGTCTCATGGGACTTGTAGTTCCGCATCAGCTGGAGGTCGCTAATTGAATATCCCTGCCCTACAAGATCCAATGGGCAGAACTTCAGTGGGACTACTGGCAGGAAAATGATTAATTTATTTTATATCCTTGTAGGTAAAATTACATATATCTACCTAACACAGTTCTAATGGTGGCAGGCATAGTGGACTGCTGTGATTAATTGAAATGCGTCAGCAGTATCTGTGGTTTAACCTCCTGGTAAATAAGAAAATGGCCTTTTTACTGTCCACAACCTTTTTTTTTTTCATGTGAATTGAATATTTTAGGGACATTAGCTTGTAAATTCCTTTGGGGCTGGGGACTGTCATGACTAGTTCGGTCTTCTCAGCAGAAACAGTGTCAGCACAATATAAATGAGTGAAATTGATAAATAATGCACAGTGTTAAACAAGGGCATTTGGACCTTTGCTATGTCCAAAAAATTATGTTTAGTGCTGGGAAGACCCAAAACAGGATGTTATCTACCTAATATTATCAACTCAGTTATGGAAAGATTTAGTTTGAGGAAGTGGTGTGACAGCAATACTGATATACATAATTTTTAGAACATACAATAAAAAAAAAAACAATTTGAATTGAGAGGTCCAAAAATTTTGGTTGATGATATCTGAATAAACAGACATCTCTTTCAAGAGGTGTGCTGGTAAAATTCTATTTTCAAAGCTCGTTAGACTAGAATGTTTTCCAAATAATACTCTATTATATACAATATATATTGTACCATCATCCCAAATTAATATAGAAGATAAAAGTGTTGGAGATACGGGACTGTCTACGGTACACAGTTACAAAACAAGTTTGAATATGATAAAAAGAATATTTTATTAACACATAAAATCTAAAAAATATATTTTGACTTTGTGTAAATGGACAAGTATAATGACCTGTGTGCTTATAGTATATTAATATTCTGTGTTCTAATTGGGATTGTATGCATAACCTTTGAACCTTAATATGTATATTTCTGTACACAAAGTCAAAATATCTTTTTTAGATTTTATGTGTTAATAAAATATTCTTTTTATCATATTCAAACTTGTTTTGTAACTGTGTACCGTAGACAGTCCCGTATCTCCAACACTTTTATCTTTGGTAAAATTCTATATACACAAAAAAATGTATATAATTTATATATCAATGGAAGCCTAATTTGGGTATAATTGCACCTCTAATTTGCTTGAGAAATGTTCCCTACAGTGTCAATCTAATTGCAAAATTAAAATCTCTTTCTTGAACAGGCAAAGCACAGGGCAGACCCATTCACCTCCCCTATCACAAGCACTGTGATCCTCTTAGTGCTACAGGGAAGCTTGAGCTGTTGGGGCTGTAGCTGGACACTTACGATGTATAAAGGGCCTCAACTACAACCTCTGTCTTAACCAACGCGTGGGCGTGGCTTAATACGCCCAAGTGGGGACTCTCTAGCAGCACACGCTATTGCCTAATTATTAGGCTGAGGCCAGCTGTCACTGTATTCATAGTTAAAGCTCTCCAAAGTGAGAATGCTCCGCATTCATAGTTAAACCTTTTGTACTTTTCAATTTATTGGTCCCACCTCACTTGGACGGCTCTATAACTTCTCCTATTGGATGCAGCAATTCTGAGTGGGTAACACTGAGCCTGTACCAGGGGGGAAGGGATCACCGCTCCAGGTGGATGTATGGAAAAAAAGGACTCTCCTCAGAATTGGAACACCGGGTGCAGGCTAAGCATTTAGCAAATGAGGCAAGGAAAAGTTCTGGAAAGCCGCACTCCGGAATATAGCCTTTATTATAAAATGTCAAAAACACAAGCCACAGCAAAAAATGGGACAAGCGAGCTGACACGTTTCACACTTAACAGTGCTTATTCAAGCTATGAATAAGCACTGTTAAGTGTGAAACGCGTCAGCTCGTTTGTCCCATTTTTTTGCTGTGGCTTGTGTTTTTGACATTTTATAATAAATGCTATATTCCGGAGTGTGGGTGTCCAGAACTTTTCCTTGCCTCACTGAGCCTGTACCACACTCCACCAGCACAGCATGACATGTCACCTCGCTCCCAGTGCCATTACGAGACTTCCCTCTGACCCAAAGAAGTAATTTCTTCACATGTTCCCAAGCTTCTTCACTCCCGAGGCCACTCACTCACTATACCTCTTTTGTGACAACTCAGGCTAGGTACCTGGGACGTGATATCGATCCCTAGGGCTTTTTTTCAGCAGGAACTAGGGGGAACTCAGTTCCACCACCTCTGGCTCAGGTCTTCTGCTCCCTGCTTACCACTATCACTTGGTAACACTGAAGTCCAGCTTCTGCATTTACAAGTGATAGCTTATCTCCCAGTAGCTCCCACAGGTCAGATGTCCTGCACAGATCCCACTGAGTGCCGGACAGGGACAAGGGAGATACAGAACAGGTGACCAGGGTTCAGTGCAGTCATGAGCAGGAGAGGGTGCAAGGTAGGCTGCACCCTCTGTGTTGTACATCACCGTGTTCTTGGCGTTCCGACAACATTTGTGTGACCGTGTGTATGCCAGACAAGTTTGAGCCAACATCCGTCTGAAAAAAAACATGGATTTTGTTGTCGGAATGTCTGATCGTGTGTACGCGGCATAAGAGCGGTAAGGATGTGGAATTCTTTTCTACAAGCAGTGGTTTCAGCGGGGAGCATTGATAGTTTTTTTAATTATTATATAGGCTCCTAAACGACCATAACATACAGGGATATACAATGTAATATTAACATAAAAGCACACACACAGGTTGGACTTGATGGACTTGTGTCTTTTTTCAACCATACCAACTATGTAACTATGTGACTATAAATAATAATAATAATAATAGTTAATAATTTAATTTAATTAAATAGAAAATACAAAAAACAAAATTATCCAAATGTAATCGATTTGTTAAACTCGTAGGTTGAATAGTTTTTTGTTCTTTTGGGTTTTTGTTCATTTTCATTCTTTTCATTCTTTCTGACAATTTGTTTTCGTATGCATTTGTTAAGAGTGTTTCTGTCAGTCGGATGCTTTCGAATGAAGGAATATGCCGAATTTTGTCTGAAAACTAATTCATAACTAAACTAATTGCACATGTCTAATCACTGGTAAAGGGGCTGGTCTACCTGAATCCTCTATCACGAGTGTATCTGTAGGCAATACTGCTCAATACACTGGTGCCCAATCAACAGTCCAAGGACCACATGCCACCCTTTGGCACTTGTTGTAAGGGCTCCAGACCCCAGAAACCTGTAAGGGGTGGGGGATTTGTTAAAGGGTGATAGCATTTTCTGTGAAGTTTCTCATTCTCGCTTTCTCTGAAATTCCAATGCTTTATTTAGAGCTATTATTTCTTTATTACAGGTATTTAAATAGCACTGACAATTTATGCATCACTTATTACATATATTGTACATTCACTGCAGAAATGAATAAAAGAAAAAGGGAGCACTGGCCTAGTGCATTATCCAACAATTATTTATTAATTAAAATCTACTCACAAACACAGGTGCAAGGTGATCTGGGAGTGTGCAGCTCTGACGAAGAAGGATTCTCCTTCGAAACGTGTCAACCAGTGGGAACCAAGGCTGGGTCCTCCCCTATATTGGTGGTGCCAGGCAGTCTGTGTGGCTTGATGAGCATATATTATCACCTGTGTTTGTGCGTAGATTTTAATTGTTTACCATTTTTAAATAAATATTTATTGGATAATGCATAGGCCAGTGCGCTCTTTTTCTTTTATTCATTTGTGCAGTGCTGTAAAGACAACCCCAGTCCTAGACAGCAAGGTCACGGAGGCACATCCATATACAGTAGGCCTGGTGGAACAGTCACTATTGGGCCCATTCATGTATGTGCAGGAGTATTACTGTTGGTATTGTGCATTCGCATCAGTCCCTGCCCTCAAGGAGCTTACAATCTAAGGCCCCTAACTCACATTTATACATACTAGGGCCAATGTAGACAGGAGCCAATTAACCGCTTGCCGGCCGCCGCATGTACATTTACGTTGGCAGAATGGCACGGCTGCGCAAATGGGCGTACCTGTACGTCCCTTTGAATTTGCTACCATGCCGGCGCGTGTGCGCCTCTGCTGCATGCTCCATAATCGCACCCGCAGGTCCCGTGGATTCGATGTCCGCCGGGTCTCGCGATCGTTTAATGGAGAGGCAGAACGGGGAGATGTAAACAAGGCATTCCCTGTTCTGCCTTTGTGACAGGACAGAGATCTACTGCTCCCTGTCATCGGGAGCAGTGATCGTGTCACTTGTAGCCCAGCCCCCCCCCCCACAGTTAGAATCACTCCCTAGGACACATTTAACCCCTTCATCACCCCCTAGTGGTTAACCCCTTCCCTGCCAGGGGTTAACCCCTTCCCTGCCAGTATCATTTACACAGTAAGCAGTACATTTGTATAGCACTGATCGCTGTATAAATGACAATGGTCCCAAAATAGTGTCTAAACCAGTGTTTCTCAACTTCAGTCCTCAAGGCGCCCCAACAGGTCATGTTTTCAGGATTTCCCTCAGATGAAACAGCTGTGGTAATTACTAAGGCAGTGAAATTGATCAAATCACCTGTGCAAAATAATGGAAAGCCTGAAAACATGACCTGTTGGGGCGCCTTGAGGACTGGAGTTGAGAAACACTGGTCTAAAGTGTCCAATCTGTCCGCCATAATGCCGCAGTCACAATAAAAATCGCAGATCGCGTCCATTACTAATAAAAAAAAAAAAAAAATAATAATAAAAATGCCATAAAACGATCACCTATTTTGTAGATGCTATAACTTTTGCGCAAACGAAGTGCTAACCACTTGGCCACAGTCCTGCTCCATAATAAAGGGTAGAGTCAAGGTGATCTTACAAATCTTTACTTCTCATTGCATGTCCTGTCGCTAGCATTTATGTGAAATTTGTACATGCAACAAAAATTGTATGAAAGTTAAAAAAAAATCCTAAACTTAATACTGCAAATTATTTGAATTTAGAGGATCGCTTCACTTTTAATAATGACTTATGATTAAAAGAAAACTTGTCCATCGCCATCATTACATTAGACAGTGCTACAAGAACCCTCTTTTCGCTGGGTCTTTAAAGCCGTTTTGCTGGAAAAATTCAGAAATGACAAACAATTCATCAGCCGAGTGCGGATTATTTTATGAACTCCAGTTTCGTGCGGAGACGCGTCTCATAATCCATCTTGTGCGGCTCGTTGTATAATAGTTTTACACGAGCGCAGAGAATCACTTGCCATTTTTATCTTCCCGGAGCTCTAGACCAACTGCGCTATGATGGATAATATCACTCAGAAACTTGCTCTGTATGAAAAAGATTTTCTTGCAAATATAAATATAATATTGAATAAAACCATTACTCCGCTGTGACTCTTCAGTCTTATTATTATGGCATAAAGGATCCGCTGAATCAGTAATGGCTTCATAGGACAATAAGTATTAGTGCAGCTTATGAAGTAAGAAGACTTCCTGTGTCTTCCATATCCTATTCTAGCAAAAGAAGAATACGCAGTTTAAAGTAGAACTCCAGTATTTAAGAAATAAGAAGGAAAAAAAAATTACACAATGCAGCAAAAAAGGAAAAATAACAAAAAATAGCATTTAGTTGCAATTCTTGTTTGTTTTTTTTAGCCTGGAGCCGACCACCCCCTCCAGTAAATCCTTTCTTCTATTAGATGTCACCAGTCTTCAGGGTTAAATGATGGCCAGTGGCATTTTCATTCCTTTCCGCAGGGCACATGCTTTCCCTGTATTATCTTAAAGTGGTGTTTCCACCAAAAAAAAAAAATAAAAAATTGCTTACAAATCATAAAAAAAAAAAAAAAAAAATTTGGAAAAAAAAATGTTTACTCACCTCTAAATGCCTGTTGCTAGGGGGTCCCTCGTAGTCTGCCTTCTTCAGTGCCTGGGCACTGACATAATTTCCCCTCGGTGCCGCACAGTCATCTGGGACCTGTCACGTGTCCCAGGTGACTGTGCAGCGTATCACGCATGCACAGTGGGTGCCCGCATGTGAAGCCACAGCCGGGTGCCCACATTAAGAATGCCAGCGCCGTGAGCGGAGCAGGGAAACGAGGGGGGGCTTCGTTCCCCCGCATCGCTGGACCCTGGGACAGGTAAGTGTCCGATTATTAAAAGTCAGCAGCTGCAGTATTTGTAGCTGCTGACTTTAAAAAAAAAAATTTTAGGGGGCACCCACCAGTAGTAAACGACTGGATGTTTTTTTTTTACCCTGCAAGGTAAAGGCATAATGTGCTAGTATGCATCGCATACTAGCACATTATGTTAAACTTACCTTAAAAAGAAGCCCATCCAGCGCCGAGCTGTTACCGCTGCAGGCGCTCCCATCTTCACCCATCTTCCTTCCGGGTTCACGGACTCCGGCTGTGTGCCTGGCCGGAGCCTGCGATGACGTCACTCTTACCATGGGAGCCGCAGGTTACGGCACAGCGCTCTAAATGAACGGCCCGGGAAGAATTTAGAGCAAGGGTTCTGGCTATTGGCAGGGCTGTGGCTGCTTTTTAAAGAAAACAACCTTGCACACTTTTTGTTTGTATACACTTAACTGTAAAATATATACCGATACTTTTTTTTTAGTACTCGCCGATACTAATTACCGATACCTACTGCAACTGTTTTATTTTAACTACCGTATTTATCGGCGTATAACACGCACTTTTTCCCCCTTAAAATCGGGGGAAAGTCGTGGGTGCTATACGCCGTTATTCGCCGATCCCCCCCCCCCCAAAAAAGTGACAAAAATAGTGAGCGGTGCTGAAGAATAGCGAGCGGCGACGAAAAATAGCGACCGCCGCCGAAAAAGACCGAAGTGCCGCCGAAAAAGACCGAAGCGCCGCCGGAAAAGACCGAGCCGACTGTTCGGCTCCGCTCGTAGTCCCGCCTCCCTGCGCTCGCTCCCGAAACAGCAGGGAGGCGGGACCGCGAGTGGAGCCGAACAGTCGGCTCGGTCTTTTCCGGCGGCAATTCGGTCTTTTCCGGCGACGCTTCGGCACGCGCGTTCTGTCTCGGCGGCGGGAAATTTAAACGTGGGCAAGGCTGCAAATGACGCTGGCAAGCTGCAAATGACACTGAGCAAGGCTGCAAATGACGCTGAGCAAGGCTGCAAGTGACGCTGGGCAAGGCTGCAAATGACGCTGGGCAAGCTGCAAATGAGGCTTAAATGTAAGTTTTTTTTTTTTCCCTACACTTCCCTCCTAAAACTTTTTTTCCTTTAAAATGCCATCCTAAACTTGGGGTGCGTGTTATACGCCGGTGCGTGTTGTACGCCGATAATATATAAAACAATTTTTAATAAATTTTTTAAATTTAGCACTTTTTCAATGTGAAATGTTTAAATATATGTTAATATATATTTGTGTAAAAATATTCACTAACAAAGCGAACCAAAAAAAAGTTTTAATTGTTTATCGTTTATAAAATAGACGTGAACAAAAGAACAAAAGCAGGAAAATAATAATTAAATGGAGTAGAATAGGGAGTTAATTAAAGCTTAATAACCCTGATAAATTACGGGTTATTAAGGGGTTAAACAGAGGAACATTTCTTCATCCCTTTGATCTGCAGATGAAGAAACAGAAATATACGAAAAGAAACAATGCTTCTTTTTATTTTAGTGTTTCAGGGCTGAGCAATGTTGTTTTTTTTTTTTTTTTTTTTTTTTGTATCATTGCTCTTTCGCTAATTGTTGATTTTGCATTTCTATATCACAATTTTTCTATTTTCCATACTCTTGTGATCCCGGCTGTGTTAGTAAGTGATGGGGTTGTTAGGATCTTGTTTTGAGAAACATGAAGTAGAAATAAGAAAGGCTTGCACACAGGAGAGAGGCAATCATGCTGTGCTGACAGCTTGACACTAACATAAGAAGAAAATCCGAGTCACACTTGTAAGAACAGTATTCCTGGCGGGGAAAACTAAAAAGTGAAACCGAGTCACACTGTCAGAGCCCTAAGGACCAATCCCACTCCTACCCGCTCACCTATGTATCAGCACTGCATCTACTCTACCAGTAGAGGGAGGCGATGGGCTGGTGGCTCTGACCTCTGACAAACGCCTTCTAAATACCTGGACAGATACTGAGCCGCATGGATCAATACACAATACTGCTTGCTGTTAGAGGGCAGCTACATTTCAACATTCATGGCACGGTTCGGATGTGGCCGCTTGCTTATTAAATTGCTGTCTGTGGATGTAGCACAAGCTCAAAGTGTTACTAAACCCAGGACTCTGCATTCACTATATCTGGTCTCCCACAGGACACAGAACATGGAAATGCAATTATTTTAGTAAATATAAACTGCTAAATACCTTTTCTCATCAGCAGTATATAGCAGTCTTGTGACTTCTATCAGTGTCTGCTTAAAGCTTGTAGGAGGAGTTTTCATTCTCCTCTGACTGTCCTATGAGGCTGCAGGACCCCTGACCCTCTTTCTGGACAGTGCTGATTGGTCCTGGGCCGATCACATGCACCCTCCCAAGAAAAAAGAGAACTCTGTAGCAATACACACCAAACTGAGCATGTGCAGAGTGACTCCAAAGATCCTGTCTTATCAGGAGATGGATTAGGGAAGACAGGATCAAACAGCCTTTGTACATAATGCGAAAGATTAACCCCTTAGGTTCCACAATGAGTATAACAAGCATACTTTACTGAATATACAGACTGATTTTACTGTTGAGGGTTTGGTAACACTTTAAAGCTGACTAGTGTGCCCAGGTTAGGGAAGGGTTAATGCTATCTCTGCTGGCTTTCAGGCTTTTTGCAGGGCTTTGCCCTCCTCCCTGTATCATATAAAAAGGGGGAAGGCTCTGCCCAGACGAATCCTGCAAGAGGCATACAGAGGAAGATTTTTATTATACAGGATTTATATAGCACGCCCTCTGACAAAGTGATGACGAAACGCGTCAGTTGTGACCAGGCAGCACCCTACGCCATCCAATCAGCTGTCTTCTCAACCCGGGAGCGCCGCTCTTTGAGATATCAGCAGAGTGGTGAGAGATAGACATGCGAGTTAGACGGGAGTTATTGCAATACTATATGTTTGTTTGAATTTTATGATTTGTAAGTGCGCATTTGTAAGGGGGGATTTTAATTACCAAATACATTTTATTGGATTACGCTATGTGTACATTTGTCTTGCTTGTCACGAGCAATACCTAGATGGAGGGATGCAGTGCCTGCTAAAAGGAATTGATTAATGCAAGCAAATGACCTTGATCCATCTGGTAAGTTTATTACCTTAGGGCAGTGTTTCTCAACTACAGTCCTCTAGGCGCCCCAATATGTCATGATTTCAGGAATACCCTCAGATGAAACAGCTGTGGTAATTACTGAGGCAGTGAAACTGATAACATCACCTGTGCAAAATAATGGAAAGCCTGAAAACATGACCTGTTGGGGCGCCTTGAGGACTGGAGTTAAGAAAAGCTGCCTTAGGGGACTTCTCACACGCGGTGTGGTGATGGGATTCAGTTGGATTCAGACCCCATATGAACTTTATTGATGGACTTATGACACATGTATTGGAATTGGGATACAATTTCTACAGCTTTGATTTTCTAGCGCCGCTAATGTTATAGCTTCACTGTAGTATATTTTAGGATTTATATAGTGCAAACAGTTTGCACAGTGCTTTACAATATGAGGGCACACAGTACAGATACAATTCAATACAGGAGGAATCAGAGGGCCCTGCTCGTTAGAGCTTACAATCTAGGAGATATAACCCTTTTCAGCCAGCAATCGCCTGCGTGGAGTAAGAGAGGAGTCTGCACAGGAAGCTGCTGCGCCTTGTAGTCCCACAAGAGACTGGAGCACTGCCAGGTATGGATTTAAACCAGTAAATGGACTTTTCCCTTTCAAAGGTATGCCTGGGCAGCCACTAAACAGACAGTCAGGGTTAGGATGTTCTGGACTTTGTTTGCACTTTGTTATGTTACTCTTCATGACTTTCAGTAAAGCTTATTAACAGTGTTAAGCCTGGTCTGAAGTTGCTAAAGGGGTGCATGAGTGTCATATGGCAGATATGCCCATCTGCTTCTGGGCCTGTAATAGCACTAGAGGGGTATGAAGTACATAACACTACTGTGTCAAGTGAATGTACCAAGCAAGCATGCTAAAGGAGAGCAAGATTGTTACTAAAGGTTAGACATGTGCGATTAGTTTCGTACGAATTCGAAATTCGTACAAATTTTTTGAAATTCGTACATTCGTACGAATCCGTAGTACGAATTTTTTCGAATACGAATTCTGTACGGAATATGAAATTCCGTTTACGAATTTCGGCTCCGAATTATTCAAATCCAACTACCAAATATCAAATTTCAACTAATACGAAAGAAATTATTATAGCGGATATAACGAATGATTAGAATGATTCGAATGACAAAGTGTCATTTTTGCAGGAAAAATTCCGTTTACGAATTTTGGCTCCAAATTATTCGAATCCAACTACCAAATATAGAATTTCAACTAATACGAAATAAATTATTATAGCGGATATAACGAATGATTCGAATGATTCGAATGACAAAGTGTAATTTTTGCAGGAAAAAAAGCTATTTAAAATCACTCGTGGCTAATGAATTGTCGGCTCCCATAACACAGAGAACAGTCATTCATTGAAAGTCTTTGATAAAAAAAAAAGCGTGGGGGTCCCCCCAAATTCAATAACCAGGCCCTTCAGGTCTGCTATAGATATTAAGGGGAAACTCACTTCAAATTTAAAAAAAAATGATGTGGGGTCCCCTCTAAATATCCATACCAGACCCTTCAGGTCTGGGATGGATTTTAACGGGAACCCCGGCCAAAAAAAAAATGGCGTGGGGTCCCCCTCAAAATCCATACCAGACCCTTTAACCGAGCACGCAACCTGGCAGGCCGCAGGAAAAGAGGGGGGACGAGAGCGCCCCCCCCCTGAACCGTACCAGGCCACATGCCCTCAACATTGGGAGGGTGCTTTGGGGTCCCCCCCCCAAAGCACCTTGTCCCCATGTTGATGAGGACAAGGGCCTCATCCCCACAACCCTGGCCATTGGTTGTGGGGGTCTGCGGGCGGGGGGCTTATCGGAATCTGGAAGCCCCCTTTAACAAGGGGACCCCCAGATCCCGCCCCCCCTGTGTGAAATGGTAAGGTGGTAAAAAAGTACTCCTACCATTTCACCAAAAAAGTGACAAAAATGGTAAAAATGACAGGAGACGGTCTTTGACAATTCCTTTATTAAAATCTTCTTTCTTCTTCTTCTGTCAATGACTTTGAATGAATGGCTGTTCTCTGTGTTACGGAGCCGACAATTCATTAGCCGCGAGTGATTTTAAATAGCTTTTTTTCCTGTAAAAATGACACTTTGTGCAGGAACAGTTCTCGATATTAGATATACTGAATCTCAAATTCATTTGAATCATTCGTTATATGCGCTATAATAATTTCTTTCGTATTAGTTGAAATTCGATATTTGGTAGTTGGATTCAAATTGTTCTCTGTGTTACGGGAGCCGGCAACTCATTAGCCGCGAGTGATTATTAACGATTCGAAACGATTCAAAAATGTTTTAACGATTCGTACGAAATTTGTATTTCGTACGAATTTGAACGGAATTCGTACACGAATTACGATTTTTTTATATACGAAACTAAACAAATTTTTTGACGGTTCCCATGTCTACTAAAGGTAACTAAGTACACAACAGAAGACAGTACCCAGGGAAGGTGAGGCATATTCCGGTAGCGAGGGGGTTGCTTCTTGGGCCCCCTCACTAGTGGTCTATCTCCCACAGCAACTGGGAGCAAACCAGCATCACAGAGGCCTTCAACTTAACTGATGGTATGGAAGAGGAAGAGTTTACTTAGGCCATGCATGAGACCCGTGCTATTTGTCCAGCAGGGCTTCATTTAGTAAGGCCTGTTTCACACAGGCTTAAGCTTGTATGAGACCACTGTGAACAGCACGCTTTACTGAAGCATTTGCAGAGCTTTGAGCAAGCTTTGTTGAAGCTTTTAAAGTACCATTCAGCTCTAGTTTGTAAATGTTGAACACAGATCCTAATTAGAGTGTTATTTGCCACTTTAAGCAAGCTGCTAGCAGCAGGCTTTCGACAAGCTTCAAGAAGATCTGAAAGCCTGCTAGCAGCTTATTTAAAGTACCTGGGGTAGCCCAAGAACCTGGTGGGCTTACAGTCATGAGGAATGTTTACCACCACACCACCTGCAGGCAGACAGTATTTGCTTGTAGACTGCCCTAGGTAATGCCCACATGTGATGCTAAGCCTTATGATTGAAAGAAGTGAAATACAATAAATCGATGCTAAATAATGCTGGGCATCCTCCAGCCAGGAAGTGGAATAGACTCTGACTTGTTTCTGCCTCTAATGCACACTGTGAGAAGCTCACGGTGTGCAGTGAAATCAGATTAAGACACTTCCAGACAAAAGAGGAGCTTGTACAACTGTGCAAGAATTATGCCGCGTACACACGGTCGGAAAAAGCTCTGATGGTTTTCCCGTCGGAATTCCGACGGAATTTTGCTCACTGTCACACCAAATTCCGATGGTCAATAACACCACGCCTTAAAACACGTTCGACGGCACTATAAAAAGGGAAGTTTAATGCTTCTGAGCATGCGTCGAATTGTTTCCGAGCATGCATCGGAATTTTGCGTGTCGGAATTGCATACACACGATCGGAAAATCCGATAGAAAGGTTTTCCGTCTGAAAAATTAAGAACAGGCTCTCAATCCAAAGTCCGTCGGAAATTCCGACAGAAAAAGACCGATGGGCATACACACGGTCGGAAAATCCGATGAAAAGCTCCCATCGGACTGTTTCCATCGGAAATTCCGACCGTGTGTACGACGCATTAGAACAGTTTTAACCCCTTTACGCCTTGTAACCCGTATGTGTGGTGGCAAAAAACACCCACACGCTGCACATATGTGTTGGTGGGTGGGCAATGTTTATGTGCTGGAAGTGCACTCCCTGCGCGGTCCGAGCACAAAGACTGAGCTACGCGTGCATATGAAGATGCGTGGAGGTGCCTCTAAATCAGTGGTCATCAATCCTGTCCTCAGGGCCCACCAACAGTCCAGGTTTTATGTATTACCTTGGGGAGATGCAGACTAGAATACTGCAATCACTGAGCAGCCAATGATATCACCTGTGATGTATTTCAGTTATCTTGCAAACCTGGCCTGTTAGTGGGCCCTGAGGACAGGAGTTGATGACCACTGCTCTAAAGGACAGCACTTTTCTCTGCATTCTGGGAAAACACGTGCATTCCTGACACAAAGGTCTGAACCTAGTCTTAAAGTGGATGTAAACCCGATTAATGAAATTTGAGCTGGGCACATATATCTGTAGTGTTTTCTTATCTCTCTAAGTCCTGTGGCTTTCTCCTGCTCCGTTCTTCTGTTATCAGAATGATAACTTCTGACAAGTTCGCCGTCAACTGAGATAAAACCAGCCTGAACTTTGTGTCAGGGTGGGTGCTATAAAAAGATTAGCAGAGAGCTGGTCAATTCACAGCACAGCTCTGCAAGTCTCTGCCTATGTGGAGAGGGGGTGTGCCTTTCATCCAATCAGCTGTCTCACAGTGTATGGCAAGAATCCACACCCAATGGTGAATCAGGAAGAGAAAATTCTAACAGGATGTGCACTTTCTAAACAGTGTGAGGGTTTACATCCACTTTAAAGTATTACTAACAGTAAAATCAGTCTGTATATGCAGATTAGCATGCTTGTTATACTCACTGTGGAACCTAAGGGGTTAATCCTCTGCATTGTGTATAAAGCCTGTGTGATCCTGTCTTCTCTGATCCTCCTATTCTTCCACTGTGTCCTAATTATTTCCTGAAAAAAGGCCGGTGACACTCGGAATGGTTAGGAGCCGTTCAGAAATACTCTAAATTACTCGGAAACACTCGGAAATACTCAGTTCCCGAGTGTTTCCAAGCCTTTTTGAGGATTTCCGAGTTCAGCCGAGCTGTCCCCGAGTATTTCCGAGGCTCTCCGGTGCCCCCCCACCTCTGGCCACATGCGGTATTGCATGCAATAGAAGTCAATGCAAAACAAATTATCTTTGTTTCCATTGACTTCTATGGGGAAACTCACTTTGATATGCAAGTGCTTTGGATTACAAGCATTCTCCTGGAACAGATTATGCTTGTAATCCAAGGTTCCACTGTAATTGCATTTCCGTGTTCTGTGTACTGTGGCAGATCAGATATAGTGAATGCAGAGTCCTGAGTTAAAGCGTAGTTCCACTAATAAATGGACCTTCTGTTGATCGCATTCCACCCCCCCCCCCCCCCTCTGGTGCTACATTTGGCACCTTTTGGGGGGGGGGGGCAGAAACCTGTCAAATCCAGGAATCTGCTCCATTTCCGGGGGAAAGAACTACGTAATGTCTGACCCCTCCTCCCCACCCCCGCTGCCTTCTGGGAGACACACAGGTCCCAGAAGACAGCAGGGACCATTCAGAAAGTGCAGCATGACTCGCGCATGCGCAGTAGGAAACAGGCTGTGAAGCCATCAGGTTTCTCTTCCTGTTTCCCTTAGTAAGGATGCCGGTGCCTGCCCCCTTGAGCCGAGAGACGGGCCGGCTTCGGGTGCCGACATTGCGGGGTCCCAGGACAGGTAAGTGTCCTTATATTAAAAGTCAGCAGCTGCAGTATTTGTAGCTGCTGACTTTGAATTTTCATTTTTTTTTTTTACCCAGACGGAACTCCGCTTTAAAGGGGTGTTTCAGCTAAAAAAATAAAATTTAAAAGTCAGCAGTTAAAAAAAAAAGTAGCTGCTAACTTTTAATAAGTACACTTACCCTCCCAGGGCGCCCGCGATGTCGGTCGTGGAGGCCGAGATGTCCCTTGGCCCTCCGGACCCAGCGCCGCCATCCTCAGTAAGGGAAACGGGCAGCGAAGACTACGGCTTCACTGCCCGTTTCCTACTGCGCATGCGCGAGTCCTCGCGTGGCCTACTGCGCATGCGAGAGTCGTCGCGCGGCCTACTGCGCATGCGCGAGTCGTCGCGCGGCGCTTTGTTAATGGGGAACGCGATGTGTTGTGGGACACACAGTTCCCATAACACACCGCGCCCCATTCACTAGAAGACGGCGCTAGGAGCAGAAGACAGAACAGCTCCGCGGAACAGGAAGAGGC
Organism: Lithobates sylvaticus; assembly: GCA_028564925.1. Taxonomy (NCBI): domain Eukaryota; kingdom Metazoa; phylum Chordata; class Amphibia; order Anura; family Ranidae; genus Lithobates; species Lithobates sylvaticus. The sequence continues at coordinate 247,615,435 of CM053032.1, forward strand.
AGATTAGGATGATCTGCCTAGCAACAGCCATTTCTGGTAAGTAAAAAATAATAATTTTATTTTTTTTCATTTTAAATTTTTATTAACATTTCTATCAAGTTTTTTTTTTTTCAGGGTGGCCCTCCACTTTAAGTAACACTTTAAAAACACACTAATAAGAAAAAGATGGAAGGTCCTATCACAAGGGTCTTCAAACCAAGGCCCTCCAGCTGTTGTGGAACTACACATCCCATGAGGCATTGTAAAACTCTGACATTCACAGACATGACCAGGCATGATGGGAATTGTAGTTCCTGATCAACTGGAGGGCCGTAGTTTGAAGACCCCTGTCCTATCATTTTTTTTTGTATCCACTGAACACATAGTTCTCTAATATGACAGGTGCTCTTTAATGAAGAAAAAAAAATTGCACATATAATTGTTTATAACTCGTCAAGATGAGAGACATTCCTCTAATTGAAACAAAGTTCATCTACCCAACTTTGTTTTGTGCCGCTCACTGTTAATCTATGTAATTATGATCTTGCATCTAAAAGCTGGCAATTATCTGATCTTCAGCCAGAGATATGACATAATTGGCTTTCAGTTGCACTGATATCTTCAAATGTCAAAAAAAGGAGAACATGAGACCTAATTTGAAACCTGTCTCTGAATTATCAAAAGTAAAAGTGTTGTAGAAAAACATCTAAATATCTGTGTGAGCCATAGACTGCGTGTGTGTGAATGGAGTGACTCCAAACACTGAGAATACCGTAAATTGCCATCGATTGTCAGCGCTGCCTCACTCACAGCAATTAAGAAGCCATTTGAAGTTTGTCTTCCACCGGATTCAGTTATCTCAAACTTTTGAATGGCATGAACTTCCCGGAATGTTTTTTTTTTTCTATCTTTGATGATAGAAAATTGGTTGCGGATCATTTTCCAGCAGGATAGATATAATGATCATCTAATGCTAGTGGTTAGTGTATTATATTTTAATGACCAACAGAAAACTATCTGTAGATAGTACTGGCAGAGCTACGTAGATCTTTGAATATAAATTATTTATGATTCTGTCCCAGCTATTAAAACTGAAAAGACAACTCGTATGTAAATCTCCTAAAATTGTGTTCCGGAACCTCCTGTTTTCTGGGTATCCATGTTGGTTAGTGGGGGGGCACTCAGTCTATGCACATTCAAGTGTTTGCTTATTCTTACTAATGTACATATTCGCCAACACATCATGGATCGACAAATCTTCGTTTAAAAAGGTTTTTTAATGGAGCCGCGCAGGACCCCTTCGTCAGGCATGTGATGATCATCACATGCCTGACGAAGGGGTCCTGCGCGGCTCCGAAACGTTGCACCTTATTTTTGTAAAGTGATTTTTTTTCATTAAAAAAACTTTTTGGACGAAGATTTGTCGATTCCATGGTGTGCTGGCGAATATGTACATTTGTTTGATGCTTCCAAGACCCAACTGGTAATCGCTGCAGCACCCGCTATTTCTTTATGAGCCATAAATACCAGGAACGAGTGCGATAGGAATATCGATTTGACTGCTTATTCTTACTGACCTCTGTAGGTGTAGCATTCATTCTCAGACTTTGAAACAGAAGCACTAAAGTGAGTCAAGTTGTTCTCTCAGCAGCTCAGCTCTCCCTTTCCAGCAGTGACTCAGCAGCTCAGATCACCCTGCTCCCCCCTTCCTGAAGTGTCTAAGCAATTCAAAGCTCCCCCTGCTCCCTTCTTCCAGCAGTGACTCAGCAGCTCAGATCACCCTGCCCCCCCCCCCCCCCCGGAAGTGTCTAAGCAATTCAAAGCTCCCTCTGCTCCCTTCTTCCAGCAGTGACTCAGCAGCTCAGATCACCCTGCTCCCCCCCCCCCCTCTCGGAAGTGTCATAGCAATTCAGAGCTCCCCCTGCTCCCTTCTTCCAGCAGTGACTCAGCAGCTCAGATCACCCTGCTCCCCCCTCCCGGAAGTGTCTAAGCAATTCAAAGCTCCCCCTGCTCCCTTCTTCCAGCAGTGACTCAGCAGCTCAGATCACCCTGCTCCCCCCCCCCCGGAAGTGTCTAAGCAATTCAAAGCTCCCCCTGCTCCCTTCTTCCAGCAGTGACTCAGCAGCTCAGATCACCCTGCTCCCCCCCTCCCGGAAGTGTCTAAGCAATTCAAAGCTCCCCCTGCTCCCTTCTTCCTAAAGGTAGAAATCCAACGCATTTCGGGCCTACAACTTCCCCTTCATCAGGGCTTGTATGCTGACATAAAATCTGTACTTTACTGTAATTGTGTGAAGACAATGGATTTAGTAACAGTCAGGGGCCAGACTGCCACATAGGCTTCTATATTCTTTGTTGCAGCATGCACACAGGGTGTTTGTAAACGCCTTTCCTCCTGGCAGCAAGCATTTTGGCAGAAAAAATGCTTGACAGGTGTAAACGCATCTAGGCAAGTTTAGGTATGTCAAGCACTTGGGCATTAGAGGTTCCTGCCTCTAAAAGCTCTAAACTCCTATAGGATGCATGCATGGACACATAGGCTAACATGGAGGGGCGCTTAAAGGAATAAAAAAGAAAAGAAAAGACAAATGCCCCTAAAAGCAGCGTTTTTAACGCTCATTGTGTATGAGGTCTTGAACTCCAGTACAGATTAGAATTCATTATCAACATACAAGCCCTAAAAAGGGAAAGGGAAAGGGGGGTTTTGGGACTTTATATGAAGCCATTGCCTGGTAAGGCCATATGCCTCCATTAGAGCTGCACGATTCTGGCCAAAATGAGAATCACAATTTTTTTGCTTAGAATAAAGATCACGATTCTTTCACGATTCTTGCGGCGTAAAATCTTTCACATTATACAAAAAAAAAGAATTGGGCTAACTTTACTGGTTATTTTTTTTTAATTCATTAAAGTGTATTGTTATCCCAAAGAATTGCAAAAGACCGCTGTGCAAATAGAGTGTGACATAAAATATTGCAACAACCACCATTTTATTCTCTAGGGTCTCTGCTAAAAAAAAAAAAAAAAAAAAAATATATATATATATATATATATATATATATATATATATATAAAAATATAATGTTTGGGGGTTCTAAGTAATTTTCTAGCAAAAAAATAACTATTTTAATGTGAAACCAACAAATGTCAGAAAAAGGTTTAGTGTTTTAGTGTTTAAAGGGGTTGTAAAGGTTTGTTTTTTATTTTCTAAATAGGTTCCTTTAAGCTAGTGCATTGTTGGTTCACTTACCTTCGATTTCCCTTCTAAATGTTTTTTTCTTTGTTTTCTTTGTCTGAATTTCTCACTTCCTGTTCCTCCTCAGTAAGCTGTTCTGGCTGACTAAACACCGCTCGGATGATGGTGTGAAGTTTACTGAGGAGAAACAGGAAGTGAGAAATTCAGACAAAGAAAAAAAACATTTAGAAGGGAAATCGAAGTAAAAGGTAAGTGAACCAACAATGCACTAGCTTAAAGGAACCTATTTAGAAAATAAAAAACAAACCTTTACAACCCCTTTAAGTGGTTAAACCTCCCTCATTTACACACAGAAGTGTATTCCTTTGAACTAAAGGACAAATCGTTACAATGTTTATACTTAGTTCCACTGCTAAAGAATGTTGTGATACTTGCCAGACTGCCCGTCTCAGCAGAGCAGAGAGAATTCTCTGCATAGAAAGAATTGGGAAAATACTTTGTCAAGATCGCAAGGGGGAAAAAATCATGATAACGATTCTTAACGATTAATCGTGCAGCTCTAGCCTCCATCCCTATCGATGTAAAAAAACAGAGCAGAAGAGTTGGGACATACAAGCCCTGATGAAGGGGAGTTGTGAGCCCCCAAAACGTGTTGGCTTTCTAACTTTTTCCTGTTTAATGAAAAAACACTTACTGGACTGGCCCAATTATTATGGTGCACGCATTCTTCCAATACAGACATTTCCAGGGATACCTTGGAATATACCTGTAGCACCTTCTAGTGCAGCCTTCAAGTTTCTTCAGGGGTGCCTCAACAAAATGCCTAAAAATTGCCCAAAAATCAAGCCTGCCTTTTAGTTACATAAAGCCACAGGTTTTCATTGTTCACCATTACAATCTTCTAGCCACCGGCATCCCAACAACCAATAAGACCATTGGTTGATAAGGAGAACATTGAATCCCTGCACAGCATCCTAGTTTGCCCCTCCCCTGCCACTCTCCGACAACACTCGGGTCACATAACCTGGAAGAGGGAAAGAAATTGAAGGAGAAGACAAACTATGAAATACTAGTCAGTACCGGTGTGCAAAGGTGCATTTGCTTTGGAAGTATAAATCACCTCTAAAGTTGGGTATCCCAAGGGGGTGGAGTTTGCTGCATTATGGTAAACTGTTAGTTCAATTTTTTACATTTTAGAATGGGGTGCCTCGAGATTGTGGAGAATTTTTAGGTGTGCCATGACTGGAAAAAAATTTGAGAAACACTGCTCTAGTGTATAGTTTAGAGTAAGGAACATTTATTTTGACTCACAGTAGCCTGTGTGAGTCTGCCTAATTGATCAGGGTTACTGTCCATGATAGAGCATATACATAATATATATATTTTGGGTTGCTGGTAGCCCACAAGAAAAGAAAAAGTGGTCACAGATGGAAGTTGGATCCCAACATGTTTCGCCAATGATGGCTTCCTCGGGGGATAATATGGGACCACCACAAAGATCCAGCTCTAACATAGAAAGCAAAAAGAATTTATATAAGTAATGACACATAAAAACACAAAAACAAACTTTGTCATGACCTCAGATGTGCAGCACATACCTCAATTAGTTCAGAGCCAGGAGATGGAAAATTTGGGAATTGCCTCCCCAGGAATGAGGGGGACAAAAATGGATGTCAAAAGAATAGCCCTGGCCTCATATGGTACAAGGGAGACCATGGGGGTTATTTACGAAAGGCAAATCCACTTTGCACTACAAGTGCAAAGTGCACTTGAAATTGCACTGAAAGTGCACTTGAAAGTGCAGTCGCTGTAATTCTGAGGGGTAGATCTGAAATGAGGGGAAGCTCTGCTGATTTTATCATCCAATCATGTGCAAGCTAAAATGCTGTTTTTTATTTTCCTTGCATGTCCCCCTCGGATCTACAGCAACTGCACTTCCAAGTGCACTTTCAGTGCAATTTCAAGTGCACTTTGCACTTGTAGTTTGAACTTGTAGTTTGCACTTGTAGTGCAAAGTGGATTTGCCTTTTCGTAAATAACCCCCCATGTGTGGTCACAGGGGATAAATAAAGACCCAGCTAAGAAATGGGGAGAAAACAGACCAAACAATTGATTAATATAAATATATTCTGGACAAAGAACAACATAGGTCCAGTTGAATGGGCCCATAACGGAAAAAGGACCCAAAGACGACAGTGTGCACTTACTATGCTCAAGAATGAAAAACAGATGAATTTAGGAGCCATCATTGGCGAAACATGTTGGGATCCAACTTCCATCTGTGACCACCTTTTCTTTTCTTGTGGGCTACCAGCAACCCAAAATATATATATTATGTATATGCTCTATCATTGATTTTAACTATTTTGATATTTCTACTTACCTTTTTGTATTAACCACTTGCTTACTGGGCACTTAAACCCCCCTCCTATCCAGACAAACCCCCCTCCTATCCAGACCAATTTTCAGCTTTCAGCGCTGTCGCACTTTGAATGACAATTGCGCAGTCATACAACACTGTACCCAAATGATTTTTTATCATTTTTTCCCCCAAATAGAGCTTTCTTTTGGTGGTATTTGATCACCTCTGCGATTTTTTATTTTTTGTTAAAAAAATTTAAAAATACAGAATTTAAAAAATAAATATATATATATATATATATATATATATATATATATATATATATATTTTTTTTTTTTTTTTGTTATAAAAATGTAAAATGGGTAATTTTTGTCCGTCATTGATGTACGCTGATGATGCACCGATAGGTCGCAGTGATGGGCACTGATGGGTGGCAGTGATGGGCACTGATAGGCAGCGATTTTAGGTGGCACTGATTGGCGGCACTGGTGGGCATTGATAGGTGGCACTGGTGGGCATTGATAGGTGGCACTTGTGGGCATTGATAGGTGGCACTTATGAGCATTGATAGGTGGCACTTGTGGGCATTGCAAGGTGGCATAATTGCCTCTGACTTTTTGGGACCGATGTCCCTTTAAGATAAGCCGGTGATCGGCTTTTTTTTTTCTCCTCCGCTGTCAGCGTGAGGAGAGAAAAAAAACGATCACCGAGCTTTTGTTTTCATCATGTGATCAGCTGTCATTGGCTGACAGCTAATCACATGGTAAGGGGCCGGGACCCGCCCCTTACTCGGATTGCTGATCACCCGAATCTCAGTGACTCGGTGATCACAGCGCGCTCCCCACGTGCCCTGTAGGGCGCGCGCAGGGAGCGTGCACAGGGGAGGCCGTCATATGACGGCCTCCCGGGAATTGAGATTCGCGCTGTGGCCGTCATTCGGCCATAGCGCGGATGTCAAGTGGTTAATAAAGAAATTATATTTTTTATCTTATTTGTCATGAACCATTGTTAGTAGCACCGTTATAATCCTATTCCTCCATATTTACAATTTCACTAAGCGGGATAAGGTGCAGGATATTATAGAGCCACCCAGATTATACTTTATAACCTACTGTATTACCGTGTTTATGCAAAACTGAAAATGCGCTAAAAAATGCATAGGTGGGAACCAGGCCTTAAACTGCAGTCCACAATTGTATGTCTGCTTACCCCATGCCAACTTCCAATCTTGCTAACAGAAGCAAGGCAGCTCTTAGAATTAATCACGGGATTGGATATCTGCTGCCAGATTTGGCTTTAACTGCTTTATCTGCTTATTCTTAATGAGTCAGAGCAGTGTTCACTATGGGCCAATTAATTAGATATCATTTGGCATTATTTTTGATAGGTAAGTGACACATATATTGTAATACGACCAATAAAGTATTTTCTTTTGGTGGCATCTCTTTCAATTTGTATTAAATTTTTTATATATTTTAAGGGCAGAAAACCGCTGACATTACTTTACAGACAATGACCAGATTTACTGGCACTCATGTACCATGGCAACAGTTGAGAGAACGTTACGTGACCCGCAGTTGGTAACTTTCTCAAGGTTAAACGTTGTTTTCTAAACAATTATCTTTGCTCAATGCGGCAACATTTCCTGTGCTATATAACACATATGGGTTAGGGACCGATATTTAAAGGCTATGCAGTTGGAGTGCCAACTCTGGGAGATAGGCTGTACTATCTCTGGTGATATGTACCCAAAATAGTTTCTGTCTGTGCCCCCTCTAAGGTCATAACCAATGTAAAGATTGGGCAGAACTGTGAATACTGATGGGGTTATCTCACAACTGGTTATAGGAAGCTCTTGGCTGATTTTAGCCCCGATGAAGGGGGAGCACTGTGCTCCTTAAACGCATTAAATAATGAAAAATACAATCTTTCAAGCTAATGTGGCACAGTCACAAACAAGACACAGGCATATAAGAAGATTAGCATACTTCCCTAATTTAGAGCTAGAGAAAGAGGAACACACTGGTGTCGAGGAGTATGGCAGGCAAAAAGTATACTTTTGGATACTTTGTGCTTAAATTGTTGTTTCTGGCCCCTCAGTGCATTCCTACTGCTGTGTATGTAAGTTTGCCAACCCTGCCTCCCTTCTGGACTCCACCACTAGAGGGACCAGGGCTGCTGTTAGAAACCACAGGGCCCCATACAGGCAACCTGACACGGGGCCCCATACAGCCAATGCTTCAGTTATGAATGAATACAGTGAGTGATCAGTACCGATCACTCATTAAATTCATTCAGGAAAGAACGGGGCTGGTAAATATGACATATTTACCTAACGCTTCCCCCACTCTCAATCTTGAAGGATCCTATTGTGTGCTTGGAGCTGCCAGTGGGAATAAGAGGAGGGAAGCCAGCAGAGCTGTGGGGGTGGGGGGGGGGGGCACACAGGGGGGCCTGGGCAACAGGGGGAGATGTGGTGTACAAGGAGAGTGATCGGTAGGGGGCCAATTACTGGAACCGATCTCCCGTATAGCTCTCTGCAGCATCTGAATGCATTGGCTTGGGAGGTAGAGGAGAAGAAGCCAGCTTTCAGCTGCTGCAGAGAGAGCCATACATTGATTCCAGTAATTGCCCCCCTGCCGCACCAATCACCCTCCCTGCCCACATCCGATTCACTCTGTGACCTGGGACCCCCTGATGACCTGGGTCCCATACAGGAGGACTGGTGGTACCCCCTTATCTACGGCCCTGAGTGTGACTGGTAGTGAGGTAGGGAACTCTATCTATCTGGTGAAGTAGGCGGACGCGGACTTGTGGAGGTTGGGTCTAGCGGACTGTTTACAGCGAAAAGCAATAAGATTTATGAAGGACACAGTGGCATTATCTTGGAGGACCATGGATGGAACTGTTTGCTTAGGAAGAGACCTAACCAAATAAGAGACACTACAAGGTTCCTACATTGGCTTTATACAACATGGGAAGGATTGAGAGAGCTAAGACATGGCCTGGCATAATAGATCATTTTACCAGAAAGTCATGGCCAATATATGTGCTAGAAACATTTTTTTTCCTCCTTGACTAGAGTTTCTGCGCAATTCATAATCCCAGAGGGCCTCTTTAAGAGCTGACAGGATGTGGCACAGTCACCGTCTGCATCTAAGTGGAAATTTAACAGTTCCAATTCCAGGTCCTCATTTTCCTGTCTGAAGCAATTTGCACCATGCCCGTTGTGCGGCATCACAGGGGACGTGTACTGATGGGCAGGGCAGGACAAGGTCATCTCTCTCGGCAAGGATCACGCTCGGCAGAAAATGTTTTCCGAGAAGCAAAATGTTTCAAAATAGAATTTAGATGATGTAACTTGCCAACTCTGATAGATAATATAATCATTACCGCTCCAGTGTTACAACCATCAAACGCTTTATCATTTCAGGGGAGGTTGCCGTTTAGATCAACCAAGATTCCTTCTGCATTTATCAAAACAGAGATATTTTCTTTCAGACTTTAGGGAAGAAAAGAAAATACACATTAAAGCGTGGTTAAGATAGATGTGTAATGAGCTTGTAATTACTGTTTATTTGCACTCCAAGGATTTAACTCCAAGCAATAAATAAAGACAACCAGTGAGCTGCTTCTCGTCTCCAGGAAACGCTGCAATTATGCTAAAGTAAGAAAGTCCAATAAATTTGCATTTACACCAAGTTTTATGTAATCTGCAGCAGCTAGAGACCAGCAAGGAATATTGAGATGACCATGAATAAATAACGAATAAAGAGTCAGGATTTTTATTTTTATTTTTTTTTTTAAAGGAATTTTTATTTTATTTTACATTAACGCAAAAAGTTGCAAAGGTCGTACAAACATAGACCATACAATGAACAACTAGTATCCACTTGGCAACGTTTTTCAGTACTTCAAGGCACCAGCTAAGCATTAGACACGTGCAATTTGTTTCGTTTTTTTTTCGTTATATTCGTTCATTCGTTATCGTACGAATGAACGAACGATTCGCTAAAAATTTTTAACGAATAACGAATCGTTTTCCGTTAAAATTCGTTATATTCATTCATTCGTTATCGTACGAATGAACGAACGATTCATTCGTAAAAATTTTAACGAATAACGAATGTTCGAATCGAACGAATACGAATAACAACGAAAATCCGAAATAACCAAATTAGAAACAACGAAACTACGAAAGAAGAAAAGCGAAAACAGGAACAATGAAAATCAAAATGAACGAAAAAATTCGTACATCCGTAATTTATTTTTTTTGTTGAATTGGTAATTTTCCGTGTCCCTTACAATGGTGCTGCTTAACGTGCTTCGAATGGATTGAACGAAAAAAAACGAAACGAAAAAATTCGTACATTCAAAACATTTTTTTTTTTTTGCGATTCGTAATTTTCAGTGTCTCTTACAATGGCGCTGCTTAACGTGCTTCAAATGGATTGAACGAAAAAAATTCGTACATTCGTAACTTTTTTTTTTTCGATTCGTAATTTTCCGTGTCTCTTAAAATGTAATAATAGCATACACATTACATAAAATTATGAATTATGCTCCGATTACGAATCTACGAAAACAATGTTACGAAAGTACGAATAAATCAATCTAAAGAAAGTACGAATGTAACTAAATCTACAAAAATACGAATGCGTCCGAATTTAGAATAAACGAAAATTAAACTAACGGAAAAACGAATCAACAAAAAAATAACTCTTACGAAAATACGAATCGTTACGAATACGAACACCGACGACTGACGAATTTACGAATCGTTACGAATCAACGGAAACGAAAGAAACGAAACGAAAATAAACAAATTTTCTATTGTGCACATGTCTACTAAGCATAAATAACTTGTTGTCTTCTTAAATGTGAAAAGGTTTGGTCTAAATGGATGATGGATCCTTCCACAGCCTCAGAAGCCTCTTAGAGAAATATGACTCTTGGCCCACTCCTCATTAGTTACTGGTCAAATGTCTATGATTATTCGAATATTTTAGGTTGACATATGTACCATAGGATTGTATTATGTTTAAATTAAGCTGGCATAAATACCATGTAAGACCAATGTATGTGTATGCATGTGGGGGGGTTCTTTTTTCTTGTTTGTTCCTGGTTTTGTATGTTTATTATTTCTGTAATTGTAAAAAAGTTTTATTTTTTTGTGTTTTTTGTCTGTGGTTCTTGGAAAATTTATAAAAACGTATATATTTAAAAAAAAAAACATAAATATCTTAATATATTAAGACATCGTTAAGGTTCATCAACGATGTATATTAAAAGTGACATCCAATAAAAATACCATATTTTATACATTTCAAAGAAAGGTATTTTACTGATGATAACTAATAAATCTGTGTTGAGAGCAAGGCCATGTGTCTTTATTCATGGTTATACTGTTTTCCCACAAACTGGTACCAGTGTATAACAAGAGTTTTGTGAAGGGTACGATAGGGTATTGGTCAACTGGTATCATGGATTGCGTTTCTAACCAGGGGGACCAACTTCTTTCAATTGGCAGTGCTATATATGTACTTGAAATAAAAAAGTTAATGGTATGCGTTCCTAACTTAAACTTTTCTAGAAACTGGAAACATTTTGTTAGCTTTACTTGAACCTATGGTCTATAAACTGGAAAAATTTAGTTGGGTTTACTTAAAACTATAGTTCCAGACAATTTAAGGTGTGTATTCCTAACTTAAAACACTATGGTCTATAAACTGAAAAAAATTGAGTTGGCTTTACTTAAAACAACAAAGTTGAAAACAAAAGTCTAATGAGTCAGACAAAAATAAGTTTCTTTGACAGTACTTAAAAAGCTGATGCAAATAGTTCCCTTAATTTTTTTGAGTAGACCCAGTACAATATTTTTTACAGTGTACTTACCTGAGGTCCCTCTCTGTCCAGCGATGTCCACGAGTGTCTCAGCCGTTCAAAATTCTCCTTCCTGATTGGCTGAGACACAGCAGCGGTGCCATTGGCTCCAACTGCTGTCAATCATAAACAGCTAGCCAATCAGGGGAGAAAGGAGACGGGGCCCGGTGGGGGCTCAGCTCTGGTGCCCCCATAGCAAGCTGCTTGCTGTGGGGGAACTAAACAAGAGGGAGGGGCCAGGATCACAGAAGAGGGACCCGAGAAGAGGAGGATCTGGGCTGCTCTGTGCATATCCACTGCAACAGGGCAGGTAAGTATAACATGCTTGTTATTTTTATAGAAAAAAAAACGAGCCTTTAAAATCACTTTCAGTTAAGAGGTTCTTCCTTCCTGATTTCCAATGAATAGCTATAACTTTCTTGGCATAAAGAAAATATAAATAATAGTAGGAGTTTTGTACAATTAGGATGATGGGAATCCTTCAAATAACCCAACAAATATCTGGGTGGATTAAAAGTCCGTAGCTTGGACAAATTAACCAAAATGGACCATACAGGGGTACAGAGAGTAGGAATCCATCAATCCAATACTGCTGAAGCAAGGATGCTTGAGCCTAAAGGTCCTTATAAATGCTAGCTCGGTGCTTTTGGCTCTTTTGACTTAAACACACAAGTGAAATTTGGTTTGCCGGTGCTCAGTACATGGGCCAGTGAATGGTGTTGTTCAAGACTAGCGATAAACCTCAGGTTCGCAACTACCACTGGTTTGAGTCAAATCATGTGGAATCAAATCCTAAGTGCAGCCAAAATAAAAAACTGAAACATCAGCACAAGGGACATAACTTACATTCAGCCATATGTGTCCCTTATGCTGATGCCTCTTCTTTTAGTTAAAATCCTCTTCCATCGTTGACCACCTTCCCCCCACCCTTGCCATTGTAATCTTCCGATGCAGGTTAATACAACGAAGGGGCCAATTATGCCCACTCTTTCCACCCTGCTGCTCCATTAATAGAAGCCATACTTCAGCTCCTATGAATGAAACATGATCTATGAATGGATGATGGGCAGATGATGGAAATGTCTGCTCCTCCATGCATAAATTCTGTTTCATTAGATGGGGGGCATAAACAGAGGAGAATTTAAGCTAAAAATTAAGCATCAAGAGACATCCCACTGACTGTAAGGTAAACCCCTTGTGCTGATTTTTCTGAAGAAAAAAGCTGAGGAGCAATACGGCTCTTCTACACAGCAGCCGCTCTGCCCGCCGCTACTCTTCCCTGCCCATTCACAGAAAAATTTGGATTTTGTGAATGGGTTCACAGAATGCAAAGTATTCTGTGATTGGACATGGGAAGAGGAGGGATGGGCAGTGCAGCTGAAAAAGACGCTACGGCTGCTGTGTAGGAGACCCATATCTGGCACGTTGGAGCACCAGAAGTTTAGCAATACCTATACCACTGATGCCCATTGAAACATAACAGAGAGAGGTGCAGGAGGTGCAATAGAGTGAGCAGCTGCTGCAGGGGAGAGGAGGGAGGGCCAACAATGGCTGGGTCTGGCTCACAGAATTTGCAGCTGTTGTCAAGCTCAGAGACGTGTGATCAGGGACACATTTATTTTTTGACAAGTGTAACAATGGGCATGTACAATTAGTGCTATTAGCATCTGACTTCATTAACAATGACCTATTGAACTTAATTTATGCCTTGACCTCCTTTTTCTAAGTCATCCCTATTTAATCTCCCTATTGTTAGAGACTGCAAAAGCGATAAATTGTTTCCTAGTTATTTTCCTGAATAGGTGATGCAGAAGGGTTAAGGTCATTAATCGTGCTGCTGATTGCTGGCCCAGACGTTTGTTGTTTTCCAAAACATTGCTCGAATAGAATACTCATTTTCTGCTCTGTATGCAGCAAGGTTATTTTAAATTATTGACTGAGGATTAAAATGGCATGGATTGTAACTGAGAATGGTCTTTATTTATACGACTGGTTAGAACCAAACCATTCAATGGATGACCCTCACCCTGGAGACAATTCTTCTGCTTGTCTGATCAACATACTTGTTCTAGTCGAGTGGCTCAGAAAAAAACTGGGGCAAAAGACAACCGCTCAACTAGCATTTTCAATAGAGTTCAGCAATGGTAGCCATTGAATTTTGCTAAGTATGAGTTTTCTTTAAAGCTCAGTTGAAAATTGTTTTATCACGGTTACGTGATAGTTTACGTTTTTGGGGTTTTATTCGAGATGCGCAAAGAGAGATCACATAAATACTTTTAAGCAGGGGCATAGCTACAGGGGTCGTATTTTTTAAGCATTTTTCTTGTATATATAATTGTGGTTTGGTTTGTCCCTTCCTGTTCCTTGTTCTATGGGCCATGGGACAGGATGCATGACTTATGACTCATAACCAGATGGCCTGTTCACTTTTGTAACCTTATGCTGAATGTGTTTTAAGGGTCACAGACCTGTATAACCATATTTTGCTGACTTGTCTAATCATATATTTGATGTCAATATATTCCTTTACTAACCACTCCCCCCTATTTTGATTGGTAAGCTGAACCAAATATAAGCTGTATACACGCCCAATAAAGCAGACATCTTTTGAACTCACTTCTTGTATCTCGTGTTCATTGGTTCGGGGGTCTTCGGTGGTCTGCAATATTAAACTGGGGTTCCACTGCCTCCGTGTTTTTTTTTTTTTGCGGTATATTCGAAATAATAAATGGTTTTAAAATGCTCACTCACGTCTCCCGTCCTTCCCGCTGTCATCCTATAATTTTCTCCTGCAATACTGTAGTTATAAAATCCCCGTACGGGGGTTTCATCTTGCCTGTGGGCATGTGAAACCCACTGGCATTCTCTTCCGGGATGTGCTGACGTTGTGCTGACGTCAATTTCCCATCATGCAACACCCCGTGTCGCAGATCTCACGCATGCGCATTAGGAGCGCCGCGTTCACAGCTTCTGTTGCCATCACAACAGGCGGCGTCGGAAGTCCTGCCCTGTTGTGATCGCGATTCTAGACCTCGGCGGTGCTCAAAGACTCATGGGAAATGGTGACTCACATCTCCCAGGAGCCTTAGCGAGCCTTGCCGCAGAGGGAAGTGATGTTTTTAGCCCGGGCTAGCGCAGAGGCAGATTACGTGGGACCACCTAGCAACAGGGAGAACTAGGTAAGTGACATTTTTTTTTTCTCCATTTATTTTTTTTGATGCGATTGTAGGCAGGTCTAAACAAAGTTATATTTATGGGGGAAACGCCACTTTAACCACTTCCCTACCACGCATAGTGATATGACGGCGGCAGGAACCCTTTGTCCCTCCGGGCCGCCATTATATGACGTCTCTTACTTTCTGAGCCTCTAGGGAGCGTGTGCGCCCTCTGCGTCACTAGGCTCCCGATGCGCGTGCCCGGTGGCCGCGATGTCCGCCGGGCACCCGCGATTGCCCATGAACACAGCAGGACCGTGGATCTGTGTGTGTAAACACACAGATCAACGGTCCTGTCAGAGGAGAGGAGAACGATGGTGTGTTCCCAGTACAGAGGAACACCGATCAGTCTCCTGCCCTTGCGAGTCCCCTCCCCCTACAGTTAGAATCACTCCCTAGGATACGCATTTAACCCCTTCCTCGCCCCCTAGTGTTAACCCCTTCCCTGCCAGTCACATTTACACAGTAATCAATGCATTTTTATAGCACGGATCGCTGTATAAATGTGAATGGTCCTAAAATAGTATCAAAAGTGTCTGAAGTGTCCGTTGCAGTATCGCAGTCATGATAAAAATCGCAGATCGCCGCCATTACTAGTAAAAAAAAAAAAAACAACAATAAAAATGCCATAAACGTGTCCCCTATTTTGTAGATGCTATAACTTTTGCACAAACGAATCGCTTATTGCGATTTTATTTTTTTAACAAAAATATGTAGAAGAATACATATCGGCCTAAACTGAGGAAAATTTTTTTTTTTTTCTTTTTTAATGGAATATTTATTATAGCAAAAAAGTAAAAAATATTTGTTTTTTTTTTTTCAAAACTGATGCTCTTTTTTTGTTTATAGCACAAAAAATAAAAACCACAGAGGTGATCAAATACCACCAAAGGGAAAGCTCTATTTGTGGGGAAAAAAAATTATCAAAATTTCATATGGGTACCGCGCAATTGTCATTCAAAGTGTAACAGCGCTTAAAACTGAAAATTGGTCTGGGCAGGAAGGGGGTGAAAATGCCCTGTATTGAAGTGGTTAACCTTTGGGTGGTCCGTCACGTACCTGAAGTACCTATAAACCCCTTTAATTGCAACCCGGCCCCATGATCCAGGGGGCCTGTGCAGCTCTCCTGTACACCTGGATAGCAAGGGCGGTGCAGGCGGCTACATATAGAGGAACCGATCCCCATCAGGGATCGTTGAGAGCATGTTGGGCGGGAGAAAGCACAGGAGCCTGGCGCAAGCACAGGGGAAGGAGAGAGCACAGGAGCCTGGAGGAGGCCTGGGGACAGCACAAGGAAACTGGATGGGGGGGGGGGGGAAGCATGTAGAGGAACTGATCCTCCCCACTCTCTTCCTCCTGCAGCCGTGGAATGCAGGAGGAAGAGAGTGGGGAGGATCAGTTCATCTACATGCTTCCGCCCCCCCCCTATCCAGTTTCCTTGTGCTGTCCCCAGGCCTCCTCCAGGCTCCTGTGCTCTCTCCTGCCCCTGTGCTTGAGCCAGGCTCCTGTGCTTTCTCCTGCCCAACATGCTCTCAACGAGTCCCTGTGCTCTGCCCCAGTTTTGTGGTCACGGATGCACTGTAGATAGACAGACAGACACAGATTCCTTTTGAGTTGGCCAGCCTGGCACCTCTGCACGGGGAACCTGATCTGCAATAGATTTGACCATCTGAATACTTCATCAGAAACAAATCTCTCTTTCCCTCTACAGTATTTTCTATTATGAGGCAGAAGGAGAAGTCCTGACCTTTAATGCTGCCTTAGAGATGCTGAATATATTTTAACCATTAATGTTCCAAAAGAGCAGTCACATAATATCGATCTTTGCTGGTTTAATAAAACCGCCATGCTATCAGTTTTCATAAGACTTAGCTCTGCACATTCCCGCACGTGCCATTCTCATTAACCTGTCCCAGAAACTGCTGTCCAAAAACAACCAAAAAAATGAAGAAACTTTGCAGGTTATTACTGGAACGGACCAAAGTCAACTCTAAAGAGGAACTGCGGTCTGCTCACAGAATTTGTAATATTATTATTATTATTATACACGATTTATATAGCGCCAACAGTTTGTGCAGCACTTTACAATGTAGAGGGGGGAAAGCACAATTACAGTACAATACAGAAGGGACAAGAGGGCCCGGCTCATAGAGCTTACATTCTAAAGGGAGGGGGTGGTGGTACAAAAGGTAATAGATGCGGGGAATGATTTGATGGGGTTGGTAGGTAGCTGTGGGATAACGGTGGACAAGTTAGGGGCTGATCGGATATCCTGGGACAGGGAATTCCAGAGGATGGAGAGGCTCTGGAGAAGTCCTGAAGGCGAGCGTGAGAGGAGGTAACAAGGGAGCTAGAGAGCAGGAGGTCCTGGGAGGAGCGGAGGGGACGATTTGGGCGATATCTGCAGATGAGGTTGGTGATGTAGATGGGGGCGATGTTGTGGATGGCTTTGTATGTTATGGTTAGCATTTTGAATTTTACACGGTGGGGTAGGGGAAGCCAGTGAAGGATTGACAGAGAGGGGTGGCAGTCATGGATCGGTTAGTGAGGTGTATTAGTCTAGCAGCAGCATTCATAATAGACTGAAGGGGGGAGAGCCTACGTAAGGGTCGGCCATTAAGGAGAGAGTTGCAGTAGTCAAGGCGGGAAATAATCAAGGAGTGAATAAGTTGCTTTGTGGTATCATTAGTCAGGAAGGGTCGAATTCTGAAGATGTTGCGGAGGGTTAAGGTGGCAGGATTTAACCAGTGATTGGATGTGGGGGCCGAAGGAGAGGTCAGAGTCAAGGATGATAAAAACATAAAGATAATAAAAACATCTTTGCCATTCTGAAGCTTCCCTCCAACCACTTTGCATATTATTTTATATATACTGTGATTTTGTACTTGCCAAATATGCTGCACTGAGTTTTGGCTGCTCCCATTTTAACTGTGGGCAGCTGAAGTCTGGATTTACACAGACACACAGAGGCACACCTCCAGCTCTGCAGCCCTGCAGCTCTAATTGGCCCTCTTATGACTCACCCTCCCCCCTCTCTTCCTGGAAAACTCTCACCAGAGTGAGAGAGAGAGCTGTGCATGATGTCATAAGCCTAGACTTTTTACCAGACAAGAAAAATGAAGTGGGCTGTATAAGTTATTTACTGACACAAATTTTTTTTTACTATCCCAAGATAAGACAACAAGGGCAGAAGATTTAATAGATGAAAAGTAGAAAAAATGACTGAAGGTCCACTTTAAGTTGAGGTCTGGGCAAACCATTAAACACTGAGGTAAATATACACTATGTTGTCAAAAGTATTGGGATGCCTGCCTTTACACGCACATGAACTTTAATGGCATCCCAGTCCTATGCCCCGTACACACGGTCGGACTTTCCGACGGAAAATGTGTGATCGGATTGAGTTGTCGGAAATTCCGATCGTGTGTGGGCTCCATCAGACTTTTTCCATCAGAATTTCCGACACACAAAGTTTGAGATCTCGATCTAAAATTTTCAGACAACAAAATTTGATCGTTTAAATTCCTATGGTGTGTAGACAAATCCGACACACAAAGTGCCACGCATGCTCAGAATAAATTACGAGACGAAAGCTATTGGCCACTGGCCTCTTTTATAGACCTTGTTCTGAACGATCGGATTTTCCGACAACTTTGTGCGACCGTGTGTATGCAAGATAAGTTTGGGCCAAAATCCGTCGTAATAAATCCAACGGAATTTTGTCATCGGAATGTCCGACCGTGTGTACAGGGCATAAGTCCGTAGGGTTCAATATTGAGTTGGCCTACCATTTGCAGCAAAAACAGCTTCAACAAGGGAATCGGCTGCCTTCAGTAACCAACACTGCAGTGTTTATCCTCATGACACATCACAGGAAGCACCTCCATGGCTAACAGAGGACAGAATTAGAAATAGACTTGGGAAACTTAACATTAATAAATCACCGGGACGAGATGGCTTGCACCCGAGGGTACTTAGGGGACTTAGTCAAGTAATTGCCAGACCATTGTTCCTAATTTATACTGACAGTCTACTGACTGGAATGGTACCAGCTGATTGGAGAAAAGCCAATGTAGCACCAATATTTAAAAAGGGCCCAAAATACATCCCTGGGAATTACAGACCAGTTAGCCTAACATCAATAGTATGTAAACTCTTAGAGGGGATGATAAGGGGCTATATACAAGATTTTAGCAATGAGAACGGTATCATTAGCAGTAATCAGCATGGATTCATGAAGAATCGTTCTGGCCAAACCAATCTAATAACCTTCTATGAGGAGGTGAGTTGCCAGCTAGATAAAGGAAGGCCCATAGACGTGGTGTATCTGGATTTTTCAAAAGCATTTCACACAGTTCCCCATAAATGTATACTGTACAAAATGAGGTCCGTTGTCATGGACCATAGGGTGAGTACATGGATTGAAAACTGGCTACAAGGGCGAGTTCAGAGGGTGGTGATAAATGAGGAGTACTCAGAATGGTCAGGGGTGGGAAGTGGGGTCCCCCAGGGTTCTGTGCTGGGACCAATTCTGTTTAATTTGTTCATAAACGACCTGGAGGATGGGGTAAACCGGTCAATCTCTGTACTTACGGACGATACTAAGCTAAGCAGGACAATAACTTCTCCGCAGGATGTGGAAACCTTGCAAAAAGATCTGACCCCTCTCCGAGTCTTCTCCGCTGATGTCTTCTAGCCCGGTTCTTCTCCCTCTGTCCACTGTCTTCTGCCTCTGCCAGGACTTCTCCTCTGTCTTCTCGCTCTTTTGCTGGGTCTTCTCTGCTGTCTTCTCGCTCTTTTGCTGGGTCTTCTGCGTTGCCTTCTCCCTCTGTTCTTCTTCCGATGTTGACTCAACGCTCTCTCTTGCTCTAATGCTAGGTGCGCGGTGTGCCACTACTTATATTAGCATGGGGTGGGGTTCACCCGGTGACGTCATTCGGAGGCCCCACCCCCTTATGACATCACCGCTCGGTATGGTCTTGGAGGGGGGAACCCTATGCCGTTTTTTTTTTTTTTTTCTTTTATTTGGCCCTTCAAGATCCTCAGAGCACAAGTCTCCTGCAAAAGTCGGATCAGTTAAGACGATGATCCGACTTCAATGATATACAAAGTCGGACCAAAGTAGTGCAGGAACCTTTTTCAAAGTCGGACCGACTTGTGTCAGACCAGTTAGGACGGCTCTCATAGGGAATCACGGATTTACACACGTCATGCGACATGTGCTCCCAATGTCTGAGCATTTGCACATTTAGGCCGGGTTCACACTGGTACGACAATCAGTCTGGTGAAATAAAGAAACAAAAAGAAGAAATTGGCAACAAAGTATGTTAAATCCCTGCAATTTGCATCGAACACTCAGAGGGGGATTGTTTTTTCCCCTAAACATTTGACTCTTTTCACACTGACAGACTGATTAGTCTGGCTGTCAGTTTTTCAGGCAGATCCCATCGGACCATCCATATCTCTCTATGGAGCGGCAGATGTCAGTGGACATGTGAACGCTGACACCCGCCGGCTTCCAATCCGATCAGATCCGCTCAAAACAGACATTCTCCGGATCGGATTGGATGACAGTCGGATGGAAACGGACTGCCCCATAGACAACAGCAGGCTGTGTCTATGCCCGCTCTGCGTAGCAGATGTGGACTTGCCATCTGTCTGATCAGCAGAGAGATCTCCCTTTGAGCAGATCTATTTGACGGAGTCCGCCTCATCTGAAAGGGGCCTACGAACATTTACTCTTTAGACCTCATGCACACTGGACTTTATAAAAAAGCGTAGTAGCGTTTGCTGTAGAAAATTGTAGCTGTAGAATGAGTTTTGCAGCGTGTTTGTAGTAGCGTTTTTCAGCGTTTTTTAGCAAAACTATACTTCCAGAAAAGCTTAAGGTAGAAAGGAGGGGAGGGAAGCCAGCAGTGCTGTGGGGTCACAATTCCGGCGGGGAAGCCTGGGCAGTAGGGAAAACCTGCACCACACAGAGTGCGCACGCCTATGGTCCTGTGTGTGTGTTTTGGGTCTGGTTCAGGCTCAAATTTAGGCAAAAATTCGGACCTGAATCAGTGAACAGGGACACACCGGACCCCATGCTGGGAACCGCGAACTGGACATATGTGAATCTGGCCTAAAGGAGTAGAAGAGTACTGATGGGTCAGCCTTCTGCCCTCTGCTTCCTGTTTTGCTCCCAGTGCTGCCCCTTCCCTCTCATTTTCTAAATGCTGCAGTATATAGGGTTATAAGAGGCTGGTACCAACTTAAACTCAAGTGCTTACAACAACTTTATTTAAAAATACATTTTCGATGTTTAAATGACTACATAACTGTACTGCTTGGTGTATTTTTCTTATATCTCCATGTATTTATGCCTAAAAGGGATTCAAGCTTATTGTTTTCCAACAATAAAAAAGAATGCCTCCAGATCAGCGCATAGCTCTATGACAGCAGATAGATAAGTAGGAGCTGGAAGTAGAATTCTGGGTGCTGTACAATATGAAAAGATGAAGAGCGTGGAATGCAGCCCGCACAGGGAGTAATTCATGGCCTTTCCCTTCTGCATCAGATTCTACGGAAGATTTGAAATTAGCAAAGGGTTGGTGCTAGGTGTATGAATATTGATCGCAATGTATATCTTCAGGGCAGGCAGTATAAGTGCAGAGAGAAATGTACAGAACAATATCATCACTAAAGAAGATTCATCATTCTCAGGCCAGTGTACTGGAGAAGAATATTGGTATCCATTCAGATTAGGAGTTGGTGGATCTTAACCCCTCAAAGTACAGGGGTATAAGCCTAAAAGAAGAAGGTGCCATGCTCAGTGATGGCCTGTCAATAAGGGGCGCGGGGGCGCCACAACTCCAAAGTTTTAACATGTTGAAAACTGTAATGCCGCATACACACGAGCGGATTTTCCGTCAGAAAAATCTTGGATGGTTTTTCCAACGAAATTCCGCTCAAGCTTGTCTTGCATACACACGGTCACACAAAAGTTTGCTGAACTTTCAACCATCAAGAACGCGGTGACGTACAACACTACGACGAGCCGAGAAAATTAAGTTCAATGCTTCCGAGCATGTGTCGAATTGTTTCCGAGCATGCATAGGAATTTTGCGTGTCGGAATTTGTACAGACGATCGGAAATTCCCGATCGGAACTTTTTCCGACTGAAAAATTGAGAACATGATCTCAATCTTTTGCTGGCCGAAATTCCGCCAGCAAAAGTCAGATGGAGCATACACACGATCACATTTTCCAACGAAAAGCTCTCATCGATCTTTTGCTGGCCGAAATTTTGATCGTGTGTACGCGGCATTAGTCAATCATATATATTATCATTTATTACAAAAATTAAAACTGTTCATATTCGTTTGTTTGTTAATATGTGTGTGCAGTGGGGCACCGGAATAATGTGTGTCTATTAAGCCAGTAAACTTTTGAAAAGCATGTAATTGGAGACTGAGCTCTAATTGGCTTGTTTCAGATTGTCCCCGGGGCGCAGTGCTCTGCACCCCGGGGACAATCCGAAACAAGCCAATTAGAACTCTCCTAGTTTTGATTTTAGCAAATCAATATTCGTCATCGCGTCACTTCTGGTTTCCGGCTTCTCGTCCCGTGGAACGCAGGGCGTCCTCTAGTGAGTGCGGACTTGGAGGGGGGAGTGCCCCCCAAAATGGTTTTAGCACCAGCCGCCACTGCCCATGCTTATAATATCTGGGGGAGGGGGGGGGGCTGCAGCCTAGATGGATGGAGGCTGTAATCAGTAGAGAATATAATCAGGCTATATAGGCAGGCACAAGATGCATAACATAGGGGGTTATTTACTAAAACTGGAGTATGCACAGTCTGGTTCAGCTCTGCATAGAAACCAATCAGCTTCCAGGTTTTATTGTCAAAGCTTAACTGAACAAGCTGAAGTTAGAAGCTGCCTTAACTTGTATAGCTCTGCGCTATAGCCGAATAATGGCTACAGCGTGGACCTGCTTTGCCGGGAGTAGGTCTATTGACGTCCTCCTGTGCCCCCACATATGTATATGTGATTCTGTGCACAGCTTCTGCCCTGTAGCAGTAAAACTGCTATAGGGTGGTCAGGAAGTAGTTCAAGACGTTCAGATCTGCGCTATAGCCGAATAACGGCTACAGCGTGGTCCTCCTGTGCCCGAGCGGCCTGCGTGCCCCCTGAAGAGCGCGCACGGCGCGCTCTGTGATCTGCGAGTCTATGAGACTCGCTGGATCACAGATCGGAGTGAGGGGTCGTTCCGGACCCCTACCACGGGATCAGCTGTCAGCCAATGACAGCTGATCATGTGATATAAACATAGACAATCACCGGCGGCTGTGATAGGGACTGATCAAGGAGATTGCCCCAAGCTAATCTGTGCCCATCTGTGCCACCTGCCAGTGCCACCTAGCAGTACACAACAGTGCCGCCTACCAGTGCCCACCAGCGTCACCCACCAGTGACCCCAGTGCCTCATCAACAGTGCTGCCCATCAGTGTCACCCATCAGTGCCACCTATCAGTAGTACCTATCAGTGACATCTATCAGTAGTACCTATCAGTGCCCATCAATGCCACCCATCAGGGCCCATCAGTGCCATCTTATCAGTGGCCATCAGTGCCGCCTTATCTGTGCCCATCAGTACTGCCTTATCTGTCCCCATCAGTGCTGCCTTATCTGTCCCCATCAGTGCTGCCTTATCAGTGCCGCCTTAACTGTGCCTATCAGTGCCCATCAGTGCAGCCTATCAGTGCCCACCAGTGCCGCCTCATCAGCACATATCAATGAAGGAGAAAAATGACCCGTTTGCTAAATTTTATAACAAACTATGAAACATTATTATTTATTTTTCTTTTCAAAATTTTCCATCTTTTTTTGTTTGTTTAGCAAAAAATAAAAATCCCAGCTGTGATTAAATACCACCAAAAGAAAGCTCTATTTGTGTGAAAAAAAATTGATAAAAATTTCATTTGGATACAATGTTGTATGACCGCACAATTGTCATTCAAAATGCGTCAGTGCGGAAAGCTGAAAATTGGTCTGGGCCGGAGGGGGGGGTTTAAGTGGCCAGTAAGCAAGTGGTTTAACATGACCATGTGGGCACAACATACTTCTCTAGTGAATTCAGTTTTGATCTGAGCATTTATCTTCCACATCCATACCTCCCAACTTTCTGAAATGGGAATGAGGGACACCAATTAGCAAAAGTATGTAGGTATAGGACACACCCCTTGCCACGCCCCCCTTAAAGGAGAATTGTATAAAAAAAAAAATGATTGGTTAAACACACAAGTGCTTTTTACCACTACTATTTTTTGAAAGATAAAATATGAAAGGTTTAGCGCTGGCAAACACTTTTTGAAAGATAAATAGTTCATTTTATATACATCTATATGGATCAGACCAAAATGAGGGACAAATGAGGAGGAAAGAGGGACAGAGGGACATTGCTCCAAATCAGGGACAGTCCCTCCAAATCCGGGACAGTTGGGAGCTATGGCCATCCACTGCACCACTGTCCAAATTTCTACCCAGAGGCACTGTGAAAAGACAGCTGTATCTGGCTGTAATTAACTACTTCCCACCCGGCCACTGTATATATACAGCCGGGTGGGAGCCGTCTACTTCTGATCGGACGTTCCTGAACGTCCATCAGAAGTAGGGGGATCGCGCAATCGGCTCTCCTCTCCTCACACGGAAGTCGTCGCTGCAGAGAGGAGAGGGGATCGCTGCAGCCGGCTGGTGATCAGTGAGTATTAGCTGTTTTTTTTACAGCTTTTTACTCACTGATCACCAGTCTATTGTCACCAACACAGTAAACACACATGTCCCCAAAACACACATGTCCCCAAATAATAAAAACACATGTCCCCAAATAAAAACACATGTCCCCAAATAATAAAAACACATGTCCCCCACATTTGTCACAGTAAAATAACATGTGCCAATGATTATCTGCACGCATATGTCCGTGATCACCTGCACACATCTGTACATCATTTGCGTACATATGTCCGTGATCACCTGCACACATCTGTACATATGTCCGTGATCACGCAAACCAATAATTATACACTTAACGGAATTTTTTTTACTAAAAACATGTAGCAGAATACATTTTGGCTTAAATTTATGACAAAATTTGATTTTATTGGATTTCGTTTAAAAAGAAAGGAGAAAATATAGTTTTTTTTCAAAATTTCCGCCATTTTTTTCGCTTATATCGCAAAAAATAAAAAACGGAGTAGGGAATAAATACCACCAAACTAAAGCTCTATTTGTGCGAACAAAATGATAAAAATTTCATTTGAGTACAGCGTAGCATGACCGCGCAATTGTCATTGAAAGTGCGAGAGCGCTGAATGCTGAAAATTGGTCTGGGAAGGAAGGGGGCGAAAGTGCCCAGTATTGATGTGGTTAATCAGGTAAATAATGTAGTTTTACAAACTTTCTCACAGTTATACAGTTTCCTTTAGAACAGGGATCTCCAAACTATGACCCTCCAAGCTGGAGGACCTTAGTTTGGAGATCCCTGCTTTAGAGCATTAGAAGTCCACAGACAGATTTTACTTGTTGTCTGGAGATTCTTTTTGAAGAAGAATATCTGGAGGACTGGCATAAAACAGTTGCTGCAAGCAGCAAATTGCAGGTTTTTGGATGATCTATCGGCAGCATGCATTTGGTTGAATACCATTAAGACAACATAAAGTTCACATTAGCCGCCCGACTTTGATAAATCGAGAAAAAAAAATTAATGACTCTAGTTAGGTGAACAAAGAATTGTGCCCAAAGCATTGCCCTGGGTAATTGATCCATTTGCAGCGGCTATTCTTCAAATGGTAAAAAAAAAAAATACAGTCATGGTGATTCATTTCAATGCAGTATTCTTGTGCTGGAAAAAAAGTCACACAGAGTCAGGTAGGGGGCATACAGACCAAAGAAAAGAAAACATAGCAAATTGGGGATGTTTTAGGCTCAATATTGCTGTGGAAACAGATTTGCAGGAGTCAAAAGCCATGGTCTGCAAAGGATAATATGCTCAGATATACTGTAATGTAATGTATAAAAAATCAATAAAAAATGAATAAGGCAGATTATAGAAAAATTTTGTTCTATTAATTAACCTATATTATTCAACTAGCGCCCCTATTGCACTATTATCTCAAGATTATATAATCATACAAAGTGAAATGTAACGTCTCAGCCCACTTCTTCTAAAAAAAAAGTGCCGTATATACTCCTATAAGCCGTGTTTTCTAGCACATTTTTTTGTGCTGAAAGTGCCCCCCCCCCCCCCCCCCCCCGGCTTATACTGGAGTCAAGCACTTTTCTGCAGCAGAGAATGACATTTTCCGACCTGACTTTGGGGCCCCGTATCTCAGGGCCACTTGGTGCTAGGAACCCCAAATTGTGCAAACCCAGTGGAACTAGAACATATCCAAATTTGGGGTTCCTAGCACTAAGTGGCCCCCGAGATACGGGGCCCCAAAGTTGGTCAACTGTGTCCATCTGCAGCAATGTCATTTCGGGACCCTTTGGCTTATACTAGGCTTATACTCAAGTCAATAAGTTTTCCCAGTTTTTTGTGGTAAAATTAGGTGCCTCAGCTTATATTCGGGTCGGCTTGTACTCGAGTATATACGGTAAATGCAGCAACAATAATCTTATCATCAATGTACATTTACTCTATTTTCCACTAAAGGCTGTAGAGCCCCGATGCCCAACTGTGGCCCCAGTATATGAGGCCCTTAGACCTCAGCAGTCTGTAGTGGGAACAGTGATAAGGGTAATAGCATTGATCTCTACTAACCTCATCTACCATGTCCCCAGTTTTGTATTGTCTTCTTCAGCATATCCCCAACCAACAATGTATCCTGTCCTCACTCTGACCCTCATTTCCTCTATTACAGGGGTAGGTAACCTTAAAGTGATTGTAAAGGTAAAAAAAAACAAACATATCATACTTACCTCCACTGTGCAGTTATTTTGCACAGTGTGGCCCCGAACCTCTGGGGTCCCCCGGCGGGTCTCGCCGCTCCTCCCCGCATCCGATAACCCCCTCAGAGAAGCGCTTCCCTGAAGGGGGTTACCTTGTGGGCGTGCTCCCTAGTCCAGCATTCAGCGTCAATAGAGGCCGAATACAAGACTCGGCCCTCGCCCCCCGGCGCTCGCGTCATTGGATTTGATCGACAGCAGTGGGAGCCAATGGTTGTAATACAAGTGGTTGGCGCAAGAACTCAAATCACTGATCCAAATTAATTTTCATTGATTGGATAGATCGGCTCTTAATTGGATAGATTGATAGCAGCGCAACCATTGGCTCCAGAAGGAAAAACAAGAAAGAGAGGCGCCTCTGGGTGCAGACTGTAAAACAACTTTAATCATGTTAATCGCGTTAGCCTGTTCTAAGAGGTCTTGTCAATCAAGCTTGAATAAAGTTGTTTTACAGTCTGCACCCAGAGGCGCCTCTCTTTCTTGTTTTTTCTTCTGGACCCAATGGTTGCGCTGCTATCAATCTATCCAATCAAGAGCCGAGAACCCAGAGCAGAGGGAGAGTGCGTCCGGGTCAAGTTCGAGGGTTCAGGTAAGTAAAATGGGGGGGCTGGTCACTAACAGGTGTTTTTTAATCTTAATGCATAGGATGCATATGACCCCTTTCACACTGGGGGCGCTTTGCAGGCGCTACAGCGCTAAAAATAGCGCCTGCAAAGCGCCCTGAAAGAGCCCCTCCTCACACTCCAGTGTGAAAGCCCCGAGGGTGGTGCGCTGGCAGGACGGTAAAAAAAGTCCTGCTAGCAGCATCTTTGGAGCGGTGAAGGAGCGGTGTGTATTGTGGGTAAAAAAGTGCATCAATTTTGTTTGGTCGCACGACCGTGCAATTGTCAGTTAAAGCGAAGCAGTGCCGTATCGCAAAAAATTGCCTGGTCGTTAACAGACCAGGCATATGATCACTTATTTTTTTAAAAAAGGAAAAAATTATTTATAATGTTTTTTTATCTATACAAAAATGTGCCCGGCTCTTATGCAGAACAGAGGGAATGTGATCACTTATAAAAAAGGCAAAAAAAGGTATGTATTATGACTTTAAAGCTGAGAAAACCCCTAAGGGTAGGACTTTTAAGGCACTACAAAAATCGAAAGGTATAAATAAAAAAATAATTTATTACAAAATAATTTTAGACAAAGTACTGAACTGATTATGAGTAAAGCACAACAGAATACAAATTGAGTATAGATACAATATCCTAACCCGACGCGTTTCAGAGCTGATTGTCGTCTCTTTCATGAGGGGTTAACAGGATATATATGGTCTATGGGATTCAAATACAGACAATTACTAGTAAATAAATACATCCACTTGATCACATACATATATGAGAAGATATATATTCAACAACTCACATCTAATTCAGTTGTATAAGCATGAAAAATGGCACACTGGGAATTTTACTTCATCAGAATCTTTTTTCGTATTATGACTTTATACACGTTTTGCCTTTCTTTTCTATTTTAAACTAAATGGGTTGTTTTATAAAGGTGATCATTTACAATCACTTTATCTATAGTAGTTGCCTTAACCGCTTGCCGACCAGCGCACGACGATGTACGTTGGCACAATGGCACGGCTGTGCAAATGGGCGTACCTGTACGTCCCCTTAAAGACGCGGCATTGTGCGCGCGCTGTGTACTCTGTGCGACCGTGCCCGTGGGTCCCGTAGACTCGATGTCTGCCGGTGTCCTGCGATCATGTCACGGAGCGGCAGAACGGGGAGATGCGTATGTAACCCAGGCATTTCCCTGTTCTGCCTAGCAACATGACAGAGATCTACTACTCCCTGTCATCGGGAGCAGTGATCTCTGTCATGTTGTAGTGAGCCCATCCCCCCACAGTTAGAGTCACTCCCTAGGACACACTTAACCCCTTGATCGCCCCCTAGTGTTTAACCCCTTCCCTGCCAGTGTAATTTACACAGCGATCGTGGGCAAGAGAGCCAGAACAGGGACGTGTGTGTGTAAACACACAAATCCCTGTTCTGTGAGGAGAGAAGAGGCAGATCATGAGTTCCTACTCATGAGTTCCTACTAGCTAGGAACAGCGATCTGTCATCTCCTCTAGTCAGTCCCCTCCCCCTACAGTTAGAACACACACTAGGGAACACAGTTAACCCCTTGATCACCCCCTAGTGTTTAACCCCTTCCCTGTCAGTGTCATTTACACAGCAATCAGTCGCTGTATAAAAGACAATGGTGTCAAAAGTGTCCGCTGTCTCCGCCATAATGTCGCAGTCACTATAAAAACCGTAGATCGCCGCTATTACTAATAAAAATAAAAAATGTATACTAAAAATGCACTAAATCTATCCCCTATTTTGTAGACACTATAACTTTTGTGCAAACCAATCAATATACGCTTATGGCGATTTATTTATTTTTTTACCAAAAATATGTAGAAGAATACATATCGGCCTAAACTGAGTAAGAAATTCGTTTTTTTATATATTTTTGGGGGATATTTATTATAGCAAAAAGTAAAAAGAATATTGCTTTTCTTTCAAAATTGTCGCTCTGTTTTTTTGTTTATAGCGCAAAAAATAAAAACCGCAGAGGTGATCAAATACCACCAAAAGAAAGCTCTATTTGTGGGAAAAAAAAGGGACATCAATTTTGTTTGGGTGCATCGTCACATCGACTGCGCAATTGTCAATTAAAGCGACGCAGTGCCGAATCGTAAAAAAGGGCTCTGGTCAGGAAGGGGGTAAAATCTTCCGGAGCTGAAGTGGTTAAAATGTGTCCTTACTAAAAAAAATATTCTGTGTACTTTTCCCTTTAAGTGTCCTGAGCGAGCTCATCCAAACCTCTTCAGATATTCCATACTTGGTTCTGACCTGCAATTCTCTCTCTCGTTAAATTGGCAGAAAGGCTTCTTATCAGATGTGCCTGTAAGGATAAGCATTGCTGGTGCAGAGGTTGGGCAGTGCAGATCACAGAATTAAGATGAAGCAATTAGTGATTCAGTCTGGAAGGCTTGCAGTGACCTCTGAAGGATGCGTCGCCTTTCAGTCACAGCTTTATTTTATTTTTTTTACTTAATTCAGTAACATAAAAGAGTCTCCCATTAAGCAGTGACACAGTGAATGATGTACCGTTGCTTTGCTGTATCATATTATCACCTTTTCAAGTGAAATCCTTCCCAAGAGTCCAAGGAGATCTCAGGACAAATAGGCTCCACCTTCAATCTGCCAAAATCCACCCAAAAACTGCATACAGTATATACTCGAGTATAAGCCGAGTTTTTCAGCACATTTTTTTTTTGTGCTTATACTCGAGTCAAGCACTTTTCTGCAGCAGAGAATGACATTTTCCGACCCGACCCCGAGATACAGGGGCCCCAAAGTCGGTTCGGAAAAAATGTCATTCTCTGCTGCAGAAAAGTGCTTGACATTTTCCAACCCGACTTTGGGGCCCCATATCTCAGGGCCACTTGGTGTACAAACCCAATGAAATTAGCACTACAACATATCCAAATTTGGGGTTCCTAGCACCAAGAGAGATACGGGGCCCCAAAGTCGGTCAACTGTGTCCATCTGTGGTAAAATTAGGTGCCTCAGCTTATATTCGGGTCGGCTTATACTCAAGTATATACGGTAAATGCAGAGACCCCAAATTTTGGCTGCAGCTAGGGGGCATCTAGGAACCCTTAACTACCAAGTTTGAAGTTCAGGGGACCTATGGCTGCAAATGGGCACAGTGAGGCTGCAAATGGGCATTGTTGACCCTCTTTTACACTTACAGTAGCTGCGCATTTCTCACCCTAGGCTTATACTCGAGTCAATAAGTTTTCCCAGTTTTCTGTGGTAAAATGTGGTGCCTCTGCTTATATTTGGGTCGGCTTATACTCGAGTATATACGGTAACTCTATCCCAATAGACCATTCTCCTTTTACAGACCTGGCCCAAGACCATAAACACCATCTAAATATATACAGTATATTCCTGACATGTCACAATAAACCTCAACGGTGTCATTTAAAAAAAAAAAAACTTCCCCTTTTATTTTAAGCCCGATTGCAGTGATTTGGCATGCGATTTGACATGTCAAATCACATGCCATATTGGTGGCTATTGCCGGCAATGGCACCGTCTGAATCAGTGCGACGCCGACCTTATGGCGCCGCACCAAGTCGTTTCTGTACTAACAAGTAAAAGGATTGAGCCGGCGACTCTGTAGTCCATATATCGATATTAATGGTTGGTTACATGAAGTAACAAGCAAAACAGCTGATGCGTTTCAGCAACAGCCTTAGTCGTAGCTAATTTCATGCTCCCAACTTTGTGGGAACAGTTTGGGGCCCCTTCCTGGTCCAACATGACTGCGGACCAGAGCACAAAGCAAGGTCCATAAAGACATGGATGAGCGCGTTTGGAGTGGAGGAACTTGACTTGACCTGACCTCAACCCAATAGAACACCTTTGGGATGAATTAGAGCAGAGACTGTGAGCCAGGCCTTCCCGTCCAACATCAGTGCCTGATCTCACAAATGCGCTTCTGTTACAATGGTCAAACATTTCCATAGACACTCCTAAACCTTGTGGACAGCCTTCCCAGAAGAGTTGAAGCTGTTATAGCTGCAAAGGGTGGGCCAACTCAATATTGAACCCTACAGACTTATGCCCTGTACACACGGTCGGACTTTTTGACAACAAACATGCAAATTAGCTGTTTTAAGGCAACATCCGACCGTGTGTAGGCTCCATCGGACAAACTTTTTTGGTTTTCATAGGACTTTTGTTGGCTGTTCAAACAGACAAACTTTCCGGCAACAAAAGTCCGATGGAGCAAAGTCCGATTGTGTGTACAGAAAACCATCGGACTTTTGTACAAAGTACAAACATGCATGCTCAGAACCAATGCAAAAGATCAGACAACAATACAGAGGTTGACCAAAGGGTGGTGGTAAAGAGCAGAAAAACCACGTGATTTGGTGAAAGTTGGCTGAAAAAGTCTTGCCGTGTGTATGCAATACAAGTTCAGGGCCGACGCCCTTTGCAGAAAAATCCACTGGAAAGTTTGTACAAAGTCTGATCGAGTGTATGGGCCTTAAGACTGGGATGCCATTAAAGTTCATGTGCGTGTAAAGGCAGGTGTCCCAATACTTTTGGTAATATAGTGTATATCTGATGATAGTTCCACTTTAAAAACAATGGGAACCACAATGTGTGTGTACCCACCTACCATTGCATACCCATTAGTGACACAAAGTACAGGAAAAAAGTACAAGAAAAAAAACTCCTTTGGCATATGGGGGAAAACTTTTTTTGCATGTGGAGGGGGCGTGTCCACATAGAGCTCCTCCTCTTTTTCTTTTTTTTTATTCTTTCACATTTACCTGACTGTTAGATCTAGAATGGGCTGTTGGGATTCTGAAATGTATTTTATGTTGCTGATATAAATGCAAATAGGGACTCCAATTGCTCATTAACCTAAAATCTCCGCTAATCTGAGGTTTGCATTCCATTCACTTTTATTCCTAATTTGGCTGACAAAAAGCCCGTTCTCCATGAGCCGTGCCCGCGCTGTGTGCCAGCTCTTACCAGTCGGCGATACCCGCTTGATGCATTGTTCTGTAAAGAGTGTGAAATATCACTAGGCCGGTCTCTGGAGCAGAAATCCTTAATATATATCTGCTGCCTGCTTGCAGATGAGCCAGACTGGAAACAACTTCCAGGACTTTTCTCACCTGTTCTTTCACTTAAACAAAAGCCGCTCTTTCAGATTGGTGTAAATTATTTTCCTGGGCAGCTGCCGTGCTATCAGCGACCCACACACTATGCAACCGCCATTTCCAAAAATAAAAGCTGGAGTCCCTGTGCTCAAATCCTCTAAAGACCACAGTGCGTGCAATATGCCACTATCAGGGCTGTGATTAACCACTTGCCTACCGTCGTATGTCTAAAAACAGTGAAGCTTATGTCTGCAGTTCTTTATAAGCAGCACTGCAGAAATTACCATCAACGAGTTCTTATTAATACCTGTACGTAGACACTGCGTACAGAGCCGATCAGATTGGTTCTGTACCTTTACTTTACCCTGTTCAGGCCATCTGTTCATATTTCAGCAGCCATATCTGTACAAAAGGTATCCAGTGATGTATTTACTTTCACAGCGATTGACAGGGTGACACCACAGTTGGGAGACTTTAAAGTGGAGGATCTCAGGGCTACTACTTATCTCAGAGTTCTGCTTTAAGGATGGCTATTTAACCACTTGATCATCGGTCACTTAAACCCCCTTCCTAACCAGACCAATTTTCAGCTTTCGGTGCTCTCACACTTTGAATGACAATTACTCAGTCATGCAACACTGTACCCAAATGAATATTTTGTTCTTTTTTTCACACAAATAGAGCTTTCTTTTGGTGGTATTTAATCACTGCTGGGTTTTTTATTTTTTGCGCTATAAATCAAAAAAGACTGAAAATTCGGTAAAAAAATAAAATAATTCTTTGTTTCTATTAAAATTTACTGCAGCGTATTGGCGAGTATTGGCAGAGTATTGGCGAGTATTGCAGTGTTGCAGAGTATTGGCAGAGTATTGCACAGTGTTGGCAGAGTATTGCACAGTGTTGGCAGAGTATTGCACAGTGTTGGCAGAGTATTGCACAGTGTTTCACTGTCATTGAGCAGCGCTGTGGGCACTACATATCCAGCCCATAGCGCTGCTGACATCTCTCCCCCTCTCCACTTCTCCCCTCTCACTGTACCAATCGGTACATACCTCCCAACATTTTTAGATGGGAATGAGGGACATATACTAGCAAACTTATGTAGGCATAGGACACGCCCCCTGCCACACCCCCTTAAAGGAGAATTAACAAAAAAAAAAGGTCAATTAAATCCACAAGGGCTACTACTATTCCTTTATATTGGCTTATAAAGTTTACAAATGCAGAAATTTAGAAATCAGATGAAAGGTTTAGCACTGGGAAACACTTTTTGAAAGATAAAAAGTGCATTTTATATACATCTATATAGATCAGACCAAAATGAGGGACCAATGAGGGGGGAAGAGGGACAGAGGGACATTGCTCCAAATCAGGGACAGTTGGTAGCTATGTAAAAATGACTTTTGGAATGGACATTATCCTGGTAAAGCTTATAGGAGATTATAGTCCTCGGATTCAGATGCCACTATGTTTATCTTATACAGTATATCTTATGGTAGATTGTTTATTGACATGTTGCTATTCATGTGTTCATTGTTACTTTTTTATATATAGTCCTGAAACCTGGAGATAGGGTCTTGATCAGGCGCAAAGGTGCACATCTGCAGGGCAAGCTACAAACTCCATGGGAGGAAGTGCCCATACTGTGCACTCAGCGACAGCTCGCTCTCCTTACCACGTGATGTTTGGTCGTACTCTTGGGGGACCCACAGATCTATGGGGCGTCGTCCCCACCGAAGAACTGGAGTATACTCCAGCAACCTGGATTCGAGAGTGGAAGCGACGCCTGTCAGAAGTGCAACAGTTTGTAAAGGCGCGAAACTTGGGTGGAACAAGAAGAGTCAGGAACGGTGGTCTATGACCTGAAACCTGGAGATAGGGTCTTGATCAGGCGCAAAGGTGCACATCAGCAGGGCAAGCTACAAACTCCATGGGAGGAAGTGCCCGGAGTTGTGCTACAGCAACCAATTCCAGGAGTGCCAGTCTATGATGTCCAGAAGGAAAGTACACAAGACAGGCCGAGGCGGCTACACCGCAGGCTCCTTAAACCCATTAGGAATTACGTAGAGATGCCTGAGAGCTTATCTTGAGAGCCGGAAGAACAGGTTTCCGAGCCACACGTAGCAGCCCCAGCAGAGACTCAGTGGTGGCTAAACTTGCCTGGAATCGCAAGTTCAAGTGGGGTGGAGTGTAGTGGGATGCCCCTTTGTCCAGATTCTGGTGCAGGTCCCTTTAACTCAACTCCCCACAATCCTCTGAGCTCCTGGATCCGCCCGGGGGATATAAATGTCAGCTCCACCCAGCTTCCTGTGCTCAGAGAGATCCTGCCTGATGGGACAGCAGTGACTGGGCAAGTGAACTGTCCAAAGCAAGTAGAAAGCAGTGCCAGCAAGAAGTTTGTTTATCTTCTACAGTATATCTTATGGTAGATTGTTTATTGACATGTTGCTATTCATGTGTTCATTGTTACTTTTTTATATATCTATTATTAGTAATCCTACGTCAATGACTATACTGTTTGCTATATGCTCTGTGTATAGCTTGAACTGTTGTTATGGTGACGGATGTCATATCCGGTCCTCAGACAAATATTCCAGCGTTTTTTTAATGCCAATTTTTTTGGCTTGGGGAAGGGTGGGAAGAAATCCCGAAACTGTCACCTCCATCTTTGCACACATTGGGAACTCTCACTTAGCTCAGTGAATGAGGTGAAG
Organism: Lithobates sylvaticus; assembly: GCA_028564925.1. Lineage (NCBI taxonomy): Eukaryota > Metazoa > Chordata > Amphibia > Anura > Ranidae > Lithobates > Lithobates sylvaticus. The sequence continues at coordinate 247,650,495 of CM053032.1, forward strand.
TGCTGCTGACATCCAATCATGTGCAAGCAAAAAAAATACTGTTTTTTTTTCCTTGCACATGGTTGGATATTCTTGCAATGTAAAGATTCCCTTCAAAGTTAAGGGAAGCATATTGACTTTTCATAAATCAACCCCATTGACTTCAGTTCAGTAAGCCGACTTATTTCTTGGCATTTGTTGTTTTACCTTACGATTGTTTACCCAAAAAATGTTCAGTTCTGAAATATAATGCAGGATTGGGGTGGAATTACTATTTTTTCACATGAAATTAAAGCGGAGTTCCACCCAAAAGTGGAACTTCCACTCGTTGTACTCCCCCCCCCCCCCTCTGGTGCCACATTTGTCACCTTTGGGGGGGGAGGGGGGACAAGATACCTTTCTTTCACAGGTAACCTGTCCCCACTTCCGAGAGCCTCAGCAGCGGGTATTTGTGTCATCGTTGGGGCTCCCTCCTCCTTCCCTGGCCGCCGGGCCATTAGGAGAGAGGAGCAGAGCCTCGCGCATGTGCAGTAGGGTTCTCGACGTGAAGCCGTAAGGCTACACTGCCGGGTTCCCTTACCCGCTATGGAGGTGGCATGCACCCGACAGCTGATGGAAACATGGCTGGACTCCACGACAGGTAAGTGTCCGATTAGTAAAAGTCGGCAGCTGCAGTATGTGCAGCTGCTGGCTATTCATTTTTGCAGCAGTGGGCGGATCTCCACTTTAATACCTAAAGGCTGCCTCTCCTCTCCCCTTCTCTCCCCCTCTGACTTTCCATTTCTCTCTCTCTTTCCTCTCCATCTATCTCTCTCCCTCCCTCTCACTCTCTGTCATTCATTAGCTCATGTTCTCATACTCTCTGTTCAACTCTCTTTCTCTACCTCTCTTGCTCTCTGTTTCTCTCGCCCTCTGAATTTCCCATATTCTCTTTCTCTCCACATCTTCCTCTCTGCTTCTCCCTTTCTCGCCCTCTTCCTGCATCTCTCTGTCACCTCCTTTTTCACTCTTTCACCATATCTCTCTCTCCCTCTCTATTTCCATCTCTCTCTTTCGCCTCTCTTCTCTATTTCGTTATCTCTCTCTGTCTCTCTCTGTCTCGGTCTCTGTCTCTCTCTCTCTCTCTCTCTCTCTCTCTATATATATATATATATATATATATATATATATATATATATAATCTCCTTCCCTCTCCCCAAATCTTTCTGTTACTCATCTCATGGTCACATACTTTCTCTCTCTCCCCCATCTCTCTCTCTGTCATTCATTATCACATTCACATACTTTCTCTCTCTTCCTGACATTCATTATGACACATTCACATACTTGCTCTCCCACCATCTCTCTCGCTCTCTGCCATTATGTCACATTCGCATATTCTCTCTCTTTCCCCATCTATCTCTATCATTCATTATGTCCTGTTCACATATTCTCTCTCTTCCCCCCCCCCCTATCTCTCTCTCTCTCTCTGTCATTCATTATGTCACGTTCACATACTTTCTCTCTCTCTCTCCCACCTCTCCATCTCTCTCTCTCTCTCTCTCTCTCTCTCTCTCTCTCTCTCTCTCTCTCTCTCTGTCATTCATTATATCAAGTTTAAATATTTGCTCCCTCTCCCCCATCTCTCTCTCTCTCTGTCATTCATTATGTCACGTTCACATATTCTCTCCCCCCCCCCCCCCATCGCTCTTTCGCTGTCATTCATTATGTCATGTCCACATACTTTCTCTCTCTCCCCCTCCATCTCTCTCTGCCATTTATTATTTCTCTCTACCTATTACTTTCTCTCTGCCTCCCCCCCCCCCCATCTCTCTCTCTCTCTCTATCATTCATTATGTCATGTTCAGATACTCTCTCTCTCTCTCTCTCCTCCCTGTCTCTCTCTCTCTCTCTGTGTCATTCATTATGTCATGTTCAGGTACTCTCTCTCTCTCTCTCCTCCCTGTCTCTCTCTCTCTGTCATTCATTATGTCATGTTCAGATACTCTCTCTCTCTCTCCTCCCTCTCTCTCTCTCTCTCTCTCTCTCTCTCTGTCATTCATTATGTCATGTTCAGATACTCTCTCTCTCTCTCTCTCTTTCTCTCTCTCTCTCTCTGTCATTCATTATGCCACGTTCTCTTACTTACCTTATTTATCGGAGTATAACACGCACCCCAAGTTTAGGAGGGAATTTTAGGGAAAAAAACTTTTAGGAGGGAAGTTTAAAGCGGTTCTGCACCCGTTTTTTTTTTTTTTTTTTGGGGCTATATGCCAAGGGCATATAGCTCAATTGGGGGACTTACCTGTTCCATCTTCCATCTCGATCGCCGCCGGTTTTCATCCGATGAAGTTCTTCATCTTCTTCTTTTGTGCTGGGGGCCATCTTGCCTGTGGGCATGTGAAACCCCACAGGCACTTTAGATGGCCCAGCATGCACCGCCGTTACTCGCGCGTGCGCAGTAACGGCACATCTGCCGACATCTCACGAGATTTCGGAAGATGTGTCCGAAATCTCGTGAGATTTCGGAAGATGTCCGCACTGACTCCTGGGAACAATGACACCAGATCCCAGGAGACAGTGCGGCCTGAGGACGATCGACGCAGAGACCCCGCCCACCCCCGAAGAGACAGAAGACCGGAAGTCATCAATTACAAGGTAAGTAATAAAAAAAAAAAAAAAACACACATTTCATTTAGTACTCTTTGCCTGATTTGGAAGGCAAAGAGATTTACTAAATGAAATGGGTGCAGAACCACTTTAAGGAAACAAAAATTACATTAGAATGCCGATCAATGCAGCCTTATCAGTGTCCATTTGCAGCCTTATCAGTGTCCATCTGCAGCCTTATCAGTGTCCATCTGCAGCCTTGTCATTGCAGCCTTGCCCCAATGTCATTTGCAGACTTTAAAAATGGCGCCGCCGAGATACAGAGCCTGATGTCCTCTGTATCTCGGCGGCGCTCGATAGTTCTCGGCGGCGCTCGATAGTTCTCGGCGGCTTTCAGACGCTTTCGGTGGCTCACACGGGACTGCGAGAGCCACCGAGAACGGGCAAAAGCCGCCAAGAACGTCCGAAAACCGTGAAAAAGGCAGAGAGGCTAACAATCAGCGGGGGATCGGCGTTTAACATGAACCCACGACTTTCCCCTGATTTTGGCTCCATGCACACTGAAGCAAAAAAGCTCAAAAAAGCTTTTTCTGGATGCCAGATTGCTGGCAGAAAACGCTGGTTGAAAAATGTGCTTTTAACAGCATTTTGTACTAGTGTTTATGAGCGCTTATGAGCGTTTTTAATAAAAATACACAGAGGACACTCCAAAAATCCCACAATGCATTGAAAAAATAGAACGCTAATTAACGCACGTTCATGAGCGTTTATCAGCGTTTGTCTTTTTTTGGCGGTGAAAAACAGCACTTTGAACGCGAATTTCTGGCGTTCAGAAAAAAGCCCATAAACTCCGCTGCTCATTAAAGCTAAAAAAACATCCATGTGTGCATGGACACATAGGCTAACATAGAGTGGAGTTTATGGGCTTTTAAAAAAAACGCTCAAACTCCAATAAACTGCAGTTTATGAGCTTAAGGCTGCTTTCACACTGGAGCGGTGGGGGCGCTGGCGGTAAAGCGGCGCTATATTTAGCGCCGCTTTACCGGCGTTTTAGCGGCGCATTTCGGCCGCTAGCGGGGTGGTTTTACCTCCCGCGAGCGGCCGAAAAAGGGTCAATACCGCCCGCAAACCGCCGCTGCAGCAGCGTTTTGCGAGCAGGTTCGGCGCGCTCCCCCATTGTTTTCAATGGGACCGGGCGCTATAGGAGCGGTAAATATACCGCTCCTATAGCGAGCCAAAGATGCAGCTTGCAGGACATTTTTGAGCGTCCTGCAAGCGCACCGCTTCAGTGTGAAAGCTCTCGGGCTTTCACACTGAAGGAACAGCAACAGCTGTTTCAGGTCGGTTTGCAGGCGCTATTCTTAGCGCAATAACGCCTGCAAACCGCCCCAGTGTGAAAGCAGCCTCAGTGTGCATGGAGCCTAAGGGGGTAAATCCTTCTGGGGCTGAAGTGGTTAAGGAAACCCTAATTGTATGATATGCAAATGGCCACTAGAGGGAGCACTTGTAGATCTATATATGTGAAATATAATAATCAAAATATGGAACAGCATCCACTATAGATCTAAGTCACATCTAAAAATTACTTACAGGTTAGAATGATAACGCAATGCATGTTCTTAGTGTAAATATACCACTGTTTCTGTTTAATAAAACAGATGTGTGTTTGGCCATTTGTCTTAGAAGAGTCACATTCAGATACACTCTCTCTCCCTCTCCCGACCCTCCCTGTTTCTCTCTCTCTCTCTATCTCTCTGTCATTCATTATGTTACGTTCACATCATGGGCGTCAGCAGGTAGGGGCAAGGGGGGTCAATGCCCCCCCCCCTGGAATTAGGGATTGGATCTTAAATTCAGCACAGTTGCGTCGCTATCGGGGTGCGGGCATCCCGCACCCGGGTGCCATCCGCCAGTGGGGTGCTGTCAAGCGCCCATCAGTGTAGTGTGACTTCGGCTCTTTTCACTGCTCAGTCCAGCAGAAAACTTGGCGGCGCTGTGACAAGAGAAAGGCGAGCTGCGGCTATCCTAATTTTCCTCCGCTCGCCCCCCCCCCCCCTTTATCCTGTCAGGGAGAAGAGACAGCAGCTCTCACCAGGTTCCCTCTGCCCAGCTTCCTGCCCGCACCATTCCTTCCCGATAGCCATAACTGAGGGCCAATCCAAGGCGACTAGCATCATGGGACATGTAGTCCCAAAGATTGGCGGCCCCATTTTCCACAGGGAGGAGGCTACAGCTCGATCAAGAGAGAGATTGAGAGACTGCACCCTGGAATAAAGCTAAGGGAGAGAGTTCTACAGGACAAAGAATGAGGAGTGTGCAGGGCAGAAGCCAGAGAGAGCCACGCTGCCCAGCGCCACCAGAGAGAGAAAGACTGAGTCACTACCAGGGTACAGACATGCTACACTACTGACCAGAGTCGCCCCCCCAGGGAACCCAGAGTGAGTGATCGTCCAGCCGGAAGGGATCACTGCTGTAGTTTCACTGGGTCTGGTAATAGGGCCTGTTGGCCATTATCTATTACTTATCCTAGGGACTGTAATATGTCTACAGACTCTGACCATAATAGTGTGATAATGACACTGTCGAAAAGGGGCGGTGCATGGGTGACCCTAAAATGATGCCCCCCCCCTGAAAAAAGTTCTGCGGACGCCCATGGTTCACGTACTTACTCTCTCTCTCTTCTCCCCCGTTTCCCTCTCTCTCTCGGTAATTCATTATGTCACGTTCTCATACTTAATCTCTCTCTCTCTCTGTCATTCATTATGTCACATTCAGATACACTCTCTCTCTCTCTCTCTCCCCTCCCTCTTTCTCTCTCTCTGTCATTCATTATGTCTCTCTCTGTCATTCATTATGTCTCATTCTCATACTTACCCCCCCCCCCCCCCCCATCTCTCTCTGTCATTCATTATGTCTCATTCTCATACTTACTCTCTCTCCTCCCCGTCTGTCTCGCTCTGTCATTCATTTTCAATAATTCATGTTCTCATATTCTCTTATTCTCTCTCTCTCTGTATGAAATGATTTTTCTATTTGCCTCATATTTTTTCTCTCTGTATAGTAACAGCTCTTCATACACATCCTCCACTTTACCAGAACCTGCGATATTTATATATTCTACAGCTCAGACCCAACTACCTTTATCAGCGCCATCACCCAGTTCTGGTTTAGGAGAGGCGTCCATATAACTCCGCCAGTAGAACAGATTACAGAAAATGAGTGTTTCATTGGAAAATATCTTTCTCCAGCATCAGAACTTAATCTCAGATAACTACAGTCATAATAAACTCCAGAAATAGTCAAGATGTAGACGGCTTACATGGCAGAAGGCCAACCTGCATGCAGCTATAAAAGAACTTGCAGCCCCAGCATGACAGCTGTAAAGGAGCGGCAGGGGGTACGTGAGCGTCTGGCATCAATCTGTCACATATGAAGTCAGATCACAAGTTGCGCAACAGATTAAAAACACTCTGTGCGTCACTTTTCCGTTTCATGTGCGTGCTGCCATTGGCTCCCCTAATATAGACATCTCCGCTTTCTTCCTTAAGAAAAGGCCGGAAAAAAACATGTTGGAATCTTTTTTTTTCCGAACCGGCCTGCAGCCGCCTTCCACCACAATACACCACAAGCTGCAGGATCAAGGCAGAATGTTCATGTTCCTCCAGGCTCCATATCAAGGAAGATAATTTTCTCTCTGTCATCCAGATGCCTGGCTTCCAATCTTTATATCTTCAAATGCAAAAGGCAATTGCCTACATAACAGGAGCACTGTCTGATCCGCAGCCTCGCAGTGTCAATCAGGCACACAGATGAGTAAAAACGAGGCCTCCTCTAATGTCGGGGGGAAGAGATGTTCAGCCGATCTGTCGACTGAAAGATTTATTAACGTGTTATTCTTTCATGACTCTTCGAAGACAAATGGCCAAACACACATCTGTTTTATTAAACGGAAACAGTGGTATATTTACACTAAGAACATGCATTGAGTTATCATTCTAACCTTTAAGTCATTTTTAGATGTGACTTAGCTCTATAGTGGATGCTGTTCCATATTTTGATTATTATATTTCACATATATAGATCTACAAGTGCTCCCTCTAGTGGCCATTTGCATATCATACAATTAGGGTTTCATTAACCACTTCAGCCCCAGAAGGATTTACCCCCTTAGGCTCCATGCACACTGAAGCTCATAAACTGCAGTTTATTGAAGTTTGGGTGTTTTTTTTTTTAAAGCCCATAAACTCCACTCTATATTAGCCTATGCGTCCATGCACCTATGGACGTTTTTTAGCCTTAATGAGCAGTGGAGTTTATGGGCTTTTTTCTGAACGCCAGAAATTTGCGTTCAAAGTGCCGTTTTTCACCGCCAAAAAAAGCCAAACGGTGATAAACGCTCATGAACGCGCGTTAATTAGCGTTCAGCGTTCTATTTTTTCAATGCATTGTGGGAGTTTGGAATACATTGTGGGATTTGTGTCCTCTGTGTATTTTTATTAAAAACGCCCATAAACGCTAACGCTATAAAACGCTCATAAACGCTAGTACAAAATGCTGTAAAAGCACATTTTTCAACCAGCTTTTTCTGCCAGCAATCTGGCGTCCAGAAAAAGCTTTTTTGAGCTTCAGTGTGCATGGAGCCTTGAAGTGGATGTAAACCCGAAAATGTTTTATTTATTTTTTTTGTCTGGCACAATATAGACTATGGGATTTCAGATCAGCTGTGCCCAGTCTTGCCACAAAGAGTTAATCCAGCTCTGAGCAATCCTCATATCTTTTTTCAATAAAATAAAACGGACAAACTGCATACCTCCCAACTTTTTGAGATGGGAATGAGGGACACCTATCAGCAAAAGTATGTAGGCATAGGACACACCCCTTGCCACACCCCCTTAAAGGAGAATTGTACAAAAAAACAAGATTGGTTAAACCAAAAAGTGCTTTTTTTTACCACTACTATTCCTTTATATTGGCTTTTGGAATTTACAAATGCAGCAATTTAGAAATCAGATAAAAGTTTAGCACTGGGAAACACTTTTTGATAGATAAAAAGTGCATTTTATATACATATAGAGCAGACCAAAATGAGGGACAAATGAGGAGGAATGAGGGACATTGCTCCAAATCAGGGACAGTCCCTCGAAATCAGGGACAGTTGGAAGCTATGCAAACTGTGAAAACTTTGTCCGTTCTTCCCCCTTTGCTGTGAGTGACAGGTGATTTACAAATCTCGTGCACTAGCCTAAGACATGCATTATTTTTTAATTCCCACCCCCACTCCTTTCTTCAGCAGCTCTGCAAGGATTGGCTGTTCCACTCCTCAGCATGATTTGGCACGCTGAACTCATGTGGGGACTTTTCTGGGTTTTGACTGGATGTTAGTGATCATAGCAGAAGTTCAGTGTAAGAAATACACAGAGAAAATGCATGTTGATAAGGGGAGTGTAGAGGTGGGCGGGGAGTCTACTGACATCACGACTCCACCCACTTAACCCTGAAAAACAGACCCACCCACAAAATCTGCAGTTTTTCGGGTCTCATAGCAGACAGAGGGGAGACAGATAAGTATACATGCAGGAGGCATGTATATCCTTCTAGATAACCAATATTGCAGTAGTTTAGAAAGGATGAGATTGGGTTTACATCCACTTTAATGACCAGGTCATTTTTTGCGATACGGCACTGTGTCGCTTTAACTGACAATTGCGCGGTCGTGCGACGTTGTAGGCAAAGAAAATTGATGTCCCTTTTTTCCCACATATAGAGCTTTCTGTTGGTGGTATTTTATCACCTCTGCGGTTTTTTATTTTTTGCGCTATTAACAAAAAAAGGCTGACAATTTTGAAAAAAAACTTTTTTATTTTCTGCTATAATACATATTCAAAAAAAATGTATAAAAAACAAATGTATTCATCAGTTTAGGCCAATATGTATTCTTCTACATATTTTTGGTAAAAAAAAAATAAAAAAATTCCAATAAGCGTATATTGATTGGTTTGCGCAAAAGTTTAGCATACAAAATAGGGAGGGGATAGATTTATGGATTTTTTTTTATGTTTTTACTGGTAATGGCGGTGATCTGGGATTTTTTGTGGGACTGCGACATTGCGGCGGACAAATCTGACCCAGAGTGACACTTTTTGGGGACCAGTGACATTATTACAGTGATCAGGGCTAAAAAATGCACTGAACAATGTATAAATGACACTGGCAGGGAAGGGGTTAACACTAGGGGGCGATCAAGAGGTTAACTGTGTTCTCTGGGTGTGTTCTAACTGTGTGGGGGATGGGCTCACTGGGACAACACAAAGATCGCTGTTCCTGATCACTAGGAAGAGCAGATCTCCATGTTGCCCCTGTCAGAACGAGGATCCGCCTTGCTTACATAGTCAGATCCCCATTCTGCCTCTCTGTGAAGTGATCGCGGGTGGCGGGTGGACATCGAATCCCCTATGGTATCTATTGCATGAAGCAACGTACAGGTACATCATTTTGCGCAATAGAGCTGACCTGCCGCAGTATATGTACTGTAGCTGATCGGCAAGTGGTTACCCCCTGCCGACTGCTGCACGCCGATATACGTCGGCACAAAGGCAGCGGTGGGCAAATGGGCGTACCTGTACATGCCCTTTAATTGGCGGGACGGATCCATGCTTTTATGTTGTTTACGCCAAATTCTGACCCTACCATCTGAATGTCGCAGCTGAAATCGAGACTCCTCAGACCAGTCAACATTTTTCCCTCTGACCAGCAGTGGAAGGGGGGATGCTTCTCCTTCTGACCACCAATGGAAGGTTGACCTTCTCCCTCTGACTACCTAAGGGGCCTTTTCCCACCGAGGGAGGCTTCTCCCATTGATCACCAATGGAAGGGGGGACTTTCTTCTTCTGACAACCATTAGAAGGGGGTACTTCTCCCACTAACCAGCAATGTAAGGAGGTCCTTTTCTACTGACCACCAATATAAGAGGGCACTTCTTCACTAATCACTGTACACAGGCATTTCTCCTCTGTTATAGAAATCTACAATTTTTAACTTTCAGTATTTATTTTCTGGCCATTAGTATTCGCTTCATTTTTCTTATTCTTACTAAAAAATATTTTGTTGTACAGAGCAGTCCTGGGGGTCAGATATACAAACCACACCACATTCCTTATTCTCAACCTACTTTTCATGGCAATGTGCGAGGAGCTCTAGATATATTAATTCTTAGCAGAGGTTCACTGAGAGCTGAATGTTATTTCAAGGGTCCCTCCGTATTAGAAAGTCTGGTCTTAGGAGTCTGAGCTGTGATAGTGTTAAGAAAGTTTTCACGTACACTCAATGTTCTGCCAATATATGGTTGCCAAGCTCCATCTTGGAGTGATTATGAAATTAGATGGGTAATCTCTAAGCAAATAGCAGCCCTGGTGGGAGTCACATTTATTAAATCATGGCAGATGAAAGGTGAAACACGTCAACTATTGATCGGTGAATGAAATTTACACTCTGAGTGTAAGCAGTACATTGCATCTCAGGCAAGCTATACAAGGCTAAAAATTGAACCCTTTCAAGTGTGGAAGATCTGCCTATAAACGTTTTCTGCCGCCAATAAAGCTTTGAAAGACTTTCACTTGCCCAGTAAAACAAGCAGAGCACGCATCAAAATGGAAAGTCAGACATGTACGGAGCAGCAATGCAATGGAGGCAAAGTACAAACATGACAGGGTGCAAGGAACGGAGAGAGGAAATGGTTAATGATAGGAGGGGTAAAAGATTTGTTCTGCACTTACCAGATTGGTTGGTGGGGAGCAGGGGGGAGGAGTAGATCCCTCATGGCAATTAGCAGGTTAGGTAGTCATATGCAGTCTGGGCAGCAAGGTGGAAGGACGTTCCCGCCCGCCCTGAGAGAAACGGTCAGAGGATGGACGACAAAAGAATGCAGTTGCGGTTGGGTCCTTGGCGACAATTAGGTATGGTGTAGTGGTAGAGAAACAAAGAGAGCGGTTTAAAATGTTGGACACATCACAGTTATGGAGTCCTTCCCATTGGCTGGTGTTAGTCCGGCCTTATGGGTAATGAGTTATGGGGGTCCGCGGACAGTTAGCGAGTCCCCGAGGCAAGTTTGCGGCTGGGGCAGATGCTACGTTAAAGGGACTGCAGGCTCAATAAGTAAATGGGGTCGTCAGGGACCAGCAACCATGGCTTGGATAGAACTGGAGAATTAAAATAGTTTAAATGGTTTAAAACTATGTGAAAATAGAGTTTATAGTTTTTGGTTTGTTAATAAAAGGCCGTCAAGGCCATTTTCATCCAAGCAGGTGTCATGGTCATTATTTTATAGGAATGTAAGTTATGTACATGTTTTGTTTAAGGGTAGTAAGTTATCTGGCTGCCCTAGTCATGCTTATTAGCTAGACTCCCACCCCACCAGTCAAGTTTCATTTACAGGAGAAGTTAACAATATGTAAGGCTTGCTAGTGCTGGACAGGGCCCCCACCTAGGTGGGGAGGAATGGGTGTAAAGTTGGGGTGGAGTCAGGGTATACAGTATACGTACCTGGTCCTGAAGCTGAAATGCCCAAAGGGCTCTCCTTGCGGCTGAGTGCTTGGGGTTCCTGAAAGTGGAAACAGGGAACATGAAGCCCAGAGAAGCAGAGATTGCAGGCTGGGTACAGCACGTAGGCACCAGGGCGGATCACAGCAGACAGGGCAAAGCAGGAGGCATAGTCAGGGACAGCAAAGGTCAGTAAGCCAGTGGTCAGCAAACAGGAGATCAGAGATGTGGTCGGGCATGTCCAAGGTCATACACAGGACAGGAGATAAGAGCAGATCCATGGGCAATCCGAGGTCAGAGCTGGGAGAGAGACAAGAGGCATCCAAGGGCAAGTTGGGTCAGTAACAGGTGATTAGAAGCATAAGCAAGCACAGGAACAGGGAATGAGAAGCTGAAGACCAGTCAGCTGTGTCTGTGAGCATCAGGCATTCTTTTAAAGGCCAGAGGTTGCCATAATCTAGCGCAGGAGGTCTGATTCTAGTGGTCATTCGCCCGCCCCTTCCCATTACGTGTGCGTGTACGGCTGCGGCCATATTGGGTGTTGGCTAACATGCCAGGTCAGGGCAAGTTTTCTCTGGTTTGTTCCCTGACAAACAAATGTCGACGCGTTGCGGCCCTTTACGAGCCTAAGTCGCAATCCACGACTAAAGTCCGTATGGATGGAAATGCGTTAATATTTGATCCTTATGTACCCTTATGGGTATGAAACAAAGGAGATTTTATGTGCATTGCACACTTGGGTGCTGACCTTTTGATTTGTGGATGTTATGTGTGGTTGGGGAGAGAGGAGGTGTCTGGTCTAAGGTCTTGTCTGAGCTGTGAAGATGTAATGTATCAGTTATGTGGCTTCCCCTGTGGGGAATGCATCTCTCTCCCGCGTGGGCACCACCATGATAACTTAAAGTTGCTAATAAGGAGGAACCATGTTGGTTGGCAAGAGATGTGGCCTTGGCCAGCCTTGGAAGATGGAATATTGTTTGCCTGTTGACGGTTATTATGCAAGTTCCCACACAGTAAAGAACAGATAAGCTGTCTATTACAATCAAAATTTTTCATTCTTGTTCATTTCTTAAACGAACAAATTTCTAACAGCGTATGTGGTTTTCATTCAGTCCATTAGTTATAAAATTAAATGTGAAAAGCAAAGAACATTTGGAAGTACTTTTTGAACGACATTAGTCAAGTCACAAAATGTACTGAGAATTGCTGTACATATTTTCCGATGTATTTTTGCACATGTTCATTAAAAAATCTACAAGTGTATGGCCAGCTTTAAAGGAGTGACTGACTCTCTTTATCTAGTGAGAGAACTCCCAGTCTCTCTCCCTAGACTTCAGATCCTCTAGCCACTGGATCCCCTGAGCTCTTTCACTGTAGCACTCAGTATCTTCCTCAAGCGTCACCCCCGCTTCCCTGCTGGGTCCCTGGCTTGGCACTCACAAATACTCTTCAAGCTTCACCCCTGCTGACACAATAGGTCCCTGGCTTGGCACACCACGAGCGTTACCTCTGCTGTCCTGATGGGTCCCTGACTTGGCACTTGCTGAAGCTTTCCCACTTCTTCACTGTCCCCGGCTGGCGAGAAGTCTGCTCTGGTATTGACCATGGCTTACTCACAATGGTCTCCGGTAGTAAGGTGGATGGTCCTTTTGTGGCGATAGCTTTCCTTCTACCTTCGACCGTGACTGGTTCCCCCGGCCAGCAGAACCGTTACTTCTGGTTGGACTACAAGCCCGCAGTCCCAACCATACGCTGCTTTCCGGCTTCTGGATAGGCCCTCGGGCAGCCTAGCAGCCAGATGTCCCCAGGATAGGCCTTAGGTTTCTGGCCTAGCAGCCTGGAGCGATACAACACACGTCCACCCAGACAGCCGTCCAGGTGGCACAGAACCCTGATCACCTGACTCCACCCAAATAAATAGGCTCTCCCAGCAGGCCAAGGGACCCAAGAAAATCCCTGCCCATTGGTTGAGACACCCCATGCATTCCTAATCTGTCCTTGCAATGCCCTTGTCTTATCTAATGTCAACAGGTACCCAGCCACCCAGCGACAGAAGAGAGAAGTGCAGCAATTCCAGAATTAGTGCGAAATCAATTGATCTCCTACCAATTGGCCAAGGCAACTAATACTTGGAAAATACATTTAATAGCCACCCTGCCTAAACATCAGGGTGCTATATGTGATCAGTTGCCATTTGATGGTTTGACATCCAGCCTGCCCACAGATGGATCAAAATTTGGCTGGTCCCTGCTGGACTGGACGAGTTTCCATTAATCTACGTATGGCTGGCTTTAGAGAGTTGTCACCGCATGCTGTGTTTTCTTTGGAACAGCTATATTGGATCTCCAATCTGCCATAGTTAGAGAGAGTAGACCCCATACACACTATTAGATTTTCTGCAGATTTTTGTCTTCAGATTTACCAAAACCATGTAGTGCAAGGGCCTGCCTGATTGCATACAAATTGAAACACTTATGCCGCGTACACACGATCAGAATTCTCGTCGGAAAAAACTCTGACCGTGTGTACGCCGCATTAGGCTACTTTCACACTGAGGCGCTGGGCACGCTGGCGGTAAAGCGGTGCTATATTTAGCGCCGCTATCGGCCGAAAAAGGGTTAAAATCAGCGGCACTTTGCAGGCGGGTTTGGAGCGCTGCCCCATTGTTTTCAATGGGAAGGGGCGATTTAGGAGTGGTAAATACACCGCTTCTACAACGCTCCAAAGATGCGGCTTGCAGGACATTTTTCAGCGTCCTGCAAGCCTCGGGCTTTCACACTGGAGACACAGCAGCGACTGTTTGAAGGCGCTTTGCAGGCGCTATTTTTAGAACTTTAGCGCCTGCAAAGCGCCTCAGTGTGAAAGGGGCCTTAAGGTTTGACCTCATATTATATGGTTTTGGTAAATCTGAAGATAAAAATCTGCAGAAAATCAAATAGTGTGTATGGGGTCTTTTAAGAGGTAGGTGGATGATGTCATGATCTCTACCTCAGAGGAAGCCTTGTATTTATTGATAAAATATGATAAAAATGTGAATGGCTGAGAAGCTCTCAGTCTGACTCAATGTTTTTTTATCGGCAGATATAGGGTTGCTACCTTTTCTTCAAGTCAAACCCGAACACTTTAGCAGTGCACTGCAATTTTTTTTTCTATAAATTATACATAAATTTTGCTATTAAATAACATTTCTAATCATATGAAGTTAAGAACAAGAGTCTCCCTTTACATCAGAGTCCACAGAGTTCCCCTTTTACATCTGAACTCGCAGAGTTCCTTTCCACTGTAAGAGGGCTAATCTGCAAACTCTGATGTAGGGGAGAACTCTAACATAAGGGATGCTCTGGGGACCCTGATTCAAGGGGAAACACTGAGAACTCTGATGTACGGAGAAGACTCTGATGTAAGGGGAAACACTGTGGCCTCTGGTGTAAAGGGGAACTCTGATGTAAGGGGTGCTCTGAGAACCCTGATTTGCTTTAGTGTACTCACTCAGAGGCAAGAGAGAGAGGGGGGAGACTTCAATCACAGACAGGGAATGGATGGTGAGCTCACTCACCCCCTAGCAGTCAGCACCTCTCATCCAGATGTATCTGAGGCTGCTGGACTTCAAATTTCCCGCCCCCACTTACTTTCCTATTCTGAGGCACGGCGCCGGGGATTGGCGTGTGGGGTGACACAGAGGGGTAGGGGTGGGGGGAAGAGGCGCAGATCGCGCCCTCTCTCCTCTCCGGTCTGTGTGTGTTTGGGGGGGAGTTGTTAGTGCTGGCTTTGGGCAGTGTTAAAGAGTATAACGGACACTCTCAGCTTAGACAACCACAGCCAGCAACCCTGCTGGGAAGCCATACTCCAGTCTGAATAATGTGTCCGGGTTTCAGGCAGTCTGAAACCCGGACGCATGATTCCAAACCCGAACTGTCCAGGTGAATCCTGGGCAGGTGGCAACACTAGGCAGACCGGAAGACTCCGCACCACCGCCAGAACACAACTTTGTATACTGTATATAGCTTGTGCTGCAGCTGTATAGCTCTGACAGCAGCCACATTTCTTAGCAAAGGACAGAATTTGTTTGGGCCAGCTTGGCCCGAACAAACTATTCAAAATGAAAGCAGACCTGGAGTTGAGCTTTAAATAAAAACACCCAAAGGCCTCAATGCTGTTCAATAGAACATAACTTAGCCATGCTGTGTGTTGTGTATTAGTATATATATATATATATATATATAGATATAGATATTAGTGTTTGTGTATGTATATGTATGTATATATATATATATATATATATATATATATATATATATATATATCATTGCAGGCTTATTGCTCTTCTGTCTTTGATGTTATCTCAGGAGGTATAATAGGTAAACGGAGGAATTACGGCTAACACATAACTCTCCTTTATTATCTGATCTGTGATTAGCATAAAACCGCTGACGTGTGAAAAGACAAAACATTTCGGTGCGGCGCTGATAAGTATTAATTACATACGTCTGATTGGCAAGACACATACGATTAGTGCTGGGAGTGTGCGTATGAGACGACATATTGCTCGCAATCATCATTTAGTGCATAATGAGTATCTAGAACTAATTAAAGGACTTTACAACTACAAACTGATAAATTCATATTTTTTTCCCCTTCATTTCGAATTCCGCAGTACAGGTCGCCATGACAACCCGGCTTTGTTTCAAGAAAGTCTCGGTGTTGAGATAGCAGCCTGCTTAATAATCCCCTCTGGCATGGTGTGGAATAACAGTTACTGCTCCATCCACATTCACATCACACAGGCCTCGTTAGTATCGCTGACACATGTGCTTAGGTGGGAGAGAGATCAGGAGGATGCAGGTGGATTGTGTTTATTCCTTTTTGCTAAGGAGGTTAACAGTAAGTTCTTATGACTTATCAGAGGGGCAACCGAGCCTTGTTAAATATGTAGTGTGTGTTTTATGTTTTATTATTTTCCAAACTAAAAAAAAAAAATTTTTGTTTAGTCAGTCAATTTTGGTGTATCAATATTCATTTATTTATATATACACTATATTACCAAAATTATTGGGACACCTGCCTTTACACGCACAAAAACTTTATTGGCATCCCGGGCTTAGTCCGCAGGGTTCAATATTGAGTTGGCTCACCCTTTGCAGCTATAACAGCTTCAACTCTTCTGGGAAGGCCGTCCACAAGGTTTAGGAGTGTGTCTATGGAACGTTTGATCATTCTTCCAGAAGCGCATTTGTGAGGTCAAACTGATGTTGGAGAGAAGGCCTGGCTCACAGTCTCTGCTCTAATTCTTTCCAAAGGTGTTCTATTGGGTTGAGGTGCAGGCCAGTCAAGTTTCTCCACCCCAAACTCACTCATCCATGTCTTTATGGACCTTGCTTTGTGCACTGGTCCAAATCATTTGGTGGAGGGTTGTTTTTCAGGGGTCGGGCTTGTCCATTTAGTTCCAGTGAAGGGAACACTTAAGGCGTCAGCATACCAAGACATTTTGGACATTTTCATGCTCCCAACTTTGTAGGAACAGTTTGGGGATGGCCCCTTCCTGCTCCAACATGACTGCACACCAGTGCACAAAGCAAGGTCCATAAAGACATGGATGAGCGAGTTTGGGGTGGGAGGAACTTGACTGGCCTGACCTCAACCCGATAGAACACCTTTGAGATGATTTAGAGCGGAGACTCTGAGCCAGGCCTTTTAATCCAACATCAGTGCCTGACCTCACAAATGCTCTTCTGGAAGAATGGTCAAACATTTCCCATAGACACACTCCTAAACCTTCCCAGAAGAGTTGAAGCTGTTATAGCTGCAAAGGGTGGGCCAACTCAATATTGAACCCTACTGGAGCTACAGTTCATTGAGGGAACCATGAATGCCAACATGTACTGTGACACTCTCTGGTTGATACCTAACGATGTGCCTACCAACAACTGCTATCTAGTGAGTGCAACTGTTTGTGAATAAAATGTGCTTTTAAAATGACTACACTCAGATTGGCGCTGCTCTTTTGTCTTTTATCTTCCCTGTGTTCCATCACTTCCCCAAGATACACAAACCTGAGAGACCTGTAAAAGGTTGTCCAATAAGTAGCAGGTGTTGGTTCACTCCTTGAGAGATTAGGTGAATGGGTAGACCAGTATCTGCAACCTCTAGTGACAAGACTGCCGGGCTATGTAAAAGACATCAATTCTAAACATATCAATGAAGTACAATGGGCAGAGTATTTTTTGTGGGTTACTTTAGACGTTAAGTCTCTCTATTCATGCATATCACATCATCTTGCTCTAGACGCACTACAATTTCACCTGTCCAACTATAGTTTCTATGATCCCCAGCTCAAAGAATTCATCATCATGGCTGTCATTTTTTTTTTACAACACAATTATTTCTTCTTTCATGATTCCTTCTACGTACAATGCTGTGGAGCCTCCGTGGGAGCTACATTTTCTCCATCATTAGCTAATTTGCACATGGGATGGTGGGAAGAGCCCCAATCTTTATGCACCCCACATCTATTGGTATGGGCGTTACATAGACGACCTGATATTAACCACTTCAATACTGGGCACTTAGACACTTTCCTGCCCAAGCCAATTTTGAATGACAATTGCGCCGTCATACAACACTGTATCCAAACAGAATTTTTATAATTTTGTTCCCACAAATAGACCTTTATTTTGGTGGTATTTGATCACCTCTGTGATTTTTATTTTTTGCGCAACAAATAAAAAAAGACCAAAAATTTTGAAAAAAAAAAAGTTTTTCTTTGTTTCTGTTAATTTTTTTTGTAAATAAGTAAGTTTTCTTCTTCAATGACGGGCACTGATAAGGCGGCACTAATGGGCACCGATGAGGTGGCACTGACGGCCACTGATGATGGGCACTGATAGGCGGCACTGATGGGCACTGATAGGTGGCACTGGTATACAGCACTGATGGGCACTCATAGGTGGCACTGATGGGCACTCATAGACGGCACTGATGGGCACTCATAGGCAGCACTGATGGGCACTTATGGGTGGCACTGATGGGTACTTATGGGTGGCATGGATAGGTGGCATGGGTGGGCACTGATGTGCACTGATAGGTGGGCACTGATGGGCACGGATGGGCACTGATGGGTGGCACTGATGACACTGATGGGTGGCATTTCTGGGCATCACTGATTTTTTTGGGTACATAATGGTGCCAGTCAGTGCCCATTTGTGGGCACTGACTGGCACAGATTGGGCATCATTTTCATGTGAATGGCCATGGGGTACATACCTGGCCATCCACATGTTGCCCACTTCCCTGGTGGTCCTAGTGGAGTCCCTGGTGGTCAAGTGTGGACATCTGAGGGGGGCTGAACTGATAAACAATCAGCGCAGACCCCCCCTGTCAGGAGAGCCGCCGATCGGCTCTCCTCTACTCGCGTCTGTCAGACGCGAGTGAGGAAAAGCCGATCACCGGCTTTTTCTGTTGACATCGTGATCAGCCGTGATTGGACACGGCTGATCACGTGGTAAAGAGCCTCCGTCGGAGGCTCTTTACTGAGATCAGTGTAGCGGTGTGTCAGACTGACACATCGCTCCACCGATCGCTGCAATGCGTGGCCCCACGGGCGTGCGGCGGCGGCATGTTATCCTGAAAGACGTCATATGACGCCCAGTCAGGATAACAGAACCACCTCCCGCCGTCATTCTGCTATAGGCCGAGCGGGAAGTGGTTAATCTGGGACCATACTGATTCCTCTTTAACTTCTTTTATCTCGTACCTCAACAACAACAGCCTTAATCTTGACTTCTCTTATGTGAGCAATAAGACCACGATTGACTTTCTAGATATCACACTCAGGGGTGACTCCAGCACTGGCCTTATAAATACTGGAACCTTCCACAAACCCACTGCCGGAAATTCCTTAATTCTGCCCTTTAGCTGCCACCCACCCCATACTATTCGTTCCATCCCGGTGGGTGAGTTCATTAGAGCCAAACGCAACTGCTCTTCCCCAGAAAGTTTTCAGCTAGAATGTTCCAACATCTCAAAACGATTAAGTGATAGAGGCCATCAGAGGTGGCGTATCAATAGAGCCATTTCTATAGACTCAGCAAAGGACAGGAACAATCTAATATATAACAAAGAGAATTCCCCTTACATACAAAACATATAAATCAAAAGAACAAGGACAAAAGTTCCCTTACCTTTGTCACCACTTTTTCCAGAGAGTTTAATCAGATAAAAGAGATCGTTAACAAACATCTTCCCATCCTCTATGGTGACAAGGACCTAATAGATGTGCTTTCCAAAAGATGCAATTTTTCTTGTCGTCGTGCCCCAACTTTAGGTAACTCTTTGTCGCCCAGTCTACATCAAACCACCACTATTCCCAAAACGTGGCTCAGTGTTATTGGCTCGTATAGTTGTGGTTTGAATACTTGTAGGTATTGTAACAAACATAACAAGAATCACAAGTCTATCACCTCGTACCATAACAATAAGGTATTCCCTATTAAGGACTTTATAAATTATAGTACTCAATATGTAGTCTACGTGATAGGATGTGATGTTTGTAAATTGCAATATGTAGGATGGACCACCAGGCCCCTTCGCATGAGGATTAGAGAACATTATAACGGAGCAGCATATAGTAATGGGAGAAGGTTGTCCAATGTATCAAAACACTTCAAATTTATACAGGAAGGCAACATGGATTCCTTCTTTTTCTCTGCAGTTCAAAAAAATCAGAATGTCGGGATGTGGAGGAGACAAGCACAGAAGACTATTAGAACAGGAAGTTAAGTGGATTTTCCTGTTGGGGACACGCACACCCATAGGCATGAACCACAGATGGGATGTGGATCTACTTCTCAAATGAAATCATCCTATCGCATCTTTAGGTTTATTGTTCACCTGCTTTAGATTTTGCCCTTTTCTCTCAGTAGGTTCGTTCTGTGCTTGTCTTCTGCCTTCTATTTTTTCCTCCTGACATTTTTGACCAATCCTTTGTGAATCCCCCCCCCCTTTCTTTTTTGATCCTGACATAAATGTTTGATCCTGCTATCAATTTTTATTTATTTTTATTTACATTTTTTTAATTATTTTTATTTATTTATTTATTTCATTTTTTTGATCCTGCCATAAATGTTTGATCCTGACATAAATTTTTATTGTATTTATTTATTATTTATTTTTTTATTGTTTTTTGATCCTGCCATCAATTTTTTTTTCTTTTCTAATTTTTTGTATTTATTTATTCTTATTTACATTTTTTTAATTTTTTTATTTATTTATTTATTATTATTTTATTTTTTTTGATCCTGCCATACATTTTTGACCATGCCATAAATGTTTGATCCTGCCATACATTTATAGTTATTCATTATTTATTTTTTATTTTTTTATTGTTTTTTGATCCTGCCATCAGTTTTTTTTTCTTTTCTTTTTTTTTCTGATCCTGCCATTAATCTTGACTTTACATTGTGTTACTACCACAAAGAATTTTACTTGAGTATTAGTCTACACCTTCACTTTCTTTCACAGGGAATATATGTTTCCCTTGGAATAATAAGGTCCTAACATCTCATGTAGCATTTTTACACACTTCTCTTTAGGCTCAACAATTTTTATATTGTCTTCCTTTCCTCTCCCCTTTCTCTTGCTGGCTGAAGACAGGTGTAGTCACCAACCACTTGAATGATTGGTGGTATCAATTAAATATGCTAATTTTCTGTGACACTAACCTGATAGGCCAGTTATCTATAGGTGGAGCTTGTATATGTGTATGTGAGTGTATATATATATATATATATATATATATATATATATATATATATATATTTATATATATCTTGCCATATCTGTTTCAAACTAGCTACGACTAAGGTTATTGCCGAAACGCGTCAGTTTATTGTGTTATTGTCACTCTGATGTACCAATAAATGAATAAATGACACTTCAAGGATTACAGTCTTGCCGACTCTTCTTACTATTCTCTCTTCTTTTCAGCTTGCTCCTGGCACTGAAGTAAAACAGATTGACTCCTTGTACTGCTTCTCCCTCCCCCAGCCTGAGCTCTGCTGGATTGCATAAGGCTGATACCAAACCAAATTCAGATACTTACTCTGCTTGCATGTAAAATAATACATTATTTAAAGGTATATTGACGAATGCAGAGTTCCATTAAGCACTTCCCAACCGGCTCACATACATATACGTCGGCAGGTTTCCTCTCCTGCGCAAAACGACGTACAGGTACATCAGCTCCTTTAAGAGCCTTAGCAGGTGTGCATGCCGCTTCATGGCGGGGGACCCTGATGCGCGTGGCCGGCGCGCGATGACCACCTGCGATCGCGGGTACGAGAGACAGAATGGGGATCTGTGTGTGTAAAATTGGTTCTGTCAGGAAAGAAGAGACAGATCGTGTGTTCCTATTAGTTAGGAACAGCGACCAGTCTCCTTCTCTAGTCACTCCCATCCCCCCCTACAGTTAGAACACACACTGAGGGAACACATTTAACCCCTTGATCGCCCCTAGTGTTAACCCCTTCCCTGCCAGTGATATTTACACAGTAATCAGTGGCTATTTTTAGCTCTGATCGCCTTATAAATGTCAATGGTCCCAAAAAAGTGTTCGATGTGTCCGCCACAATGTTGCAGTCCTGATTTAAAATTGCTGATCGCCGCCATTACTAGTAAAAAATAAATAAATAATAAAAATGCCATAAATCTATCCCCTATTTTGTAGACTCTATAACATTTGTGCAAATGAATCAATATACTTTTATGCCTTGTACACATGGTTGGACATTCTGACCACAAAATCCGTGGGATTTTTTCTGACGGATTTTGTCCGAAACCTGTGTTGCATACACAGGGTCGGACAAAGTTGTCAGAAAATCCGACTGTTCCAAACGAGGTGACGTACAAAACGTACAACGGCACTACGTAGAGGCCAGTAGCCAATAGCTTTCATCTCCAAATTTCTTCTGAGCATGCGTGGCACTTTGTGCGTCGGAATTGTCTATACACGATCGGAAAAAGTCAGACCGGATTATGTTGTCGGAAAATTTTATATCCTGCTCTCAAATTTTTTCCGTTGGAAATTCCGACGGAAAAAGCCTGCTAGAGCCCACACATAATCGGATTTTCCGACAACATACCGTAATCTGATCAGACTTTTTCCATCGGAATATCCGACCGTGTGTACGGGGCATTATTGCGTTTTTTTTTTACCAAAAATTTGTAGAAGAATACATATTGGCCTAAACTGATGAAGAAATTTGTTTTGAAAAAAAAAAAATAGTTTTTGGGGATATTTATTATAGCAAAAACTAAAAAATATCGTTTTTTTCCTAATTGTCGCTTATAGCGCAAAAAAAAAAACCCGCAGAGGTGATCAAATACCACAAAAAGAAAGCTCTATTTGTGGGGAAAAAAAGGACATCAATTTTGTTTGGGCACAAAGTCGCACGACCACGCAATTGTCAGTTAAAGCGACGCTGTCCTGTATCGCAAAAAATGCTCTGGTCATTAATGGGGTAAAACCTTCCGGGGGTGAAGTGGTAATGTGTGGGGGACATATTGGCCAATCCATTGAAGGAGTGTAATGCTGAAGTCCAACATGCATTTCCAAGTGTCAAGATTGTTGAGAGACCACCTGGCAGACTCTATGGAGTCGCTCTCATGCTAACCCTTCACCAGGGATAGAGATTCAGCAGCGAGGTAGCGATTCCACAGAGGTATGAGGAAGGCTCTATCGTGGAACTCTCAGTCAAGATGGCTGCCCAAATCTTGCGAAACTTTGGTGTTCAAAAGAATTGCCGTCCTGGAGCCCATAGCAGTGAAACTATTATTCCTTAATGGGCTTCTGGCAGCCTAAAGAAATGGCACAATGCCACTTTCAGGTTGAAAGAGGTACTGCAGTCTACACTGCCTACATAAACCTTAAAGCAGTTCTTCACCCTGAAAAAAAAATGTCAGCAGCTATTGTACAAATACTGTAGCTGCTGACTTTTAATTAAAGGACACTTACCTGTCTAGGGATCCAGCGCTATCCTCACCTAAAGCAGCTCTATGGCTGTCTTCTGGTCCAGGCGCCAGAATATTTACTTTACGCATGTGAGAGCCGTGCTGTGCTTTGTGAATGGTCCCACAGCATTCTGGGACCCGTGACTTGTCCCAGAAGGCTGCGGGGAAGGAGGGGGGGCGTAATTCCACTTGGATAGCTGCGGTGATCTGACCAGAAATGGGAGTGGGTACCTGTCAAAACTAGGTAACCTACCACCCTCCCAAGAGAAAGGTGTGTCAAAGCATTGAGGGGAGGAGACAGACAAGTGGGACTTCACCAGAAGAAATCCAGTATGTTGACCCTAGACATGTGCAATTTGTTTAGTTTTTTTTCGTTTTTCGTTTTTTTTTTTCATTATTTTCGTTCATTCGTTTTCGGACGAATGAACGAACGATTCGCTAAAAATTTTAACGAATAACGAATCGTTCGAATCGAACGAATCCGAAAGCAACGAACATCCGAAAAAAAAAAAATTAGAAACAACGAATGTACGAAAGAAGAAAATCCAAAAAACGAAAACAGGAACAACGAAAATCAAAATGAATGAAAAAATTCGTACATTCGTAACTTTATTTTTTTTTTTTTCGATTCGTAATTTTCCGTGTTTCTTACAATGGCGTTGCTTAACGTGCTTCGAATGGATTGAACGAAAAAATTCGTACATTCGTAACTTTTTTTTTCGATTCGTAATTTTCTGTGTCTCTTAAAATGTAATAATAGCATACACATTACATAACATTATGAATTATGCTCCGATTACGAATCTACGAATGTTACGAATGTTACGAATGTACAAATAAATACGAATGCGTCCTAATTTCGAATAAACAAATAAACGAAAATGAAACGGAAATACGAATCAACGAAAAAATAACTTATACAAAAATATGAATCGTTACGAATACGAACACCGACGACTTACGAATTTACGAATCGTTACGAATCAACGGAAACGAAAAAAACGAAACGAAAATAAACAATTTTTTTTGTTGTGCACATGTCTAGTTGACCCCCTATACTGAAACCCAGTATGTTGACCCCCTATACTGAAACCCAGTATGTTGATCCCCTATGCTAAACTTTCCAATGGTAATACCAACCTCAGATGCAGATTAGCTGAACTCCTGTAATGGCAGCGTGCCCGGAGCCAGGCATTGTTGATGTCCTCTCTACTTCCCAGTGCTATGTGCTGTGGTTACCATGAATAATAAGACCCTCTCTGCCTCTGGCTTGGCGCATGCACCCATGATGGGCATTATTCTCTATAGATGGCCTAGGGCAGGTGGGACCATAGCATAAAATGCCTGGTTACAGCAAGTACATAAGTACTATCCAGAGCATTAGGAAATATAATCAGGAGCGTGGGAATAGGCAAAAAGGTGATTTAATTAAAAGTGAACTTGTCCTTTGAACTTAATTGGAATTTAATAAATAAATAAGGGCACCAGCTTTAAAAGCATCTCAAGATGGCAGCTTCTGTCTGTTTGCCTCATTATTCAATTAAACAAATGACGGCCCACTCAGAGGGAAACAATAAAAAGTCAATAGAAATTGATTTCATTTCACATCCAATCTGCTGACCCACTTCGCTGCAGACAAAAAAAACGTAAGTTAGGAGCGGAGCCAGGCACACTGTGGGCACTGTCCTGTACAGAGAGTGCTATGCAGAGCAATCAATACGCGGACGTGTGATTAGATGCCAGTCCATTATTTGTTACACTTTCCATCTGTATCCGAAAAACAAATTCCACTGTACATTTGTTGACGTCCAGGCCTGCATATTTATTGCCCCGGTCATTTTTGCGGCCTTGTCACAAATCAAAGGCAGCCTATAAAAGTTGTAGCGTGGCTCCAGGCGTCCATCTTGATCTGTCTATGGAAAGGTCCTCCTGAAATAAATTGATGCAGTTATTCATTGAAGTGAAAACTTTATTCAACATCATAAATTAACATTTACAGCATCAACCGTTTATAGGTTTTTAGAGATTTATTGTGCTGTGAACCAAGTCCTGTAGAGCTGAAGGTTTGACAAATGGTTGAGGAGACAGTTCATCTGGGAGCTTTTTAAGTAATAAGCACTGGCGTTCTGTAAATAAGCAATGTGATTTTACAAAACATCTGTCCAATATAGTACTTCTATTTATGAAATATGGAGGAAAGTGTCTGTGGTGCACAAAGCAATCCGTCAACTTCCAGGGGACATTTTTTTTCTCTTGAAGGTGTCACATACCTGAAGGACAACTGAAGGGAAGAGAGACGACTTCTGTGCCAATGTGTTCTGTTAGGAGATGAGGTGAAAGGAACAAGAGGCGTGGGGGCTCCATAAATCCAAAGGCCCCGTGCACACTGGGTGTTTAGCCCTGTTGCATGGATTTGCAACGTTTAGCTGTGGGCAGAGGTGTCATGTCCAGCCCTGCTGCCAACATACTGTCAAACTCAATAAGAAGCTGATAGCTCAGCTGCTGTGGTTGGACGGTCCACCCACTGCAACAAATGTTTAGGGCAGTATGCTCGGAACTTTTCTTTATGGTTCATGCCAATGCTGTATCCTGGCCTAGGCCGACAAGGACCAGGCCTAGGGCAGCACTTTGCAGGGGGGCAGCACGGTCCCAGTCGGCTTGCGCTACACTGTTAGTGTAGCACCAGTCTTATGGGGCGGACTGGGCTGAGAGGCAAATTAGTCTAGTGCCCCCATAAAGCGGCCTCACTGCTTCCGGTATGCGGGTGGCCGGCATTCCGCAACTGTGGGGGGTTTGGGGGGGGGGCTGGCCACTTCTAACTGTCCTCTCATCCTGGACTACAAACCTTCCTCACTGTGCTGTATGTTTTCTGCTGCACCATTGGCATGGTTATATCTTCTTAGTCCTCTCCATAAAATGATCAGAAATTTGTGCTTAAAGTAGAACTATAAGCTTTTTTTTTCATTTTGGATAGAGTAAGGGAGGGTTATAACCCCCAGGCAGTTTACTTTTTACCATCCCTGTCCCATTGCAGCGCCTTGAGGCGATTTCAGTTCGCATTGTAGCGCTATACAAATTATTCATTCATTCATTCGTTGTAGAGACTTCCCTTCACTTCCTGCCCCATAACAGGAAGTGAGAGGTAATCTGTGCAAATTTAGGGAATCCACACCCCCCCCCCCCGAGGCCCTCAGAATTAGTGTCCCCACTTGAAAATATCAGGGCGGGTCTTAAACATCAAGGGGTGTGGCCTTGACAGGAAGGGGTGGGTCATATTTCAATTAGGGGTGCACGAGCCTAGGGCAGCACAAAACCTAAATACACTACTGGTATATCGCTATTTACCTGTGCATGAACGTATGATGCATTTCCTGAACGCTAAGGTTGTGCACACAAGCACGAGTAAACACCAATGCAAAGAAGCAAAAATACGTCGGGCTGCTTGAAGTATGTGCAGCTTCCTAAGCAGGAAAATATGCTAGGCATAGAAAATCTATGTCTACATGCATGTACCCTAAAAGTTTATACTTCCCAGATCAATAAACCCAAGTATGAACACGAATGAGGCAAAAAAAAGCTAAATGTGACCCCAAAAGCTTTCTCTGAATGGTGGCAGTGCTGAGTGGGAAACCCCCCTGTGGTTGCTGTGCAGTATTGTAGCTGATCAATACTAGATCCAGAATACTGCAGCGATTACTGTATTAGTAGAAGCAACTATTAAGGACAATTGCTGCTTACACAGGGATCTGTCAGGTATGATATATATATATATATACTTACATTGGTCCAAGCTGGATGCACTAAAAATCATACCTGAACCCCTTTACTGCCACCAGCGTATATAGTATGTCAGTGGCCATGGGGGGTTTTAGACACACTCCGGGAGTGAACATCTGATCCATAGAAATTACAAGCCGGCAACTCGACAGTTTACAGCAATAACATCATCCAAACTGACGCGTTCCGGCCTTAGGCGTTCATCAAAAGCAACCTAAGCCGAAACGCGTCAGTATTGGATGATGTTATTGCTGTAATGCTTAAATAAATATTTTCTATGGAGAAGCTGTCGAGTTGCCGGCCTGTACTTTCTATGGATCTTTTGTGAGCTTAATTAGCCAGAGCACCGACTACTCTACACACCAACTATACTATATAGCTGTAGAACTTGGGTGAGTTTTTCTCTTGCTACTTGAACATCTGATTGCTGATCTCCCCTTCCTGCTAATAACATTGAAAGGACATGTAAAACGTCACCCGCGGTTCCTTGTGTCATTTTCAAAAGCCAGTATGGTCGAGGAAGAAGTTAATGTAGTAAGATCTGCACTCCATTAGGTTCACTGGAGGGAAGGTGAGACTAGACCCCTGATGTCTCATTAAAGAGAACCTGTCACCAAAAAATGCATTATATAGGGGACCTTTTTTTCCCAAGGCATTCCCTACCCCACAGATACACATATAAACACCCCTTGCCTTAGTACAGCTGATGATTGGCCCACTACAGATGACAACTTCCCGGTAGGCTACCGTATTTGCTGGCGTATAAGGCGACTGGGCGTATAAGGCGACCCCCTAATTGTCCAGCTAAAACGTTGGTTTTGATATATATTCACAGTATAGGACGACCCCCTTCCGACTTGTCTGACTAGTAGTTTGGGTAACAAACTGAAACAGCAATAAGTCTGTGCAATTTAATCACAAGCTTTGTGAAGCAGTGCTGTGGTGGTAAATACCTTGTGTGCCCGGCAAAATCCACAGATGGAGGGTCGGGTGCTTCAAATCAAAGCTCCGGTGTTGAATGGCGAGGTGGCCGTGGAAGGAAGAGGAGCCGAGGGGTAGTCGCATTCAGTAACATACTGTATACAGTATTACAGTGTACCGCGCTGAGCCAATCACAGCAAGCATGGCATTCTATTAATGAATACAAAGCCTGCACGGATTGGCTTTGAGATTCAGAGAGGCGCGGGCTGATGATATTGCAACCTCTGCCAATCCTAGCAGGCTTTGTATTCATTAATAGAATACATCGCTCACCGTGATTGGCAGAGGTTGGAACATCATCAGCCTCTGAAAGCCAATCCGTGCAGGCTTTGTATTCATTAATAGAATACATTGCTTGCCGTGATTGGCTCAGCGCGGACATTAATGCTGACATCCATATACCGGCGTATAAGACGACCCCTGATATTTGGGGGATTTTTTTAAGTATAAAAGGTCAACTTATACGCCGGAAAATCAGGTACAATTAGGTTTGCCAACTCATCCCTTTAAACCCCAAAAAATATTAATTACACAGGTTCTGTGGCTGATTGAGGTGGTAGCTAAACTCCCTTGGTGCCTTATCTGCATTTAATTAGCCTCAGAACCTGTGTAATTCATATGTGTTCAGGTTTAAAGGGATGAGGTGGCAACCCTAGGTACAGTAGGTTCAGACTAGGATTTGAATGAACTCATCCCCACTGGCATTGTGTCCCTCCGAACCCCAAGCTACTGCAGAATAATGCCCTGTACACACAGTCGGAATTTCCATCGGAAAAAATTTGAGATCCTGCTCTCAAATTTTCCGACAACAAAGTCCTATCGGACTTTTTCCGATCGTGTGTAGCGAATTCCGACGGACAAAGTGCCACGCATGCTCAGATTACATTACAAGACCAAAGCTATTGGCTACTAGCCTCTACCTAGTCCCGTTGTAGGCAACAAACGTCACCACGTTCAGAATGATCAGATTTTCCGACAACTTTGTCCGACCGTGTGTATGCAACACCAGTGTCGGACAAAATGCGTTGGAAAAAATCCGACGGATTTTGTGGTCTGAATTTCCGACCATGTGTACGGGGCATAAGACTATAAGGCATTGGCAATGTGGCAAGACCAAATAGTGCAAGCAATCCGAAGGTCAAGGGAGACCACCAGTGGCGGTGCGTGCATAGAGGGCGCAGGAGCGCCGCCCCCCCTCTCCTGCACCGCTCTATCACAATAGATAGATTCATGCATTGCATGAATCTATCTATTGTCACCGCTGCCGCCCCCTATTCAGGTGTCCGGCCCCTGATCGGGCGCCGGGCATCTGAATTACAGTGGGGGGGGTGTTGCTGGAAGCGCCCCTATTAGAGCTGTAAGCTCTAATAGGGGACCCTATTAGAGCGGTGTGCTCTAATAGGCTTCCCTAAGTGTAAACAGCGGGCGCACGGCTGTGCGTTCGCTGATTACACAGTACTGTGTTAGGGAAGCGAATACATCGCTTCCCTAACACAGACCCGCCTCTCAGCCAATCAGGTTGCCAGGTCTGTTACCTGTCACCTGATTGGCTGAAGTCACAGGCGCTGTGATTGGACGCTAGGCGTCCAATCACCTAGCGTCCAATCACAGCAGAAGAAGACAGGAGGAGCGCGGGAGAAGACATCCGACGGAGACACCGCTCGTCGCCTGACGCCGTCACCAGCTGCACACCGGGACAAGGTAAGTGCAGAGGGCAGGCAGGGGGCACAGTGGCAGAACTTGGGGCACAATGGCAGCACTTAAGGGGCACAATGGCAGCACTTAAGGGGCACAATGGCAGCACTTAAGGGGCACAATGGCAGAACTTGGGGCACAATGGCAGAACTTGGGGCAGCACTTAAGGGGCACAGTGGCAGAACTTGGGGCACAATGGCAGCACTTAAGGGGCACAATGGCAGCACTTAAGGGGCACAATGGCAGAACTTGGGGCACAATGGCAGAACTTGGGGCACAATGGCAGCACTTAAGGGGCACAATGGCAGCACTTAAGGGGCACAATGGCAGCACTTAAGGGGCACAATGGCAGAACTTAAGGGGCACAATGGCAGAACTTGGGGCACAGTGGCAGCACTTAAGGGGCACAGTGGCAGAACTTGGGGCACAGTGGCAGCACTTGGGGCACAGTGGCAGCGTTTGATGGGCACAGTGGCAGCGTTTGATGGGCACAGTGGCAGCGTTTGATGGGCACAGTGGCAGCACTTGGGGCACAGTGGCAGCGTTTGATGGGCACAGTGGCAGCGTTTAATGGGCACAGTGGCAGCGTTTGATGGCACAGTGAGGCTGTTTGTTAGCGCCCCCACAAAAATTTTGAGCACCAGCCGCCACTGGAGACCACTCAAAACAGAAGAGAAGTATCAAAGAACCCATGTGGCAAGACCTCCCCCCGCAGAATGCCTTTTGCCTTACTCTGCGTCTCCCTGCTCCTGGAGGTGTCTGCATTTGGACTTGACAAACGTTGGCAGCCCTAAATAGGCCCTTCTTTTGTGTTCCCCGCTACAGGTACATAAAGTGAAAGGAAGCTGACTATTTATCGATTTCTCTGCCTCCTTCCAGCGAAGCAATACTGGATTGAAACCATTGCAGACATTAAGTCCAATAAAAGCTGGAAATGAGCTCTTTATCTCATAGAGCGGCAGTGACAGAGGTGCCAAGTCCAGGGCATTAACTGTCTGACTTTATTGGTCTTTTGTAGCCGACCTGATGAACAGTGAAGGGAATGTGCTGCAGGTTTGCGTCCTTTTTCCTGCAAACCACGCCGCGCTTAACATTCTATCAGAGGCTTTGCCGCTCAGCTAGGCCGCTGTCCTATATAGGCCCCGTGGCATCCATCATAATGATCCATTGCTCCATATTACAGGCACGTCTCTCCCATTGCTCACACATCCTTTTTCCTCTACGCTGATTACTTCTGTCCAAGTTCACCTTCACTCCGGCTGATAGCTTTGGGTTATCTCTGTATCCGATCTCCCTCGCCAATAAGGCGGTGATTGATAATGATTTTTCCCAGCGGACACTTTTATTGGGAGCAGAACAGAAGTCACTCAGTAAACTTGATTTTTATTGGTGCTTACGGTTTACAGGCCTGTCCTGTATATCCATTGCTGGGGCCGTAGACTTCCACATTGGCTGCCCACAAACAAAAGCCTCCGTCAATGAAGAAGGGAATAAAAAAAGTGGGTGCTGGTAAAATACTTTAACGAGTGTATGTGAGACGAGCTTGTTATGAGGGGTTTATTACTCTGGTCGTAGGCTGAAGCAGCTGGGATATAAACTCAGCCTTGTTCATAAACCACTTCAGCGGTTCTGTGTCCCTAGGAACCCGGACAATTACCGACCGGTGACTGTCAGTCAGCAATTACTTTGTCATTATATATTGATTTTTTTTTTTGGGGGGGGGGGGGGATAAGGGATCTTTTAAAAGTGATGGAATTACTATGTATTTGAATATTTGAAATTATTTTTATATCTTTAAATAAAGGGCTGCAGGTACACCATATGGTGATACTATGTACTATTTTTTTTTTGTTTTTTTTATAAATAGTATTGCAACACAAAACTCCATGATGAATGCAACAAAATAAAAGTAAACAATTAAATGTTTTCACAGTAAAGGAAAAGACATTTAAAAGACATAAAAAAAAGTTTGTGGTGGGTTGTTAAACTGATGTGAATGTATAATGTATATGTAAAGCGCTGCGTAAATTAACGGTGCTATATAAGTACCTTAAATAAATAAATAAATAAATAATAATAATAAAGTGATATTAAACTCTCATGCCGCGTACAAACGATCGGAATTCTCATCGGAAAAGCCTTGGATGTTTTTTTCCGACAGAATTCCTCTCAAGCTGTTGTTGCCTACACACTGTCACACCAAATTCCGACGAGCCGCGAAAATTAAGTTCAATGGTTCCAAGCATGCGTTGAATTGTTTCCGAGCATGCGCCGGAATTTTGCGCGTCGGAATTGCCACAGACGATCGGAATTTCCGATAGAAACTTTTTCCGTCGGAAAAATTGAGAACACGTTCTCAATCTTTTGCTGGCCGAAAATTCCGCCAGCAAAAGTCCAATGGAGCATACACACAGTCGCATTTTCCGACCAAAAGCTCTCATCCGTCTTTTGCTGTTGGAATTTCCGATCGTGTGTACGCGGCATCAGTTTTTAAATCGTTTCAGCAGCTGATTTAAGCCTCGTACACACGATCGGATTTTCGGCAGGAAATTGTGCAATGACAGACTATTGGCCTAAAATCAGACCGTTAGTACGCTCCATCAGACAATTGTTGTCCAACTTTCCGCCAACAAATGTTGGATGGCAGGCTAGTACATTTTCGGCATACACCGGTCTGTTGTCAGATTTTCCTATAGTGTGTACACAAGTCCATCACACAAAAGTTGAAAGTACAAACATGCATGCTCAGAATCAATGCTCACCAAACACGACATTAGCAGAAGGTGCCCAAAAGGTGGCGCTCAAGAGCTGAAATTCCGCGTAGTAGGTCACTACGTTCGTGTTTGTGGCACGACAATTTGTGTAACGTTAGTATGCAAGACAAGATCCTCGCACACGCCCTTTTGACAAAAATCAGACGCTCAGTTGTCCAAAAATCGTACCGGACCTTAAGTCGTTAAGAATATATTTGTGTACAATAAAGTGGATTTATACAGTGTTTTGGCTATCAGGATTGTTGTATAACGC
Source organism: Lithobates sylvaticus (assembly GCA_028564925.1). NCBI lineage: Eukaryota > Metazoa > Chordata > Amphibia > Anura > Ranidae > Lithobates > Lithobates sylvaticus. Next base: position 247,683,081 of record CM053032.1, read on the forward strand.
AACGCCGTTTCGCAAAAAAATGTCCGGGTCATGAAGGGGGGTAAATATTCCGGAGGGCAAATGGATAACCACCCAAATTATTTTTGAAAAGCCAGGATAGAGGAAAAGTAGTAATGGAAAAAAAGCACTTGTGGGATTAACTGGTCATTCTTTGCTCATTTTTCCTCACGGGTTCCTAGGGGCAGGGCCGGCCCTACCAGGGGACCCAGTGGACCCATGTTCCCAGGCAGCATTTTAAGAGGGGCGGCAGTGACAAGATGTACCCCTACGGTCACCAGTGCCGGCTGTCTCCCGAGATCTGCCTGTGGGACTGCTGTGACATGATGCATCCAATGAGTGTGCAGCCCATGCTGCGTGCGAGACAGTTTCACACTGAGCAGATCGTTCTGCTTGTAAGAGCCGCTGAGTGTGTGACACTGTCATGTAATGTAACTGAATGCAGAGAGAGACCAGCTGTCAGAATGCAGTATTGATGTCGAGCAGCTATCAAACACCAGCCAATGGGATGGGTCTGGGTGGTCCGCTATGTGTATGTGGCCCTGCCCCCTTTCTTAATCAGCCAAATCATTGGCTGGTGTTTTATAGCTGCTGGGTCCTGCCCACCATGGGTCCCGTCCACCCCGACATCACCGCTGAATTTTGACAGCTGGTCTCTCTCTCTCTGCTTTCAGTTACATTATATGACAGTGTCACACACAGTTTCGCTAAGCATCAATATCGGCTCAGTGTGAAACTCCCTCTCCTCTGTCAGTGTCAATCAGTGCCACCTGTCAGTGTCAATCAGTGCCACCTGTCAGTGCCAATCAGTGCCACCTGTCAGTGCCAATCAGTGTTTTCAGTTTAGGCTGATATGCATTCTTCTACATATTTTTGGTAAAATAAGCGTATATTTATTGGTTTGCGCAAAAGTTATAGCGTCTACAAAATAGGGGATACATTTATGGCATTTTTATTGTTGTTGTTTTTTTTTTTTTTGCGGCAATCTGAAATTTTTATCATGGCTGTGACATTGCGGCGGTCACATCGGACACTTTTGACACCATTTTGGGACCATTGGCATTTATACAACGATCCGTGCTAGAAAAATGCATTGATTACTGTATAAATGTCACTGGCAGGGAAGGGGTTAACACTAGGGGCGATCAAAGGGTTAACTATGTGTCCTAGGGAGTGATTCTAACTGTAGGGGGAGGGGACTCACAGGGGGAGTTTTACACACAAGGGGAGGAGACCGATCGGTGTTCCTCTGTACTGGGAACACACCAACGGTCTCCTCTCACCTGACAGGATGTAGATCTGTGTGTTTGCACACACAGATCCACAGTCCTGCTCGGTTAGCGGGCAATCGCGGGTGCCCGGCGGACATTGTGGCCGCCCAGGCACGCGCATCGGGTCTGATGCGGCGGCCAGATGGCCGGGAAGCCCAGGACGTCATATGACGCCCGCCCAGGATAGGAGATACCATCTGTGGGCGTCATATTACTATGGGCGGGATGGGAAGTGGTTAAAAATATTGGTGGAATCCTCTAATGTATGGAAATCTCAATAGGCTTCAATATTACCACAATACCGGTCTCTGTAAAACACAACTTCACATATAATACACATCAAACTGAAAACAAGACATACTGTATAAAATGAAACTTAGCAGGGATGGTGGAAACCCCTCCTATAGATATTGGCTATAAAAAAAAATTCAGTTTCAGTTTAGGCCAATATGTATTCTACTACATATTTTAAAAATCGCAATAAGGGTAAATTGATTGGTTTACGTAAATTTTATAGTGTCTACAAAATAGGGAATAGATTTATGGCATTTTTAATTAGATTTTCAGATAAATTAAATTTTAGTTATCATGATATAAAATAATGAATATGGGGGCCTTTTAGTGGGCGTGATTTTTTTTTGGGGGGCGGGGGATGGGGGGCAGCATTTCATTCTTGGGCTCGGGCAGCACAATGTCTTGGGCCCAGGCCCTGGGGCATGGCAGCGGTGTGTCCTCTGCTTACATACTTTGGGCTGAAAGTTAATTCTCTTTCTCATTTTAGAAAGTTGGTCGACATGATTTTAAGTCATCGCTGAGACCTATTAAAATATAACTCCAGCCTGTCACTTCAGAGCCTGAATTTTTTCCCATATACTTTTTGATCCGTGGCTGCCATATGTAGTCAGGTTACTTTTGCACCCTCTCTGAACTTTTTAGTTTTTTTTTTTTTTTCTAGAAGCCACGTACATTAATATCCAACGAAAGAAGCAAAATTCAGACGCTCTGGATAATGAGAATATATATTCATGTCAGCCTAACAAACTGTGAAAAGAGTTTTCTCACTTTCAAGTAGAACATCTTTCTGACTTGCCTGTTCGGCTTCAACAACAAATAAAAATTAGCGTCCCCGTGTGTCGGCGCAGCCTGTTCATTAGCAAATGTGTCAAGAGTCTTTTGCAAATGGAAATATAAGAAGAAAAAAAAAGCAGAGACAAGTCTGTTTTACTTGCTGATTGCGGGAGGAAAAGGAAATATTTTAATTGCAGGATATTCTCGAAGTTGGCAGAAAAGACTTGAAAGTGACGTTTTTTTCTAGGAGAGCAGAAATGTTCCATTTAATTGCTCTCTCTGAAGTGTTCCCTCGATGTTTTTGACATGTATTCAAAGGGGATTTGGGAAGATGTTGAGGAATACTTGACAAGAATCTGAAAATATTTATATGCTTTAGTTATATATTACTGTACTTAAAAGGGATGAATATTTTTTAATATTTCCTTTATCATGTGTAATGTTTAGAACGAAGAGAATACATAAAAAAATAAATATATATATATTTTTTCCCTTAATCAAGTAGATAAGAAAAAGACCTGGAGAGCTGGGGAAATCATATACTCACACCGCAATGAGAAGGTAAACTCACTCCCTCTCCCCTAGAGGACTATCTGACTAAGGGCTCTTTCACACGGGTTGGATCAGTGCAGATCCGCCCCGTGGATAGTCACACCAGACGACTTTAAGGTTGATAATGCTTTATTCTGGGGTATTTCAATAGATGCTGAAGCAGATGGTATGAGTTGCCCCGTTAATTTATCATGTTTGGCATGTTACTTCTCCTTCTCCTGGTGACTCCCTCCTGCACTCAACACTTCCAATATGGACTGACCAGCATCACTCTGAATAATGCGTTGAATTAGACGACAAAGTCACAGGCCTATTTCCATGACTATTGCTGTCATTCCTCCGTTAAGTCCTGGAATTTGTGTATCACTGCAGTCCTTGGACATACAATGTGTTCCCGGAATAGCACTATTGGGTTGCACTCCCTTTGCTCTCTCCCAATCAACAGTCCATGTTACTCACAGAAAGCCGATTCCCAGTTTTCTCTGTCCGCTTGACTCCTACTTCCTCCTCCTTTTGGGTCCGGCGTATCCCCGCATGGGACGCCCAGTCTCCATTAGACTTCTACATGGTTGTGACTTCTCCATGGACCAGTTGTGGGTCTGCTGGACTCCTACTCCTCCGGTTGTCCGGCTCTGGGGTCTCTGAACCCCCAGGCCTTCAAACCTCCGCCAGGAGGCTCCGGGGTCTTTGAACCCCCAGCCCTCCAGCCCTCCTTCTCTGAAATTTTTGCCTCTCGCCCCATCTGAGCATGTGACTCCCCCTTTTTATATGAGAGACACCCATTGACCAAGGAAATTAACCATTGGTCCATTCTCTCACATGGGTTTACTACCACTTAAAACCTCAGTCCTTCCTCTCTGTCCAGTCCTGCCCACTGTCCAGCAGAGGAGGTATCCCTGAGTGTAGGTGGTCACACCCCATTCTATACTAACAGTCCCATCCCCAAATAAACCCAGGAAATTTACCTACATCTGACCTATACTCACAAAAAACCCACTCTATTCGGGGTCCGCTACACTTGCATGTCTGAGCTAAGGGAAGATAAAAATCAAAAAACTAGAGATATTTATTATAATCCGCTGTGTCTAGCCAACATCCCATAATTGAAATTGTGTAAATTTTCCTCTCAAATGATCGGGACTTTATAGGCATGAACTGTGAGACTTACAAAAAGTTTGTAAAAGTATATAAAGTATCTTTATTTGAACAATATATCAAAAGAGTAAATATAAAAGAAAAAACATGCAAACATATATGTTCTAAACAGTATATATGCATTTTGTCTTTCCGAAGGCACAATGTTACCAAATTAAATCGTAATAAACATGTGCGTTCAAAAATCCATTTGTAAAACAATCAGATCATAATTGTGCATTAGGAGTAAGTGCCTACCCATTACAGAGTCTTATTATACTCCTTCTTCAGGGTTGATTCAATATGCACGTATTATCTTTTGAAAAGGGCTAAGGGAAGATGGATTCCAGGAAGTAAATGCTACTTGAATCATCTGCCCTTAACTAAAATGGCCACAGCTAGAAAAGCTAAGTAGGGGGGGTTGTATTTTCCAAAGCAGTTTCTCAACAAATAAATCCTGGAGACATGGATAGATGGGGGAGTATGTTTTGAATATTAAAAATAAATTAAATAGTGTTTTCAGTTTCTGCTGTTCAGATGCAGTTTAGTTAAGTGTTTTATTATTATTATTATTACTATTATAGCATAATTGCAATGTTTACTCCGTAGTATTAGTAGCTCACTGACTGATTTCCCTTGTTGTCTTGAATTGCTCTTTAAGGTAAATTGAGTGGATTTTCTAATATTAGCCCAGACACGGTGTACCCTGCATAGCAGTAGTAGCTCAATGATTGAATTCACTTGTTCCCTGGAATTGTTCTTTAACCTTGTTTCACGGAATAGAAAAAACACTTTGTAATACAGCCAGATAACCGCCCTCCAACTCCTACTATTAACTGTCAATTCGCAGCAGGAAGAGGACATACAGAAGCGGCAGAGCTTGTAGAATGGGCCATTTTGTTGTGGGAGGACATCGGCGGTGGCCATTCCACTAGTGTGGCACAACTGTATTGATGTCTCATGGCCTGCTGTTATCTATAATGGGTAGAGAAAAGAATAAAAAATCAAATTTTTGTCGCTTTGCAGCCTAAAAATGAAGACAGACACTGTTTTTGATTTTTCCATCTGTATTTACTAGTGTAACATCCAAGTGAAAGATATAACACCAACCTGTCAGAAAAAAGTAAAAAACGATTTTAAACACAATCACTGAGTTGGAAAAAGGACCCCCCCCCCCTTTTGTTAGACCACTTTTTGCTTTAATTCTAGCCTTTACTCTGTTGGGATTTGTCTCTACTAACTTTGCACACCTAGACTTTGCAATATTTGTCCCCTCTTCTTTGCAGATTTGCTCAAGTTCAGTTAAATTTGATGGTGGCCGTTTGTGGACTGCAGTCTTCAAGTCATTCCACAGATTTTCAATGGGGTTTAAGTCTGAGCTTTGACTAGGCCATGCAAGGACATTAACCTTTTTCTTCTTCAACCACTGTGTGGTGATTTTTGCTGTGTGCTTTGGGTCATTGTCATGTTGGAAGATAAACCTTCCCATTGACAGCTTTCTGGCAGAGGACAGCAGATTTTCCTCAAGAATATTGCCCCATCCATTTTTCCTTCTATCCTAAGTACTCCAGTCCCTGCTGCTGAAAAACACCCCCATAACAGGATATTACCACCCCCCCTTCATAACAGGATATTACCACCCCCCCCCCCCTTCATAACAGGATATTACCATGCTTTACTTGTAGGAATGGTGTTATTTGGATGGTGAGATGTATTGGATTTCTGCCAGACATATGGTTTGGTGTTGAGGCCAAATAATTCAATTATAGTCTCATCTGACCATAATACCTTTTTCCATGTGGCCTCTGAATCGTCAAGGTGCTTTAAGGTGGTCAGATGAGACCACCTTAAAGCACACAGCAAAAATGACCACACACTGGCTGAAGGAAAAAAAATTGAATATCCTTATGTAGCCTAGTCAGAGCCCAGACTTAAACCCCATTGAAAATCTGTGGAATGACTTGAAGACTGCAGTCCACAAAAGGTCACCATAAAATGTAACTGAACTTGAGCAGTTCAGTATTGCAAAGTCTAGATGTACAAAGTTAGTAGAGACATATCCCAACAGACTAAAGCCCCATACACACGGTCGGACTTTTTCAAGGATTCTGTCCGATCGGACAATGTTGTTGAAAAATCAGACCGTGTGTATGCACCATCGGACAGTGTTCGTCGGTTTGTCCGACGGACAAAGTCTTATCTCCTGCTGGAAAGATTTGCCGTCAACCCGGTCCGATCACACCAAACCCGATCGTGTGTACGGTTGTCCGACCGGACAAAGTGCTACGCATGCTCAGATCACATTACAAGACCAAAGCTATTGGCTACTAGCCTCTACGTAGTCCCGTCGTAGGCAACAAACGTCACCACGTTCAGAATGATCGGATTTTCCGACAACTTTGTCCGACCGTGTGTACGCAAAACCAACATCGGACAAAGTACGACGGACATGATCCGACGGACCTGGTCCACGGATTGTCCGACCGTGTGTATGGGGCTTAAGGCTCGGTTCACACTGGAACCGGCTGCGGATCACACAGGAACGCTGTACATCCCCATTCACCATTTCAGGGACGAATCAGGGGCAAATCTTGGCCTGAATTCATCCCTGAAACTGAACCAAAGACGTTTCTGTGCAGTGCGCTCCGCAGCCCCCCCCCCCCCAGGAGATATGTGAACCGGCTCTATAGAGAGCCAGTCACATTCTCCTGCTATGTGAATTGGATGCAGGGAAACCCTCATCCAACTCGCATAGATGTGAACCCAATTAAAGCAAAAGGTGGTCCAACAAAATACTGACACAAGGGGGTGATCCTTTTTCCAACTCAGTGATTCTGTTTTAATTTTTTTCTGACATTTTGGTGTTATATATTTCACTTGGATGTCATAAGTTGCACTAGTAATACAGCTGGCTGCAAAGCAACAAAGATTTGATTATTTTAAAGGGGGGTGATTCTTTTCTATACCCACTGTGCGAGATACTGTATCTGCTGGTGTATGGCAAGCTTTTCTATAGAATTGATAAATCAAGAAGGAGCTGGAACACACAAAGGGCAGCAACAGAATTGGGAACCGAGGCAGGAGATCACAGTGTTAGAGCCCAGGAATATAAAAAGCCAGGGGTGACTCCATACCTCCCAACTTTTTGAGATGGGAATGAGGGACACCTATTTGCAAAGGTATGTAGACATAGGACACACCTCCTGCCACGCCCATTTAAAGAAGAATTATACAAAAAAAAAATTATGAGTTAAACCCACAAGTAATTTTTTTTACCACTACTATTCCTTTTATATTGGATTTTGAAATTTACAAATGCAGCAATTTAGAAATTGGATGAAAGGTTTAGCACTGGGAAACACTTTTTGTAAGAGAAAAAGTGCATTTTATATACATCTATATAGATCAGACCAAAATGAGGGACAAATGAGGAGGAAAGAGGGACAGAGGGACTTTGCTCCAAATCAGGTTGGGAGCTATGGTGCCTACAAGGCTCCAATCATAACTAACATCTCATTTTTTTGGGCCCCTGTAAGCTTTGTTGGGTCCCACGCACATGGCCATATACTATTTGGGGCAGAAAATTGTTGGTAGCAAGCAAGACTGTACTTCATTCTTTCTATGCATCGCCAGCGCTTACACAATATAAGTATATACATCTCGCCCTGAATGAGCCATTTACAAGGTGCTGCAGAATGACCTTGGCCTTCAGTCATGAATAACTGAAGGCCAAGGTCATTCTGTGCCGGTGCCGCTGCATGGATGACTCATTTAGGGCGAGGTGTACAGCCACAATATATAGGCAGCGGGACATGCGCTGAATGTCTTCAGTTATTCTGAAGGATTGAAGGCCAGCAAATAAACATTTTCACTCTTCAGTCCTGGCAGTGGTGATGGTGCATACAGTCCATTTACACTGTAAACATTACCAGTAACATTTCCATATGGTAAAATTGTAAAATTTGTAAAAATTTGGTCAAAATTAGACAATGAATGCAAAATTTTCTTTTGGCAAAATGCTGCGGATTACAAGTCTGAGACCATAGACAAAAAAAATATTCTAGGTGTCTGGATTAGGAGATAAACCATACCTCCCAACTTTTTGAGATGGGAACGATGGACGCCTATTAGCAAAAGTATGTGGGCATAGGATACACCCCCTGCCACGCCCCCTTATAAGAGAATTATGCAAAAAAAAAAAAAATGTTTAGTTACTATTCCTTTATCTTGGCCTTTGCAATTTACAAATGCAACAATTTAGAAATTGGATGAAAGGTTTTTTTTTTTTGAAAGATAAAAAGTGTATTTTATAAACAACTATATAGATCAGAACAAAATAAGGGACAAATGAGGAGGAAACTTTGTTCCAAATCAGGACCAGTCCCTCTAAATTAGGGACAGTTGGGTATTATGGATTAACTAATTTGCATATTAGCGACCATCATGATTTAGTCTAGGTACACATTTATGCGGTTGATGCATTTTTCAGGCACATTTTGCATTGCGTTTCTAGATTCCGATAAGCCTCCCTGCCCACAGACCCCCACAACCACAGCCCAGGGTTATTGGAAAGAGTCGCTTGTCTCCATCAACATGGGGACAAGGTGCTTTGGGGCAGGGGGGGCTCCAAAGCACGGAGGAAAGTAAACATCCCTTGTAATAGGAATCGTTCATGACAGGTCCTCTTTATGGAGAGATGCGGGGTCAATAAGACCCCACATCTCTCCTCCAGTTTGGAAGGCATGAGATCGGAAAAAAAAAAAATCCACGATCTCATGCTTACCAGCCGCGATCTTTGTTTACATCCGAGGCCCGGACGTGACGTCATAACCCCCGGGCCTCCGGCGGTCATAGAGATGACTGGTCACCGGAAATCTCTACGGTCGTCATCCGGGGGCGGATGATTCTTTCTCCGGGTCCCCGATGGCACGGGAGAGCCCGGAGAAACACCGGATGGCGTCGGGAGGGTGGGGCGTCCCCTCCCGTCGCCTGTAAGAAGTATCAAGCAGTGGAACCGCCACTATGATAGTTCTTATGGTGCACAGAATCGCCAGCTGAAAACAAGGATATGTAGCTGCAGGCATCATTCAGATATTCCCACTGAAAGTCATATGACTTCTTTGGGCGGGAAGTGCTATATAATGTATACTAAAAAAAAAAACAATTGCTGTGCGCTGTTAAAGTGTTTGGGTTAGGTTTGAAGAAAAAGTGGCAACCCTATTCTATGCATTTATTCATATAGAATCTAGGCATACCTCGGTACCAGAATGAATGAAGTCCGGTGAGCATGCTCAGCTCAGTAAAGAAGATTGTGAACACTTTAAAGCGGAGGTTCACACAAAAAAGGAACCTCCGCTTTTCGGAACCCTCCCCCCCTCCAGGTGTCACATTTGACACCTTTTCGGGGGGGGGGGGTGCAGGTATCTGTATAATACAGGTATTTGCACCCACTTCTGGGCATAGATAGCCGCAGAATCTGCGGGTATCTACATCACTTCCTGACCCCCCCCCCCCCGCTGTCTGCTGGGAAACACACGGGTCCCAGAGACAGCAGGCACCGTCCGTATTGCGCATCGCGACTTGAGCATGTGCAGTAGGGAACCGGGAAGTGAAGCTGCAAGGCTTCACTTCCTGATTCCCATACCGAAGATGGCGGCGGCAGCACCCGAGAGCCGAGCGACAGACCGGCTTCGGGTGCCGACATCGCGGGCGCCCTGGACAGGTAAGTTTCCATATTTTAAAAGTCAGCAGCTGCAGTATTTGTAGCTGCTGACTTAAAAAAATAAAAAATAAACGGCGGAACTCCTGCTTTAAAGAGAAAACTGCAGTCTGCTCACATAATTTGTAATGAAAACATATTTGCCATTCTGAAGCTTCCCTCCAACAACTTTGCATATTATTTATATATATATACTGTGATTCTGTACTTGCCAAATATGATGCAGAAATCTTCCTCCACTGAGTCTAGCTGCAGCCATTTTAACTGTGGGCAGCTGAAGCTGCTGCCTGTTCACTTCCTGGATTTACACAGACACACCAAGGCACACCTCCATCTCTGCAGCTCTCATTGGCTCTCTTATGACTTATACCCCCTCCCTTCCTGGCCAACCCACACCAGAGTGAGAGAGAGAGAAAGAGAGAGAGAGGGGGAGCTGTGCATGATGTCATAAGCCTAGGCTTTTTACCAGACAAGAAACAGGAAGTGGGCTGTATAAGGTATTTACTGGCAGAAAAAAAAGTTTTACTATCTAAAGTTAAAACAACAAGATGAAAAAATGACTGAAGTTCCACTTTAAGAAAGTGAAATGGAAAAACGACAGAATATTTGTTTAGAATGGTGTTCCTGTTTAATGTTTTCAGCTTTTTTATATGAGGCCGTTGTTTTGATTTAGTCTTTCTTGAATTGAATGAAAAATCTCGGCTGCACTTTGTCTCATTAATAACACTTTTAGCGCATTAACCTGCATGCCAGTGCTAAACGGACCTTCAGTTACAAACGGATGTTTAAAAACATATAAAATCTTTATTTTTTTTTTCTATGGAGCTGTGACATACGAGAGTTTACAGTGCCCTTTTACGATTCCCAATAAGTTTTAACGAGCGCAACATTTCTCTCCGCAGCCCCTGAAAATGCACTGCAAGAGTTGTGCGCTGGTGACCAGCTCCGGGCATCTGCTGGGAAGTAAACTGGGTAATAAGATTGACCAGACGGAGTGCGTAATACGTATGAATGATGCTCCCACACGGGGCTACGGGCAGGACGTTGGCAACAAAACGAGCCTGAGAGTGATTGCGCACTCCAGCATCCAGCGGATATTGAGGAATCGCAATGAACTGCTAAACATGAGTCGAGGCACCGTCTTCATCTTCTGGGGCCCCAGCAGCTACATGCGGAGGGACGGCAAGGGGCTGGTATTCAATAACCTGCAGCTCATCAACAAGATTCTACCTCGATTAAAAGTGCACACCATCACCCGCCACAAGATGCTGCATTTCGATGAACTTTTCAAGAAGGAGACGGGAAAGGACAGGTGGGAATTTCTTTATAAATAAGATTTTATGTCTGGAGGTGACCTGCGCCATGTGGCTGACTAAATTAATGACACTCGGATGTATATTGGAGGCTGCTTTCACATGTAGGCTGGGAGGAATGGGTTGTGCAAAGTGTAATTATATAGAGCCACAGGAGCCTGGAAGGGATGGAAACCAGAGGGATTGGATGGTGGTTTTGTAGATCTTTTCTTTATGATGATTAGGGCCAAGAAGATAAATGTTTTAAGTAGGGAATGCACCGGTACCAGTTTATTAAGACCAAGTACCCATACTTTTTCTCCAGTACTCACCGATACCAATTACCAATACCAATTACCGATACCTATTTATAATGTGTCATGTAACACATTATTAAATGAGTTAATATAATAATATAATACTAAATTTCTGTTTATTTTATTATTAACCACTTGCCGCCCGCCATATAGCAAAATGACGTCAGCAAAGTGGTTGTGTTATGCTGACCGGACATCATATGACGTCTTTCGGGGGCGCGCATCACTGACGGAGACTCTGTACCACGTGATCAGCCGTGTCCAACCACGGCTGATCAGTGTAAACAGGAAGAGCCGTTGATCGGCTTTTCCTCACTCGCGTCCATTAGACGCGAGTAGAGGAGAGCCAATCGGCTGCTCCTCTGACAGGGGGGTCTGTGCTGATTGATTATCAGCGCAGCGCATCCGAGGATGCCCACACTGGACAACCAGGGATGCCACCAGGACCACCAGGGATGCCCACCACTAGTCACCACCAGGTATGCCACCCATGGCCACCAGGGATGCCAATCAGTGCCCACAATGGATGCCAATCAGTGTCCACAATAGATGCCAATCAGTGCCAAACAATACCTGCCAATGATGCCCATCAGTACCATCCATTAGTGTACATCAGTGCCACCTATCAGTGCCTATCCATGCCCATCCATGCTGCCTATCAGTGCCCATCAGTGCTGCCTTTCAGTGCCCATCAGTAAAACCTATGTGTACCCATCAGTGCTGCATATCAGTGCCGCCTATCAGTGCCCCATCAGTGCTGCATATTAGTGCCCATCACCAGTGCCACCTCATCAGTGCCACCTCATCGGTGCCCATCAGTGCCGCCTTATCAGTGCCCATCAGTGCCACCTATGTGTACCCATCAGTGCTGCATATTAGTGCCGCCTATCAATGCCCCATCAGTGCTGCATATTAGTGCCCATCATCAGTGCCCATCAGTGCCACCTCATCACTGCCCATTAGTGCCATCTCATCAGTGTCAGCTCATCGGTGCCCATCAGTGCCGCCTTATCAGTGCCCATCAGTGAAGGAGGAAACTTACTTATTTACAAAGTTTTGTAACAGAAACAAACAAAAAAAGCATACTAGCTCATTATGAAATACTTACCTTAGAACAAAGCGGCGGCATCGCCTCCCGATCACCGCTCAGGGACCTGACATGTTCCCTCTGCATTTCTTACAGGTTCACAGCTCCGCTGCTGTGAGTGGCTGGAGCCCGCGGGAGTCCTCTTTGCAGCAAGAAGCTCTGATTTTCCGGCAGCATCCGCCGGACCTTCAGATCCCATACCCTGCTGACATCAGGCACAGGTTTAGGAGATATTAATTTTACCTACAGGTAAGCCTTATTATAGGCTTACCTGTAGGTAAAAATGCGAATGCGCAGTATACAACCGCTTTAAGGGGAAATTTTGGGTAATGCCTGAATATACACTTTAAGGGACCGTGCAGGCCAAAGCTGATATCTTGGCTATGAGTACATGCTAACAAGTCCCCATACTGTGTTCTACTAAAGTGTAAAGTGAAGTAAGCATCTATGTAGGACAGGGGTCTCCAAACTTTCTAAACAAAGGGCCAGTCTACTGTCCTTGAGACTTTAGGGAGCTGGACTGTGCACAGTGAGAGTAAACAATGCATGATCTTTGGCATTGGGGGAGAAATAGTTGGTGTTAGTGGGAGGAATAGTGCCCCGTTTTTGTTGTCAGTGTAAGGAATTATGCCCCATTGTCGGTGTCAGTGGTAGGAATAGTGCCCCGTTGTTGGTGTCAGTGGTAGGAATAGTGCCCCATTGTTGGTGTTAGTGGTAGGAATAGTGCCCCATTGTTGGTGTCAGTGGTACGAATAGTGTCCCATTGTTGGTGTCAGTGGTAAGAATAGTGCCCCATTGTTGGTGTTAGTGGTAGGAATAATGCCCCATTGTTGGTGTTAGTGGTAGGAATTATGCCCATTGGTTGATATCAGTGGTAGGAATAGTGCCCCAATCTTGGTGTTAGTGGTAGGAACTATGCTCCATTGTTGGTGTCATTGGCAGGAATTACGCCTCAAGGGCCAGATAAAGGCAAGCAAAGAGCCACAGTTTGGTGGCAACTGGTGCAAATGAATATATATATATATATATATATATATATATATATATATATATATATATATAGCTATATAGCTAATAACATGATTGGATGTTTGCTGCTAGCACAGGTTTACTGTACATGGTAGTAAAGCACGTCCCAGAATCGCAGGCCTTTGTAGAATGTCTGTAAGAAAAACAAAGGCATATAAGCAGTGAAAGCTCTGCGACCAGTATGAGTGCAGTTACAGAGGCTGGAAGGACCCCCCATAATGAAAAATAAATGCATCATGATCAGTCCCTATAACACAGGGCGGAATCAAATTATGTTCCATTCTCAGCACCGGCATGAGAGACCAATAAATCTCCGCGTACAATCTGCAGATCCAGGAGATAGCTGTGATCACCACATGTGAGATGGAAGAAAACCGCAGGCAAAGCAAGAAATATTCCAGCAACGCGACATAATCACTGCAAAGAGTTAATTTATAATTGAATAGAAGAAATGTCGGGGAAAAAAACAATCATAATTATTATAGAAAAGATCATTAGTGAATACCTTGGGGGGAACTAAAATTATAGATTAGAATGGAGCATTTGCGTTAATTGCAGTTAAAAGTGAAAATACTGCCATATCAAGGATTATAAAAAGGGAACGTCATGCAAAACCTACAATTTAAAGAGAAAAGCCACCTTTTTAATGTAATATATTGCAGGTTACTGGGGGCTGCATTTCTTTCTTTTTTCTTTATTTTCACCTGGTGATTCTGCCTGTAACACATTTTCTGTCTTATGCCCCGTACACACGGTCGGAAAATCCGACCACAAAATCCATTGGATTTTTTCCGACGGATTTTGTCCGACACTGGTGTTGCATACACACGGTAGGACAAAGTTGTCGGAAAATCTGATCATTCTGAACGTGGTGACGTTTGTTGCCTAGGACAGGACTACGTAGAGGCTAGTAGCCAATAGCTTTGGTCTTGTAATGTGATCTGAGCATGCGTGGCACTTTGTCCGTCAGAATTCGCTACACACGATCGGAAAAAGTCCGATAGCACTTTGTTGTCTGAAAATTTGAGAGCAGGAGATAAAACTTTGTCCGTCGGAAAATCCGATGGAAAAAGTCCGATAAAGCCTACACACGGTCGGAATTTCCGACAACATTGTCCGATAGGACATTTTCCGTCGGAAAATCCGACCATGTGTACGGGGCATTAGGGTGACAACACTCATCTTGCTGTATCTATGGAGAATCAGTGTTGCCACCCTAGGACAGAACTAAAAAACACTTCTCCTCATCTCCATAACATGGGAGGGTCTGTAGTTCTGTGAGAGATCTGGGCTGAATGCTAACTAAGCTCACAAGATTTTTTAAAGAGCACTTTCAATGGTAGTGACCAAGGGTCTCCAAACTTTCTAAACAAAGGGCCAGTTTATTGTTCTTCAGGCTTTAGGGGGGCCAGACTGTGGCCAGCAGGAGTGGAACTTTTCCTGGCATCAGTGGGGAGTAAACATCACGACATTTGGTATCATTGGAAGGAATAGCACCCCATTGTTGGTATTACTGGGAGGAATAGCGCCCCATCGTTGGTATTACTGGGAGGAATAGCGCCCCATCGTTATCATTGGGAGTAATAGAACCCCATAGTTGGTATCATTAGGAGGAATAGTGCTCTTAATGTTGGTATCATTGGGAGGAATAGTGCCCCATAATTGGTATCATTGGAAGGAATAGGGCCCTATCATTGGTATCATTGGGAGGAATAGCACTCCATTGTAGGTAACATTGGGAGGAAAAGTGCCCCATAGTTGGTATCATTGGGAGGAATAGCACCCCATTGTTGGTGTCAATGGGAGAAATGGTGCCCCATTGTTGATGGCAGTTGGCAGAATATTGTGGGAGGAGAAGTGCCCCAAGAGCCAGATAAAGGCAAGCAAAGGGGTGCATTCAGCTCCCAGGCCGCAGTTTGGAGACCACTGGTTTATACTAACCCAAACCTTTTTACCGAATCCTCATAATTAAGCCATGATGTGGCATGGCTTTGGGTTTAAGTGAGTGGTTTTTGGGCAGGGCCTCCTTGCACTTGCTGGTCCCTTACTCCTGTACGCAATCTCCAATGCTCAGGACCAGATGGGGCTGCAGTCATGTAAAAGTCAACATTAAGGTGTAACCCTGGCTGAGAGGTGAGCCATATGCCTTGTGTAGCTGTGTAGCAACATACAGATACCTTCTGTGAAACACCCTGTCCCATGTTGCTGCACACCTTGCCTTGTGAATGTAGCATTTACAGAGGGACACCGCTGAGCCTGCACCCTCCTCCACCAGTCCAGCTTTCCTCTGCAACCTCACTCCCAGTGACAGAATGTGGTCCTGTCACGCATTAGTGCGGACCTCATGCATGCACATAATTAACTCCTTCAGCTCTCCCGTACCATCCAGCAGGGTTCATGTGGTCTCCATACCATGGCTTTGGTCCCAATTGCTTTTGGGGAACCGACCGCCAGGGAGGGATCCAGAACGTTGACCCCCTCGCTATCGGTGGATCTGTCACCCACGACAGGTACTACTCTTTGCTGTCTGGCTGCTATATATTCCCACCAATTCATGGTTGCACACTTTAACTACAACTATACACTTTCTCTAACTCTCTTATGAGTAAATCCTTTCCGTTCCTTCTTCTTTAACCCTGTGTGTTCTTTGTATACGCCATGTACCTCCATGCACAAAAAGTTGATAACCTTTACTGGCACTTTCAGCACTACAGTCCCACAGTGCAAGTATCACAAACCTTCCCTAACTAATTAGTTGATTCCAGGTTACCCAATGCACAACTTCCCAGAGGTGAGAGTCCATAAGTAGGCAACTCGTGAGTATCTTCCAGATGTTTCTGGTGTCTACATGTTGTGGTTTCTCCCTCCGTTCTTCCCATGCAGGTGGCTCTAGCAGCCCCAGAGCAGAGCCTTCCCCCTATTTATTACAGCACAGGGTGGAGGACAGGACCAAGATAACTTAACCCCTTCCTACTCAGGTAGCCTGGTAACCTTAACTGTTCCACTGCTTGTAATCACCTGCTTACAGAGATGCAGTCATTATAGTAAACCTTGGCTGGAGTTAAATGTCTTTATTGTGCAGCCCATTATTTGAATGGTAAGACTTTTTAATGGTATATTTAGCAGACAAAAGCAACAAAAGGATCTGATGCACACGGTTCTGCTGTTTGTTAACATTCAGTGCCGCAAGTCTCCACTGTCATGGCCAAATAGACTTATATTTGACCAATTCTGATCATCTCTGGCACTAGACACAGCCCAGTAGAAGTCTATCAAAACATTAATGGGCAGGCATGGGCGTCCGCAGGTATGGGCAAGGGGAGTCAAGTGCCCCCCCCTAGAATCAGGGATCGGATCTTAAATTCAGCACAGTTGCGTCGCTATCGGGGTGCGGGCAGCCCACACCCGGGTACAACCCTCCAGTGGGGTGACACCATCAATGTGCTGTCAAGCCCCCCATCAGTGTAGTGTGACTTCGGATCTTTCCCCTGCTTAGTCCAGCAGAGAACTTGGCGGTGCTGTGACAGGAGAAAGGCGAGCTGTGGACTGTCAGAGGTTTCCCCCACTCACCCCCCCCCCTTTCTCCTGTCAGGCAGATGAGACAGCGGCTCTCACCAGGTTCCCCACCCAGCTTCCTGCCCGCTCTGTTTCTTCCTTATTGGCCATAACTGAGAGCCAATCAAAGGAGACTAGGAGAGCAGAGCATCATAGGACATGTAGTCTCAAAGATTGGCGGCCCCATTTTTCACAGGGAGGAGGCTACAGCTCAATCAAGAGAGAGATTGAGAGACTGCAGCCTGGAAAAAAGCTGAGGGAGAAAGTGCTACAGGACAAAGAACGAGGAGTGTGCTGGGCGGAAGCCTGAGAGAGAACCACGTTGCCCAGTGCCAGCAGAGAGAGCCACTATGCCCAGCACCACCAGAGAGAGAAGGACTGAGCCACTACCAGGGTACAGGCGTGCTACACTACTGACCAGAGTCGCCCCCGGGGAACCCAGAGTGAGCGATCGTCCAGCCGGAGGGATCACTGCTGTAGTTTTACTGGGTCTGGTAAGAGGGCCTGTTGGCTATTATCCATTACTTATCCTAGGGACTGTACTACGTCTGCAGTCTCTGACCATGACAATGTGATAATGACATTGTCGAAAAGCAGGGTGCATGGGTGACCCTAAAATGATGCCCCCCCCCCTGAAAAAAGTTCTGCGGGCAAGGAAAAGTGAAGAGTTGCACCCCTGGATGTAAACAAATAGCATAACCGTGGCCATTGGATTGAGGTATATAGGCACCTGGGTTGAGGGTGGGATAGGTTGGGTCAGGGAAAGGGAACAAAAAAGATAACTGCACTTAGCTTTAAAGTGAACTTATCCTTTAATCATTTCCTACTTTAGCCAAAGTTTATAAAAAAAGAAGAAAAAAAAAAGCTCTACCTTCACCACTATATCTTATATGTGCTAGAAAAGAAAGAATTATGAACATGTAGCTAATTCTCTCACTATCAAAGAGATATAATGACCGGTGTAGCCCTAGGCTAAGCAGGGACATTGGGCACTTCTAGTGTATTAGAAATTTAGATTTATTTAGGCCTTTCTTGGCTAAATAATTGGCCCCAGTGGGTCAGCTTTATCATTAAATGTTTATAAATGAGTCAAACTGGGGCTATGTGACCATTTTAATAATGACTGGTTAACTGCAGCCATACAAAAAATATTGAACATTTCCTGTTGCATACAGTGGATACATCAACAGCCTATACAGTCTTAATGGAACTAGACAGGTAATAAATATTTTTCATCTGCTTTGTAATTTTACTTTATTTTTGTAATAAGACCTTTAAATAATCTTGTAGTGACAGCTATATTATTAAACCACTGACAGGTCTATACAGGACTCTCTTACACCTGCCTCAATGTACCTTTAACAATCTGGCAGAGTGGCCAAAAGCCCAGAACCCAGGGCACCCTGCTATGCAAACAACCACTTGACATCCTGAAGTTATTTGGTCCTGCTTCCTCCCACACAACTCTATTGAGGTTAATAACCGTTCTTATAGACTAATAGTAAAGCAAAGGAGGAGGTGGGGTGCCCTGCAGCATTGATAAAGGTACTCAAGCAGATGTAGGTGCCTATTGTAGTAGTTAGCAGTACAATTATGAAAACTGCAGTTCCATGGATCATGAAATCTTTGGAATCAAATTGCATCAAAGCTACTAAATGGTCTACATGAATAGAATGTGGTCAGCCTAGTGTTAATGCCATGTACTGTACCTTTTTAAGAATTCATGTGCTCCAATTCCGGAATTCTCTAATAAATTAATGCAAACTGATGCAAATTTTTACACTTCTTGATGAAGCTGGCTGGCTCACCACTCCCTCCTGAACTTCCCCTTTTGGGTGGGGTACCACTTTAAGGGGGGTCATGATCACCATGTATTGTATAAATATATTATTCAATATGGCAAAGCAAATTGGGAGAAATGGATCCTACATCGACATACTCCACTCCAGAAAAAGAAGCGAGAATTGAGGAAAAAGAAGGGAGGAATGAGTACAGGAAACCCCAGATTAAGCAGGAAGAACCAAGACAACAACACCCAGGGGAAATGGTGGCTACCAAGGGAATATGTTACATATGGAAATTACATCCAAATGTCCATGGATACTCAAAGAAAATCAATACCACAAGAGACCACAATCGTATTGGGAATCCGTCTGGATATGGAGGAAGTGGAGCACAACAATAGACCATAAATTAATATGATAGAAGTCCAGTAGTACAGTACCGACCTAAAATCGATATGCACCTTTGAGGGATGACTACAGGTAAGAAGGAAACTCCAGATATTATGGGAATGCAAACCATGAATATAATGGACCAAATAGACCTTTTAAAGAAAGAGGGAGAGAGGACTACTCCCCCAGGAGGATGGACCAGAAAAAGCGTGGGTGCCGAGCCAGGTCCAAGGAAGAGAACATTAGGGGAAGGAGTCTTCAACCTAAGTGGGGCCACAATAACTAAAGATGAAAAATTTGGACTAAGTTTTAAAATATGCCCAAAGAAGTTTTTTTTTATAAATCTGAAGCTTTCAGAGGAGTACAAAAATATATAAAGAAACTGAACATAAAGAAATATATGTTCATGAACCCCCTGTAAAACCACACTAGGATTGTACCAGCTGATCCGGAGATAGAATACAGCTTGAGAAACAAATCACTCTTTAATCCACCAATAGCTGATAATAAACATATAGAGGTGTTCAAGAAGCTGGTTCTTCAGGATTTAGATAATCTAAAAGTCAAGAAAGTAGTTGACCCTGATACTATAAGAAGGGGTATTAAGAGTTTGAAATAGAGAAAAGACATAGTAGTGCGGCCGGCAGACAAAGAAGGAGGCATTGGTATACAGTCAAAAGAAGAAATGAGATGCAGAGATTACTGAATGACGCTGAAACTTATCAAAAATAAGCAGGGAACCCAACCCTACAAAAAGGAACTTGAAAAAGTGGTTGAGTTGGGATCCAGAAAGAAAATCCTTGATAAAAAAGAAGCTAGGTATCTAGTTTCCGACGTGTGCAGGATTCCAATTATATATACAATACCAAAAATACATAAATATAACGTAAATCCTCTGGGAAAGCCCATGGTAAATGGCATTAATTCAATCACAGCCAGAATGGGAAAATGCATCAATGGTTTTCTCCAACCAATCGTACAGAAAATGAAGGCGCATTTACATGATACGAAACATGTACTACAACTGATGGAGAATATACAGGTGGAAGAAGGCCCATTGTTGAAGCATCCCTCTACAAAATAATCAATCTCCAGAAGGCACAAAATGGGCGTTGAGAGAATTTAGCAAACTAAAATGCAAGCACAGGAGGTACTTGATAAAATGCCTTGATTTATGCTTGAAAAACAACTATTTTTGGTACAATTGGGAATTTTACAAGGAAAAGATTGGCATAGCCATGGGCTCCAAATTTGCACCAAGTGTGACCAACATTTTTATGTCTCAGTGAGAAGAGGAGGCTATTTATCAATAGGAACTGGTCTGTTATAAAAGATTGAATGATTTAATGTAATCCTCATTCCTCACGTGGAGAGGAGACCACAATTCCTTGTGACTTTGAACAGTAATGATACATTGAATACGTGAAAGTGGCCTTCGTGCTACTAAAAAGAATAGTGTACAAAAAGCATTAAAAAAAAACAGCTAAACAAATAAAACAAATCTCTGTGAATAAAAAATTGTGATAAGATGAACCAAAACCGGCTGCAAAGTCTAAACGTGTTCACAATACTATAATTTGAGATCCACCTGATCTGGTAAGCAGTGCGCTGTTTGCCTTGATTATTGATGAACAGAAAAAAAATAGTTTTTTCTTTGATGCCCTATGAAGTTTTGTGTTCGTGTGCCACAATTTACAGCAGTCTATGGACTATATTGCATAGGATTGTTTCTGAATTTACCACTAAATATTATTAAGTGTTTAACCACAGTTATATATTTAGTTACGTTGCTACATTGTTGATAATATATAATTTTATTTCTCACTTCCTTCACATTCATCACATAATTCCTTATTTTTTATTTACTGTATATACTCGAGTATAGGTCGACCCGAATATAAGCCGAGGCCCCTAATTTACCACAAAAAAACTGGCAAAACTTATTGACCCGAATATAAGCCGAGGGTGAAACGTGCAGCAGCTACTGTTAGGCCGGCTTCACACTGGGGCGGTGCGGGGCGGCGACGGTAAAGCAGCGCTATATTTAGCGCTGCTTTACCATCGTTTTACCCGCGGTATGCGGCCGCTAGCGGGGTGGTTTTAACCCCCGCTAGCGGCCGCAAAAGGGTTAAAAACCTCCGCAAAGCGCCGCTGCAGCGGCGGTTTGCGGGCGGTATCCCCGCGGTTTCCCATTGATTCCAATGGGAAGGAGCGGTATAGGAGCGGTGAATACACCGCTCCTTCACCGCTCCAAAGATGCTGCTAGCAGGACTTTTGTTGCGGTCCTGCTAGCGCACCGCTCCAGTGTGAAAGCCCGCCGGCTTTCACACTGGAGTGAATGGGGCCGGTTTTTTCAGGCGGTATACAGGCGCTATTTTTAGCGCTGTACCGCCTGAAAACCGCCCCAGTGTGAAAGGGGCCTTAGTGGAAAAGAGGGTCAGCAAATGCCCATCTGCAGCTGCATGTCCCCTGTGTCCAGTACAAACCCCCCCGTGTCCCCATTGCAGCCTACCTGTGCCGATCTGCCTTCTTGCCTTCTTGCCTCCTTGTTCCTTGTGCCTCCTGTGTGCCTCCTGTGTGCCTCCTCTGCCGATCGCTTGTTCTGTGTCCCCCATGCTGATCCGGGCGATCAACGTGTAAGGCGCCATTAATCATTCAAAAGCCGCACCTCCTCCTCGTCCGTGATAGGAGGAACACTCGGTTTTCCCAGCAGTCAGTGTGCAGTGTTCCGCCTATCACGGATGTCCTCTCATCCTCGTCCATGAGATGAGAATGACAGGACGTCCGTGATAGGCGGAACACTGCACACTGACTTACTGCTGGAAAAATCAGTGTCCGCCTATCACGGACGGGGGGGAAGAAAAGGCGCGGCTTTTGAACACTGCCGTCTGTCTGCATGACACGCTGTTCATGCAGACAGACGGCGCTGACTCGAGTATAAGCCGAGGGGGGGACTTTCAGCACTAAAAAAAGGGCTGAAAATCTCGGCTTATACTCGAGTATATACAGTAATACTTTTTATTAATTCTTTTGTTGCGCATTTTTTCTCTTTACACATTATTATGAGCTTGATATTCATTTTTTTTTATATGCTGCACCTTTTTGTCCAAATATTCATTTTTGTATATTTGCATAATTTTTCATATATACACAGCTGAGGTTTAGTGCAGATTGTCTCCTTTATCTACCAAAGAAATGAATGGCAAATATAAGCAATCCCAAATTTCCTTTTATATAATAAAAAAAAACGAGAACCCCAGTTGTAATTAAAAATTGCCATAAGAGAGCTCTATTGTTCTAAAAAAATTGAAATAAAATGAATTTTGGTAAAGTGTCAGAGAGCTGAAAACTGACATATGGCCTGGAACTGAAGAAGTATATACAGGCTGGCACGCAACTGGTTAATGTAATCAATAATTTACTAGATGGAACCAGAGATATCGCTGCAAGGCTCACAATGTATGGGGAAAGTCTGGCATTATTCTTTAACATGGACTTTTCTCTTTATACAGTTACATAGAAAGGACAAGAAATGGCTAGAAGCCCTGCCAATATTTTACTGCCCCCTCCCCAATGGCAAAATGAACCTTTACTTCCTTAGCACAGATTTTCTACATGACTATGGCTAAAGAAGACAAGACATTTCCCAGCTCTGGTTTTGATGTACCTGCTGCACCTAATTTAAATTGAAAGGTCGGTCTGGTTTTTTTGGTTCTTTGGTTACAAAACTCCATATTTATTGAATATAAATATTAAACCACTTGCTGGCCAGGCCTTTTCTAGAATTTTATGTTTACACGTTTAAATTAGTATTTTCTGCTAGAAAATTACTTAGAACCCCCAAACAATTTATATATATATATATATATATATATATATATATATTTTAGCAGAGACCCTAGAGAATAAAATGGCGGTCGTTGCAATATTTTATGTCACACTGTATTTGCGCAGCGGTCTTTCAAACGCAATTTTTTTAGCAAAAAAAAACAAAACACAATAGGTACCCCAACTTGTTTGTATAATGTGAAAGATAACGTTACGCTGAGTAAATAGATACCTAACATGTCATGGAATGGAAACAAACTACGGTACTTAAAGCAGAATTCCACCCAAAAATGGAACTTCCACTTTAAGTGAAGGTGACCCCCTGACATGCCACATTTGGCATGTTATTTTTTTGGTGGGGGAGCAGATACCCTCTCTTTAGAGGCATCCAGCTCCTACTTCCTCCTGGGGCTCTGCATCGCCAGAAGGAAGTTCACCTCTCCCCCCTCCCCGGCCATTCACAGCACGCAGCGTGGTTCGCACATGCACAGTGCGTGCCCGGCTGTGAAGCCACAGAGGGGGAGAGGAGCAGGGCTTCATACGCCCACATCGCTGGACCGTGGGACAGGTAAGTGTCTGATTCTTAAAAGTCAGTAGCTACACTTTTTGTAGCTGCTGACTTAAAAAAAAAATTCGGGGGGAACTCGGCTTTAAAAGTCTATATATAGGTGATGCTTTACATTTTTTTACCTGTTTAGCGTTACAGAGAAGGTTTAGCACTAGAATTATTGCTCTCGCTCTAAGGATTGCGGCGATGAACACATTTACATATGTGGGTGTGACTTATGTATGAGTTTGCTTCTGCGCCTGAGTATGGAGGGATGGGGGCGCTTTAAATTATGTATTTATTTTTCTTATTTATTTAACTTTTTCTTTATTTTTACACTATCCCTTTATTTATTTTGTTGATCATCCCTTGTAAGAGAAATAAGCATGACAGGTTCTCTTTATTGAGAGCTCTGAGGTTAAAAAGACCCCACATCTCTCATTTACCTTTAAAAGCAAAAGACATTTTTTTTTTTGACATTATGACTTAAAAAATAAAATAAAAAATAATTTGTTTATGCCCGAGAACCGGGAGTGACATCAGAGGTCGCTCCGGCCCTCCAAGGGCATAGAGCTGGGGGGAGGCATCTTGCCCTCACTTGACTTCCTGCCCATCCTGAAGGACACAGCGATCACAGAGCGCCCCCGATGCGTGCCGCAGGGGGCGTGCGGGGGAGTGGTTCTTGGATGATGTCAATAGATGCCCTCCCAGAACTGGACGGCCGTGCTGTAGTCATCATTCGGCTATAGTGCGTCAGCAAGCGGTTAAAGCTAAAGAAATGTATATACTTTGTGGCTATTAAGGAATATATTTAGCTAAAAACAAAAAAGTGGTTCCTGTGTGATAAGGATTGCTGCTAGCGGTAAACACGTCTCACAAATCGCGCAAATAAGAACAAAAATTAAATATATACGCTGCGCTACAAATTGTAGTGCACACCTCATCAGTATGAATACTGAAGTGCATACATTAAAAATAACTAGCATAGAAAATTGATAAATGCGTGATGTAACAGACAATTATGCTGCGCCAGATATGTAATGCACACCCAATTAGTCTGGATACCGAAATACATACATAAATAGCATAGATGCAAGTAAAAATAGTGATCAATGTGTGATGTGAGAATTCATAAAAAAACATAAAACTTCATAAAAAAAAGTCCATATATCATATATTGTGAATATATCAAAGAATAAAGTGCTCATGTGCAAATAAAGTGTCCTGCCGCGTCACTAATGACCATGCTGATTAGTCCATATAGTTCAAAACAATTCAAACAGCTTGGTAGGTGGTCAAAACGTGCCAAGGTTTCCTCCCTTCAGTGCTCCCCTAGGTAATATATGCTCACCTTAGAGCGTGCGACTTTGCAATTAAGCTCAGTCTATACACGCATATGAACCTCCTCTGGGTTCAGAAAGGGTACCGGAATCGTGGACTCCTCAGTTTATACCTCCGTGTTATGCAAAAGTAAAAAGTCTTGATAGTGTAATAGAGTTTTAAACATTTTATTTAAACAAAGCAAAAAAAAAACCCTCCAGGGGTACTCACATTTTACAGGTGCGCCTAGTGCACCACTCTATAGTAAGCGATGAACGAATGCATACGGAACAGGTATCGGGTTATATGAGCCTCCTCCTAAGCAGACAAGCTGCCTATCGTGCCATCCTGTCCCCTCCCCAACGCGTGTCGATACCGGGATGACATATCTTCTTCAGGGGAAAATCCCTATTTTTACACTATCCCTTTATCTATTTTGTTGATCATCCCTTGTAAGAGAAATAAGCATGACAGGTTCTCTTTATTGAGAGCTCTGGGGTTAAAAAGACCCCACATCTCTCATTTACCTTTAAAAGCAAAAGAAAAAAAAATTCTTGACAAAATTTGTTTATGATCAAGAACCGGGAGTGACATCAGAGGTCGCTCCAGTCCTCCAAGGGCATAGAGCTCAGTGGGGGCCATGTTGCCCTCGACTTCCTGCCCATCCTGAAGGACACATCGATCACAGATTGCCCCCGATGCGTGCCGCAGGGGGGCGTGCGGGGGAGTGGTTCTTGGAGGATGTCAATAGATGCCCTCCCAGAACTGGACGACTGTGCTGTAGTCATCATTTGGCTATAGTGCGTCAGCAAGTGGTTAAAGCTAAAGAAATTAATATCCTTTGTGGCTATTAAGGAATATATTTAAATGAAGGTTTTTCTGCCCAGAGTTCAGCTTTTATGTAGAAGTCCATTCAAATACTAACTAGAAGTTAAACAACTCCCATCCCAATTCTAAGCCAATTCTAACTACCCTGTAAGGCTCCATTCACACTAGCGCGTTTTTTGATGCATTTTGCATTTTGCAGAAATGCAGGGACATTTTTTAACATGGGTTCCTATGGAACATGTTCACATCAATGCATTTTTGTGCCTCTGCGTTTTTGGAAAGGGTCGGGGACTTTTTTTCATGCAAAATGCAGCGTTTTGCATGTAATAGAAGTCAATGGACCCGCATCCAAAACGCAAGTACCGCGTTTTTACCGCGATTTGCGTTTTGCGTTTTTTTTTTATTTCTCTTTTTTGTACACTGTATATAGCTGGTTGCTAAGCAACCACAGTGTAAAAAAAAAAAAATGTAAAAAAAAAAAAAAAAATACAAAAACGCAAAATAGCGGTAAAAACGCGGCAAGCACCGCAAAAAGCACTGCAAAAACGCTCAAAAGCAAAATGCATAGATGTGAATCGAGCCTTAAGGAAGGAAATCTATACTTACCTATTCGGAGGGCGCTTTGGTCCGGTCACCTGATCACTCCACCAGTTGGCTTCAGTGAAAAGGAGAGATCGCCGACAACAGCTGCAATGTCTATGCAGTCATGTCACCCATAGTCTTACTGTGGGGCAGCGCTAGTATCTACCTCTATTTTTCTATATAAAAAACGACTGAGATTGTAACGCTTCTCTACTCTAGCCTAAAATAAAACAATTGGGGCTGGATTTAGGCACCAATAGGTCGCAGGGAAAATGCACTGACTGGCACTGGCAGCTCTTCTTTGCTTGACTTTACTTAATGGCTGAAGTGTCCCGATAATATTCCTGCAGCTCACAGTATTCTCATTTCCCCACCCAGAACAATTCATATACAGGATTTTGTTTTGAGTCTGGTTAGTAATGTGCTCCAGATCGCTTTCAGACGCTGTAATTACAGTGTTCAAACATTAGGTAATACATGCTTTTTGAGATGGACTTAGCATTTTTCTGTGAATCCCTGTAATTTGGATGGTGATGGGAAAGGCAGGCCACTATCTAGTGTTTAAGTGTTATTAGGAGAAAAGCATCAGATTGCAGAAACGTTTACCAACCTCTCTCCGTCCATCCATCCAGCCAAGCTGTGAGACAACGGGACCGCGACATCGCAGAGCTTATGGCTATATCCAGCGAACTGCACATTATCTGACAGAACAGGGGTTGGTACAGTTGCTAATTTGCTTTCTACCCTGGGGTAAAATATGAATCTGAGTCCCTTACATCATTTCTTTATGTCAAAGCACATTTTTTGTTTTGGATATAGTAAGAAAACGCTGCAACTGTCTACTCTTAGATAGTTTTACTGAGATAAGTGTTCCCATTGGACAATACACTATATTGCCAAAAGTATTGGGACACCTCCCTTTACACACACATGGACTTTAATGGTGAATTTGGGGTGGAGGAACTTGACTGGCCTGACCTCAACCCGATAAAACACCTTTGGGATGAATTAGAGCGGAGACTGCGAGACAGTCCTTCTTGTCTACATCAGTGCCTGACTTTATAAATGGTCTTCTGGAAGAATGGTCAAACATTCCCATAGACACACTCCTAATCCTTGTGGACAGCCTTCCCAGAAGAGTTGAAGCTGTTATAGCTGCAAAGGGTGGGCCAACTCAATATTGAACGCTATGGGCCAAGACTGTGTGCCATTAAAGTTCTAAATCTGGGGATCATATGTTAAAGCTTGAGATTTAAGGCCCCTTTCAGACAAATGGACCGTTCAGATCTGCCTGTCAGTTTTGACGGCGGACCTGAACGGGCACTCCATGCTGGTCTATGGAGCGTCGGATGTCAGCGGAGACATGTCCGCCGACATCCGACCCGGTCCGATCCGCCAAAAGCAGACGGATGGCTCTACGTCCAGATCCGTCGCTGGTGGATCGTATCCGGTGAGATCTGATGATAACGGACACGCTGTCCGTTTTCATCCGATCTCTCCATAAAGATCAGCGGCGCTCGACAAGCCCCTCCCCGCTCAGGGAGCAGAGAGGGACTTGTCATCTGCCGGCTCAGCGGAGATCAACG
Organism: Lithobates sylvaticus; assembly: GCA_028564925.1. Classification (NCBI taxonomy): domain Eukaryota; kingdom Metazoa; phylum Chordata; class Amphibia; order Anura; family Ranidae; genus Lithobates; species Lithobates sylvaticus. Next base: position 247,710,967 of record CM053032.1, read on the forward strand.
GAGAGATCTCCCGCTGAGCCGGCGGACAGAGGCGGACTCCGTGCAAGCGGAGTCCGTCTCGTGTGAAAGGGGCCTTACACTAAATTTCTTAAAGTGGCAGGTGGTTGGATGACCTTCAATCTTTCCTCTCCCCTGGTGCTGGAATCCTGATAGCTTTTCAGTTACCTGTTTCTCCTATTACATATCCACCCCCCCCCCCCCCATACTCCTCCCCTCCTCCTCCAAAGAAGGTTACTCGTATGGTCTGGTGGTTCGTTGCTGGGAGTTTTGTCTCTGGTTGGTGACTATGGTAATCCAGTTTGGTTGGATTGGTAGAGCTGGTATACTTGCTAATGCATTGTATATGTTCTTATGGACCACTATGTCATTGTGACCTGTACCATCTGTTGTAATGTTTTCACGGTATGACCAAGATATTTGCCACTAATGTTTAATGTTACTGTACTCATTCTTTTTGAGTAAACTTACCTGTTCTAAAAAATCTATCTGAAATAAGGATGGTTATCCACAAGACTAGCTGTATCTCTGTAGTTCTTCCCTCTAAGTAGGTTTTGTGTTAACAATAGAAAGTAATGTCTGTCTTATCATTGTCTTTCAGGAAGATCTCAAATACTTGGCTCAGTACCGGATGGTTCACCATGTCCATAGCATTAGAACTCTGCAATACAATTAATGTGTACGGGATGGTTCCTCCAGATTTCTGCAGGTAAATCTCCAATCCGCACAGTTCTTTCCACAATCCCTTCCCTGTGTCTGTGTGTGTGTGTGTGTGTGTGTGTGTGTATCAGGCTCATGTTAGTGAGTATAGTAGGTTTAGGTAGGGCTGCTAAACCTAAAACCACTTATGTTAATCAGACATTAAAGGGTAACTCCAAAACAGTTTTTTTTTTAATAGAGTGAGGAAGGGTTATAATAGTTTTCAGGTTTTTGTTGGAGAAAGTTCCCTCACTTCCTATGGAGTCATTGGGGCCGGAATTGAGGAAAGAATCTCTCTATTGTATTTGCTAATGTGTATCTAGACCCTCAAAAAAAAATTTGAGCTGACTGTTAAGGGAATTGTTAATTATCTGTGAAGTCCCTACAGTGGAAGCAGAAGTGGAAAAAAAAATAATAAAGATTTCCAATAGCTACGTTCAAACTCCATAGTAATAGAAAAAGTCAGCACAAAAAGGGCCTGTAGGCAGTTCGACTGGCAAAGGTGCCTAATGTGGTTGTTCAAAGGATGGGCATGAGTCATCTGCTTTAGTAAAACATCCAATAGCTTTTTTTCACCAAATAAAATGTGTTTTGTGGCTTTAAATTGACACTTTCTTAGGTCAAGGTGATCAAATTGGTGTAAAGCTTGTGGCAGCGATGTCATCTTGGTGGATCACATGTAGCTACTATAGCAGACGACTCGTGCCTATCCTTTGAACAACCTAATCGGGCGCCTCTGCCAATCAAACTACTTATGGTCCCTTTTTGCGCTTAGTCTTACTACTACTTCGTTCACCCACTTGGGAAACCCCGGGAGTACTCAGGATGGTAATGCCCAAGGCATAGAGAGCGACCACACTGACCCTGCATGGAAACAGGTTTTCTCCACCTACAGGCTAGGAAGGCCGCATGTTTCCCCCATAGTTTGGTGACTGCAGCCTCAACAGTTGTAAGTCCATTTTGACCTTTTTCCTTTTATTGTGGAATTACTGCATTCTTGTTTGAATTAATCTACTACACTACAAGGGCTCTCCCGCCTCCCTCTTTTATTTTTCGGTGGAAAATCTGAGCTTTACCAGAAACCCCGGCCAACTCCTCAGGATCTTTTGGTCCATGATCTACCACCACACCCCAGACCTTGTTCAAGCTCCATGCCTCCATGAAGCTTGGAATGTAACCACCATAATGCCTGCTACAGGGAGAACTACTGGTAGGATATGCCAACACATCCTTCACTACACTGCCAGGGTTTCTCCTCCCTGCGTCCCACCGACTTTCTGCTTTGACAGCAGTCCATAGAGTGAGGCTCGTCAGATGTGGGAGTGTATAAAAGAGACAGAGTATTTTACAGCCCTATTACTCTCTCCCTGCCTCCTTCTTTACACCTTTTTTTGGCCTGCTTTACTGGAATGCATGGCTTTACTGGAATAGCTGAGGCTACATACAGCATGAAGCACTATGTTCCGGGTTAAAGCCGAGACCTTCATGTCTCATAACCCGGAACACATTAGAGTCTATCCGATCGGCGCTCAGCCATTTATAGAAAGCAATGTATTCTAGCAATGAATACAAAGCTTATTCTGATTGGCTTCAGAGTCAGAGGTTGTGACATAATCAGCCCGCTACTCTGACTCAACCAATCAGAGGAAGCTTTGAATTCATTGCTAGAATACATCGCTAGAATACATGTGCCCCAAAGGGCCCTTCGGAAAGTCATCTGCCTTTGACGCAACGCACCGGGAGGAGCCAGGTGATGTCACTTCCGGTCCCAGCCAAGACCGAAAGTACGGATTCTTCAACGATCTCATCTTGCATGACTCACTGTTGAGTGTATTTTTAAATGTGAGTTACTACTATTTTTTATAAATTTTACAAGAAATACTACACTATATGGATTGTTATCATTATTGCATATGATGGCAAATGGAGAGGAGAACCTGTGAGCCTTCCATCGCTTATTTGGGATGAAGACCTTCTGTATTCATACAAAAGTGCTATGTGACCTGTATGTGAATAGAGGCCTACTTTTTGAGCTGCTACCTTGCACATTGGTTGAGCATGGAATTTCTTTGAAGTCACTTAATCAATAAATCGTTTACCTCACTTACTACAGCATCTGATGGGACTTTTTATATTTATGTACTGTTTGGATTTATAGCACTAGCGATTGGGTTCACTACCCAGCAGGGCACTTGGACATTTTCACTTATACTTTTGCACTTATTAATGGATTTAGTACATTATGATAGTGGAACAGCCTTTTTAATCATTTACTTAGCACACTGATATTTATATTTGTTATGGTATTTTTGTTATTGAATTGAAATGAGACACATGTTTTGATGATATTTTTCATGTATTTTATGACCATTATCGAACACATTGCTTAGTGGTTTAGTTGGATTTGGCGCCACACCACTTACCCCATTTTAACTATTTAAAGTGTATCAAAAGTTGGAGTTCAGCTTTAAAGGGGTTGTAAAGGTAAAAAAAATGCATTTTATGCATTAAGGTGAAAAAACATCGGACAATGCCGGCCCCCCCGTTATACTTACCTGACCCCTAGAAAGTCCCGCGCTCGCCCCGACGTCCTCTTCGCCGCTCAGCCTGCACGTTGATTGGATAGAGTGGATGGATTGAAAGCAGCGCAGCCATTGGCTCGCGCTGCTGTCAAACGCATCCAATGACTCTGCGCGCTAGGGGGGGCTGGCCGAGTGATACAGTGAGTGGCTACAGCCGCCAGCTGTATCATGGGAGCACGCCCGCAACCACTCCATACCATGCGAGGGAGCTTGCATTAAAGTGAGCAGTACTTGGGAGAGTAGAGACAGCCGCCGAGGGACCCCAGAAGACCAGGTTCGGGCCACTCTGTGCAAAACAAGCTGCACAGTGGAGGTAAGTATAACATGTTTGTTATTATAACAAAAAAAATATTTTTTTTTTTTCCTTTAGTGACCCTTTAAGTTCTCACCAATTAGCTTTTAGAACAGGCACTCCCACTGTAAGCCTGATTACAGCTTTTAGCTGTTGTGTGACAAAGACAAATTTCAGGTAATTACTGTATATACTCGAGTATAAGCCGACCCGAATATAAGCCGAGGCACCTAATTTTACCACAAAAAATGGGAAAACTTATTGACTCGAGTATAAGCCTAGGGTGAGAAATGCGCAGCTACTGTAAGTGGACAAGAGGGTCAACAATGCCCATTTGCAGCCTCACTGTGTGCCCATTTGCAGCCATAGGTCCCCTGAACTTCAAACTTGGTAGTTAAGGGGTTCCTAGATGCCCCCTTTGCAGCCATAGGTCCCCTGAACTTCAAACTTGGTAGTTAAGGGTTCCTAAGATGCCCCCTAGCTGCAGCCAACATTTGGGGTCTCTGGACCCAAAGGGTCCCGAAATGACATTGCTGCAGATGGACACAGTTGACCGATTTTGGGGCCCTGTATCTCGGGGCCACTTGGTGCTAGGAACCCCAAATTTGGGTATGTTGTACTGTTGGTTCCACTGGGTTTGTGCTGGGGTTCCTAGCACCAAGTGGCCCTGAGATACGAAGCCCCAAAGTCGGGTCGGAAAATATCAAGCACTTTTCTGCAGCAAAAAATGAAATTTTCCAACCCGACTTTGCGGCCCCGTATCTCGGGGCCACTTGGTGCTAGGAACCCCAAATTTGGAACCAACAGTGGAACCAACAGTACAACATACCTGGGTTCTTAGCACCAAGTGGCCCCGAGATACAGGGCCACAAAGTCGGGTCGGAAAATGTAATTTTCGAGTATAAGTCAAGGGGGGCACATTCAGCACAAAACAATGTGCTGAAAAACTTGGCTTATACTCGAGTATATACGGTACACTAGCTGAACTGAAAAATGATTTCATTAATCTTGATAGAATACATAAGTAAACTAAATTGTGCATTTATGTATCTGCCTGGAGTTCTTAAAAAATACATTCAAAAGACTCCAAAGAGAACATCGCCTCCAAATGACATTTATCAAAGGGCTCGATCAATAGAATGCTTATTACATTTCCCGGAAAGCCATTATAGCAGCATCTAAATACCCAACTCCGTTCTCTATATAACTTGCATTGCACCCTTCACCAAGGCCGGGCTCCCATCGAATGCAGGCTGTGTAATCATTGTCCTCCGCGCACCATGCCATTGTGAGCTCTGTATTAATCCTTATTTAGAATAATGCCCGGCCAGGATTAGAACACTTTAATGGTTGTCAAGCATAAGTATTAATTAGGAGAGGAGCGGCTGAGCATAATCGCTGCCATGGAACTAAATGGACATCTTATCTTCTCATACAAAGGACGTCTCAAAGGTATGAAGAGTAATATTATAGAGTCAATGAACCAGGCGATGACCAACAGTGATGAGAATCAAATAGATTCCACATATTACATGGCCATCATTAGTGCATCTATCTGGAGCAGAAGAGTTTTACTGAACGTTTGCCTAGAATAAAATTTCGAATGCAATTGGGTTTATTTAACTCTCTCAGGATTGGTGGTGCCCTTGTGTTCTAGTTATGTTTCTTTTGCTGGTGAAACAAGTGCTGGGCAAGGTGTTTAGTTAGTATATAGTTAAAGTATACAGTATGTAGAGCCAATCACTTAAAATATCATACAGTCAGGTCCATAAATATTGGGACAAGGACACAATTCTAATCTTTTTGGCTCTATACACCACCACATGGGATTTGAAATGAAACAAACAAGATGCACTTTAACTGCAGACTTTCAGCTTTAATTTGAGGGTATTTACATCCAAATCAGGTGAACGGTGTAGGAATTACAACAGTTTGTATATGTGCCTCCCACTTTTTAAGGGACCAAAAGTAATGGGACAGATTAACAATCATCCATCAAACTTTCACTTTTTAATACTTGGTTGCAAATCCTTTGCAGTCAATTGCAGCCTGAAGTCTGGAACGCATAGACATCACCAGACGCTGGGTTTCATCCCTGGCGATGCTCTGCCAGGCCTCTACTGCAACTGTCTTCAAGAGGAAGAAGTAAACCCTGTTGGAAACTCCATGTGTGTCCCAAGCAAAGCGCCAGGTTAATGAATGCAAATTTTCCTCTTATATTTTCAGATAATACAGTTGTGCTCAAAAGTTTGCATACCCTTGGAGACCTGGGAATATACAGTATATACCTTAAAGAAAACATGAGTGAGCCGGCAAAACCAATTTTTTTTCTTTCTTATGGGATTCATATTCAGTAACTGTAGGTCATAACAGAATGTTCAAAAGTCTGCATACTCTTAGATCTTAGTACTGTGTATTGCCCCATTTAGCATCAATGACAGCGTGCAGTCTTTTGTAATAGTTGTTTATGAGGCCCTGAACTTTTGCCGGTGGTATAGCTGCCCATTTGTCTTGGCAAAATGCCTCCCAGGTCATGCAAAGTCTTTGCTAGTCTTGTATGAACTGCATGCTTGAGATCTCCCTAGAGTGGCTCTATGATATTAAAGTGGTTGTAAAGTTAGAAAGTTTTTTATCTTATATATATCTCATTCTATGCATTAAGATAAAAAGCCTTCTGTGTGCAGCTCCCCCCCTCAGCCCCTCTAATACTTTCCTGAGGTCTATCTAGATCCAGCAATTTTGCAGGTGTGTGGTGCCATTGGCTCCTGCTGCTGTCAAAGTCAGTCAGCCAATGAGTAGAGAAAGGGGGCTGGGCCGGGCCTGGGCCCGGCTCCGTGTCTGAATGGACACAGGGAGCTGTGGCTCGGCTCAGGTGCCCCCATAGCAAGCTGCTTGCTGTGGGGTCACTCAACAGGAGGGAGGGGCCAGGAGCGCCAAAGAGGGACCACAGAAGAGGAGAATCTGGGCTGCCCTGTGCAAAACCACTACACAAAGCAGGTAAGTAAAACATTGGTTATTAAAAAAAAAATGTATATAAAAAAAAAAAAGAGCCTTTAGTATGACTTTAATGTCAGCAGACTGTGATTGCCACTCCAAACCTTCACCTTTTTCTGCTGTAACCACTGGAGGATCAACTAGGACTTGTGCTTAGGGTCATTGTCTTTCATGCAGAAGAATGCAAATTGTCTGCCAGTATTTTCTGATAACATGCTGCATTCTCATCTTGCCTTCAATTTTCACAAGACAGTGCCTTTAGAGCTCACACATCCCCAAAACATCAGTGAGTCACCACCATGCTTCACAGTGGGGATATTATTCTTCCTCTCTAAACATAGTGCTTATGGTTGTGACCATAAAGCTCTATTTTGGTCTCATCACTCCAAATTACAGTGTGGCAGAAGCTGTGAGGCGTGTCAAGGTGTAGTCTGGCATATTGTAGCCAGGCTTTTTTGTGGCATTAGCGCAGTAAAGGCTTCTTTCTGGCAACCCGACCATGTAACTAATTTTTGTTCAAGTATCGTCATCTGTAACGTGATCCAGAGCAGCCTGTTTTTCTCCTGAGGTTACCTGTGGGTTTTTCTTTGTATTCTGATCAATTCTTCTGGCAGTTGTGGCTGCAATATTTCCTGATGATTGAACAGTACTGACTGGTATATTCAAGGCTTTGGATATCTTTTTATATCCTTTTCCATCTGTATAAAGTTCCATTACCTTGTTACGCAGCTATTTTGACAGTTCTTTTTTGCTCCCCATGGCTCAGTATCTAGCCTGCTCAGTGCACCCCCATGAGAGCTAACAAACTCATTGACTATTTATACACAGACACAAATTGCAATTTGTAAAGCTACAAATGTGGGAAATTATGTGTGATGATAAATTGCTCCATATGATCACTATGCTTAAATAAAATATTTTTTTTTTGACATGATCATTAATATTTTCAATATCAATGACAACATTTCATGATTTCTGTCAATGTATGCAAACTTTTGAGCACAACTGTATGCCAAATTTGAAAGTTTTTGACTAAATTCCCTGTGCAGCTGTTATTCAACACGCCCTCCCAAAAGAAAACAGCAGAGATCCATCTCCATGCTTCACAGTGGGGATAGTGTGCTGCTCTTCATAGATCTTGTTGGCTTCTCTCAAAAAGTGTATATGGATATCACCATAAAATGAAAGTTTGGTTTCATTACGCCAAGTGATTTTCGTTCTGGAAGTTTTGAGTCTTCTCTAGGTGCTGTTGGCATATTGTAAGCTGGCTGTTTTGTCACATGATAGTCCATTTTTTTGCATGATAATCTCAGATTGAATCTGATGAGTTTACTAAAGTCCCGAAAATTCTTGTAGGACAGAATAAAAATTCGGAAGGGATGTCATGTGTTGCAATACATTTGTATTGCATTTTCGAAGGACAGCTGTACTGATTAAACGAAAATTGTACAATCTGGCATTGTACGATTATTTTTTTCGTGCATGTCCGATCAAATAAAATCGAATGAACTGTCCTGATTGGCTCTCAAAAGCTCTGTACTAACGATCATATTATCCTACGATCGTTCCAAAATCTGCATTTTTTCGTACAATTTTCTGATCAGGTGTACGGGGCTTAACATGTTACAGGTTCTGCCAACATTAGGCCCCTTTCGCACTACCGCGACTTCAAAGTTGCGTGATTTTGATGCGATTTTGCTACGATTTCAGGGAGACTTGGGGTCTATGAACCTGAACTTGCATCAAAGTCGGACCAAAGTAGTGCAGAGACTTCTTTGAAGTCGGTGTGACTTGAAGTTGCACAGATATGAATGGTACTCATTGGAAATCATGGGGTATGACTTGTCATGCGACTTTGCAGTCCCAAGTCGCACAAGTGTGAAAGGGGCCTAAGCCTTATGCCACGTACACAAGAGCGGAATTACCGACAGAAAAAGTCAGACGGGAGCTTTTCATCGTATATTCCGATCGTGTGTATGCCCCATCGGACCTTTTACGTCGAAAATTCTGACGGACCTAGAAAGAGAACATGTTCTAAATTTTTCCGACGGAACCAATTCCTATCGGGAAAACCGCTCGGCTGTATGCTGTTCCGACGGACCAAAAACTACGCATGCTCTGAAGCAAGTACGAGACAGCAGCTATTGGCTACTGGCTATTGGACTTCCTTTTTCTAGTCCCGTCGTACGTGTTGTACGTCACCACGTTCTTCATGGTCGGACTTTGGTGTGACCGTGTGTAGGCAAGACCGCTTGAGCGGAATTCCGCTGGAGAAACCTTCAGAGTTTATTCCGACGGCAAAACCGCTCGTGTGTACGCGGCATTACTGGCCGCATCAGTTTAGATGTTACAAGAAGACCAGCGTAACATTTCCCTGACGGTTTGGACTTGTAGAAATCATTTTCAGGTGATGCCTTCAACATTTTCTGACTTAAAGCTTGTCATTAAACACTATGAATTCATTACAAGTGAAAAAAGATGTCTTGAGTATGTCTACTGATTAGAATTCCATTCTCGAAGCTATCTGTGTGAATAGACTCTAGGTCTGTCTTAATATTCTGCTATATGCCTGACTGGCTATATATTCATCACTGGCTCCTAATATTGATTCAGGATGTAAATTTTTAGGTTCCGGATTATGATTGCAGCTCAATATTATTATACAGTTCGTCAGCTCGACTTTTGAAGGCGTGTGTATCAATATATCTTATATCCCCAAGGAAATGAAACTGCTATGTCGTTTTTTTTTTTTTTTTTTTTTTCTTTTAGATATAGAGAGGATATTATTTGTCTCTGACTATTCTTTCCTGTTTAATCTGATTTATCAGCAAAAGGAAAGACAATGCATGCCGGAGAACAAAAATCAATGATTAGGATTGTAGAGATAATTAAAAAGTCAAGAACACAAAATGTATAAATTTTTCTTATGCATAAAAATACAATTTAAAACGATTTCATCTTTTAGAGATAGATATAAGGTCATACACCCAACAAAAAAAACATTAAAGCTGGATTCACACTGTGTGCATAATTACATGCTCTCAGGAAGAATGTTCATTTTGAATTCACTGTCAATACAGGTTCTCTCACACCTTTTTTTTAACGCAGAGCGCAACACAGCGCACAGAGTTGTGATATGACTTTGCTTCTTTATGTCAATATCGTCCCTAATATCTATTTATCTGATAATTGGTGGAGGAATATTAAAGAAACAGTAGGAGGAGTGGAGGAAGCTTTGCTCACAGAATGGGTATAGCAGAAACAGGAAGATCCTTCCACTGCAGGTCCTAAAGTACAGCTTCCTCTCCAGTAAGGAGATCAGTAAAGGTGGCCTTACATGGATCAAAATTTAGCCAGTTCAGTAGGGATCGGATGCATTTTGGTCCATGTAAGGGCAAGCTGGTTGTACACAAGTCGATCTACCGACCAGCCTGTTGTGTTTTTCCCAATCAATTAGTGCCACCAGACTGATCAGTGTACAATGACTCAGTGGAGGGGTCCATCAACAAGTGTGTGGATGGGGGAATCAGGTCATTTGTTTTCTTACAACGCACTGGTGGAATGAAAAAAAGAATAATGTTTGGCCTGCCTGAGCAGTACAGTAGTGACATCACCAAATCTCACTCCTAGTCTTTTGAGATTAGCAGTAAAAGTGCCTTGGGTGATCTCAGGTTCAGCTTCTACTTCATTAAGAACAGTGGGCAACACCATATGTTGTAACAGGCTCTCTTTAAAAGAGAAGTAAGGGAATTTTTTTTAAGAATTTTACTTAGGTGGATGCAGCATCTGTCCCCCCGCCGGCTACAAGACTGAGAACCGAGCAATCGAACACAGCTGATCGATTGGTTTTCAGAGCTCTGTGAGTAGAGAGCTGGTGACTGTCAGCTCCGCCACCCACTTCCCCCCTATGCTCACTGGAGCGCTGGGCTGTAGGAGCGGCCGGCTCAGGCTCTCAGCGGCTCGCTAAGAGGCTGGGCCAAGTGCCAGTCCAGGGTTGTGGGCAGATCCCGACCATATTGTCATGATCTTTCCCCAGCCTGGACTGCAGTGGCGTCGGCAGGGGGGGGCTGACCTAGTCTAGCCCCAGTGGGTCCCCAAAATGCTGGGTCTTCAGTGAGCACGGTTCTATTAATAGCCCTGAGCGCCACCGATGGGACCGATCTGATTCCGAGCGCCGCTGAGTCACAAAGCAGGTCCTGCCTTCTGGAGCCTGCAGCGCTGATGGACGTCCCACTGGTCCAATGGTGGGACCACAGGATGTGTAACGTCTATCATAGGCGCTGCAGGCTCCAGAAGGCAGGAATTACAATGCGGCGGCTGCGCCACTGTGAGCTCGGCACTCGGCTCTCCTCTTCTCCTCCTCCCTGCTATGATGATGGGCGCGCACCGCACACCATGGCTGAGCTGCTGCTGCAGGACACATGAAGTCTCCTGGTCAGTGCGTGTCAGGTAGGTCAGTGTATGTATGTATGTCAGGTAGGTCAGGTAGATCAGTGTATGTAGGTCAGTGTATGTATGTCAGGTAGGTCAGTGTATGTCAGGTAGGTCAGTCCGTGTCAGGTAGGTCAGTGTATGTATGTCAGTGTATGTATGTCAGGTAGGTGTATGTATGTCAGGTATGTCAATGTGTCAGTGTGTGTCAGGTAGGTCAATGTATGTATGTCAGGTAGGTCAGTGCGTGTCAGGTAGATCAGTGTATGTAGGTCAGTGTATGTATGTCAGGTAGGTCAGTGTATGTCAGGTAGGTCAGTGTATGTATGTATGTATGTCAGGTAGGTCAGTGTGTGTCAGGTAGGTCAGTGTATGTATTTCAGGTAGGTCAGTGTGTGTCAGGTAGGTCAATGTATGTATGTCAGGTAGGTCAGTGTGTGTCAGGTAGGTCAATGTATGTATGTCAGGTAGGTCAGTGCGTGTCAGGTAGGTCAATGTATGTATGTCAGGTAGGTCAGTGCGTGTCAGGTTGGTCAGTGCGTGTCAGGTAGGTAGGTCAGTGTGTCAGGCAGGTGAGTTTAGTGGTCAGCATTGATGGGACCCCCACCCCACTGTCAGAATACACTGATTAGTGCTGCAGCCAATTGGTTGCAAGTTGCTGATTGAACAAGGTTTTCAAGCAGTCCTGTTCAACAGAAGCTGATCAAATGATTGGCTTTTAGCAGGGTGAGCTACACTCAGATTGAAATTCAGCCGTTCCTTGCTGAACTGGATGAATCTCAATCTTTGTGTAGCCAGCGTTACCTTATTTCTTGCTCCAGCAGGCTCCCTCCACTGCTGTAACTTGTCCCCTTCAGCTTCTATGTAAGTTACTGGCTGTGGTCACACTCCAGCTTCCTCATCATACCATACAGGGATAGACCTCCTGCACACGATATTCCTGTTTGAGTATCTACTTTTTCAGCCTTTTTATTTAATGCATTTTCGCACATATGCTTTTGCGTAATTTTCGCGTAAATCCGCGCACATTTTACTAACCAAAAATGCAGATTTTTCTTTTTTTTTTTACTGAAGAATACACGGCGCTTGTTTACACGCCTGTTTGCATAGGCACATTACAATTAATGGGCTGAATTTTAGCTCAGTAAAAAAAATAAGCTGTACTGAGCATTTTCAAGCTGCAGTGTGCAAGAGGCCTTAATGTCCCTGTATGATATGTGATGATATCAAGGCTTAGAAAATGTATTGAAAATGTGATTAAAACAGTACAAGGTAATAAATTGTTAGATTGCAACGTTATCACACTGGCTGTGGAGCTGGCTTGGGCACTGATGGATCACTGTGTCAGACCAGGAAATCCAAACAGGGGACGCCGACCATGGATACCGCAATGCAAAGCAAACAGCAGTGTGTTGTATGCCGGACCCGCCGGCATGGATGGATGGCGTCAGTGGAGCTGATGGCGCATAGCCCACATTGTCCAGAGGAAAGGCGCCGTGGTGGGCGGGGTGGAGGGAGGCGTCACTGGTGTCCTGGACGGAACTGAGGAGTCCAAGAAAGAAAACAGCCGTGGCCAGCGTGGAATGCAAACATCCCTGTTGCCGTGACCGTCACAACAACAGGGACGTTTGCGTTCCACGCTGGCCGCGACTGTTTCCTTGCATTAAGGTAAAAAACATTTTAAATTTCTCTGTCCTCCCCCTTCCCTGTGTGAAGGGGAAGAAAGGGGAGATTAGACCCAACGCTGCACGACTGCATCTCTTCTCCCCTCTCTTTCTCTTCACACAGGGCCTCAAACAGCAGCAGGAGCCATTGGCTCTTGCTTCTGTCAATCAAATGCAGTGAAGAGGAAGTGAGGGCGGGGCTATACCCCTCTGTGTGTGGCTCCATAGACACACACAGCTCGGGAACGAGTAGACACCAAATGGCTTGCTATGGGGTCACACAAAGAAGAGGAGGAACCAAGATCACCAGTGGGGGACCCTAGAAAAGGAGGTCTGGGGGGCTGCTCTGTGCAATACCACTGCACAGAGCAGGCAAGTATAACATGTTTGTTATTTTAATTTAAAAAAATACATACTTTAGTAACACTTTAATAGAAGAAAAAAAATAAAATAAAACGGTGTATATATTTTTGAAACAACAATGCTTCCCCTCAGTAGTCAGATATATATTGAACAGCATCAAGGTTCCGTAAAAACTTCAAGGTCTTTGAATCGTCTGCTCCATTTATTGAACCTTTATGCTGCGTACAGAAAACTACTATATGTTATCTTTATAGCGCTGAATAAAAATCCTCAGTTTTCAAAGAATTTTACACTCATTCAATCTGTACACCGATGAAAAGTTTCTCAGGATAAAAAGACAATAAAAAGGTTATTCTTTTTAGATTGAATTCAAGATTTGACTGAGACAAGCTAATTTTCAGAATATGTTAATTCATACGCGGCCTATTGTCAGGGAATGGCAGGACGCATAAATAGAAATACTACTTAAAGATTGTTAAAAATATACCAACTTTGCAAATTCTGCAAAAGATTGGTTACACGTGGAACAGACCTAGGATGTCCCATCTACCCAACAGGACATGATCATATTATATTCCTTAACATTCTATACATAGAATGCTGCTACTCCAAATGGCAATGGACATGATTACAATATAATTCTATAACACGCTATACATAAAACACTACACCTCTAACATGACGGACTACTGTACATTATCACAATATAATTCTATAACCCTCTATCTATAGAACATTGCACCTCCACATGACAATAGACATGATTATAATATAATTATATACCACGCTATACATTGAACACTACACCTCTAACATGATCAACTACTGTACATGATCATAATACAATTCTATAACCCTCTATACCTAGATGTCTAACTTGACCAAAATAAAATGTTATAATTCTCTAAACAGAACATTACACCTCCAACATGACCAACCACTGTACATATTCATACGATTGATCTATGATACTATACATAAAACTCTACACCTCCAACAAGACTGACCACTGGACATCATCATAGTACTATTCTTTAACACTCTATACCAGCCTTTCTCAACCTTTTTAAGACAGAAGAATCCCATTAAATAATTTTTCAGGCTTAGGGAACCCCTGCCAATACTTAATATATCTACAAGGTACTGGGTAAGATGTTCCTTACATGTGTGGTCTTTGGGAAGAATTTCTCCTTACAGATAGCTAAAAAGATCATTGGTGTCAATGGTTATTTATCTGAGGCAAAAGTTGCTCATTGTTCCAAAGAACCTCTGGCAACCTTTGGAGGACCTTTAGGATTCCACAGAGCCCTGGTTTAGAAAGGCTGTTCGTTCTATACAGTGGGGAAAATAATTATTTGATCCCCTGTAGATTTTGTAAGTTTACCCACTTACAACGAAATTAAGGGACTATTATTTTTATTATAGGTGTATTATAAATTGAGTTGCAGTATGATCCTCAAGCAAAACATTACTTAGTACTTGGCGGAGAAACCCTTGTTGGCTAGCACAGTGGTAAGGAGTTTCTTGTAGTTGGTGACCAGGTTTGCACACATCTCAGGAGAGATTTTGGTCCACTCTTCATTACAGATCTTCTCTAAATCCTTAACCACTTCAATACCCGCGTATTGTCATATGACGCCCACAATGTGGATCTCCCATCCTGGGTGGGCGTCATATGACGTCCTCCTATTCCCGGCCGCCCGCGGCGTTGCTCGGGACCCGGTGCGAGTGCCCGGCGGCCGCGATGTCCGCCGGGCACCCGCGATTGCCCGTTAAAACAACGGGACTGTGCGGGACCGTGGAGCTGTGTGTGTAAACACACAGCTCCACGTCCTGTCAGCGGAGAGGAGACCGATTATGTGATCCCAGTACGGAGGAACACCGATCGGTCCCCTCCCCTTGTGAGTCCCCCCCCCCCCCCCAGTTAGAATCACTCCTATAGGGAACACATTAACCCCTGCAGCGCCCCTTAGTGTTAACCCCTTCCCTGCCAGTCACATTTACACAGTAATCAATGCAATTTTATAGCAACGATCGCTGTGTATATGTGAATGGTTCCAAAAATGTGTCAAAAGTGTCCGAAGTGTCCGCCGCAATCACGAAAAAAAAATCGCAGATCGCCGCCATTACTAGTAAAAAAAAAAAAAAAAATGCAATAAATCTATCCCCTATTTTGTAGACGCTATAACTTTTGCGCAAACCGATCAATATACGCTTATTGCGATTTTTTTTGACCAAAAATATGTAGAAGAATACGTATCGGCCTAAACTGAGTAAAAAAATTGTTTTTTTTTTTTTAAAAATGGGATATTTATTATAGCAAAAAGTAAAAAATATTGTGTTTTTTTTTCAAAATTGTCGCTCTTCTTTTGTTTATAGCGCAAAAAATAAAAACCGCAGAGGTGATCAAATACCACCAAAAGCAAGCTCTATTTGTGGGAAAAAAAGGACGTCAATTTTGTTTGGGTGTAACGTCGCACGGCCGCGCAATTGTTAGTTAAAGCGACGCAGTGCCGAATCGCAAAAAGTGCTCTGGTAAGGAAGGGTGTAAAATGGCCCGGTGCTGAAGCGGTTAAGGTTTCTTGGCTGCCTCTTGGCAATACAAAGTCTCAGCTACCACCATAAATGTTATATAGGATTAGGTCTGGAGACTGGCTAGGCCACTCCATGACCTTAATGTGCTTCTTCTTGAGCCACTCTTTTGATGTCTTGGAGGTATGTTTTCGGTGAGTCATCAAAAATGGTTATGTTTTCTACACTGCTTAACTATTGTCATGATGGTAAATGTGCTTTACTGAGCCCCCTCCCATTCCCCTCACCCCCCCTTTTTTTTTTTTTTTTTTACTAAAGTTTAAAAAACATTCTATCTATTAAGCAGAGAATCTACATGTATGTTCTGTGTAGATACTATATATTATCTGTTTTATGCACTGTATTATGCAAAACCCAATAAATATTTTTCAAAAAAAAAAATGGTTATGTTTTGATGACCCATCTTTAGTGTTCTGGCAGAGGGAAGAAGGTTTCCACCTCTGTGCTTGACTGTAGGAATGGTGTTCTAGGATGATAGTCAGCATTTTTCTTCCTTCAAACGCGGCGTATCGAGTGAATGCCAAAGAGCTAAATTTTGGTCTCATCTGACCACAGCACTTTCTCCCAGTCCCCTGAATTATTTAGATGTTCATTGGCATGACTATACATGTGCCTTCTTGAGGAGGGGGACTCGCCGTGTTTGGAGGAAGAAAAATGCTGAAGCCGCTGTGACATCCTACGCACCCGCGCGGCTCTCTCTCCCAGGCTGACTGACCGTGTATAAGACGCTGCTCGAATTTCAGTGTAACAAATAAAGAAAAAAGCCGCGTCTTATACACGGAAAATACGGTAAGCTGGAGTAATAAGTAAAAAGTAAAAGAATAATAAAAAAAGTAAAATAATAAAACCAAGCGGTCGTCCAGGGGACTCCTGGAGCCGAGTGACATAACTTAGACATGTTACTAAACAGATGTACAAACATATTCAATTAAAGTGTGGAAACTGAGACTGTACAGGGGGAGCAGCCGGGATTCTGCATCTGATATAGATTCTTGGCTGCTGGCTGGCTGTATATGGCTTCTGCTATCTCTCTGTCCAAGAGGGAAGATGTCTGTGACTCCATGCTGGGGACATGGCTGCAGTTTTGTGAGGGAGATAGTGCAGGGGGGGCTGGCGGTATGCAGTCTGTGGTTGTCGGCTCACCTTTGTGTGGAGAGGGCTTTGCAGGACCCAGTGCTGGGTATTCCGCCTCATAGCTCTTTGGAGGGCTTGCTTCTGGGCTGAGGGTGGCTGTTTCCCTTCCCCGAGCCTGCATGCCTCGTGTGTGATGGCCGGTCGCCATCTTGAAATCTTGTGGTGTAGCGCGGTCGAGATCCGGTTGGAGGTGGAAACATTATGCTTTGGGGCTGTTTCTCTGCAAAAGGTACAGACCGACTTTGCTACATTGAGGGGCCAATGGATGGGGCCATGTATTGTAAAATCTTGGATGAGAACCTTCTTCCCTCAGCCAGAACACTAAAGATGGGTCATCAAACCATAACAATTTTTGATGACCCACTCAAAACAAAAAACCCCAAGAAGCACATTAAGGTCATGGAGGGGCCTAGTCAGTCTCCAGACCTTAATCCTATAGAACATTTACGGAGGGAGCTGAAAGTTGGGGTTGCCAAGAGACAGCCAAGAAACTTTAAGGATTTAGAGAAAATCTGTTAAGAAGAATGGTCCAAAATCCCTTCTAAGATGTGTGCAAACCTGGTCACCACCTACAAGAAACATTTTACCTCTGTGCTTGCCAACAAGGGTTTCTCCACCAAGTACTAAGTTATGTTTTGCTTGGAGATCAAATAATTATTTTACTCACTGCAACTTAATTTATAGCACTTGTTTTGTGTGTTTTTTCTGGATTTTTGGTTGATATTCTGTCTCCATAATTTAAAATACACCTATGATAGACTCATAATCATAATATAATTCTTCAACAATCTGTAGAACACTGCATCTCAACATGATCGACCACTGAGCACAATCATTTTATAGTACCATTCTATTTATACAACATTAAATCTCCAAAATCACCGACTACTGGGCATGACCACGATAACATTACTTTTTTTTCATCAACACAAACATAGAACACCCATATCTCCCAACATAATCATATTACTATTCTATTTGAATCTTCACAGACAAAGAACACTACACCACTCAACATGATCCACCAGATGTAATCATAATACAGGTTTTTAAACTCTACAGACAAAACACTATAGTCCTAATATGGTTGCTGTCCTTTGTAATACAAGCTTTTACAAGGTCTCCATTTGTGCAGAGTTAACTTATATGGAACCTTAGTTCTACTCAGAAACGAATCTCAACAATAACTAGAATGGAAAATATATATGAGACAGACTCCTGATGGTTAGGTAACAACAAAGTTGACACATGACTAATCACATCTAGAAGGATTAGCAATTAATTAACTCAATCAACAATAGAAATGCACACCTAGGAGGCACACAATGGGAAAATTTCACAATGGAGAAAGCCACTTAACGGTAAACACATAAAACCTTAATAAACAGATTCCACATAACATCAGAAGACCCCAGCATCAGGTTGTTTTGAGCAGATTATTATCATATGCTTTGAGTCTCTGAGCCTAGGAGGGGGTTGAAGCAGTCAATGCTGGTTTAGGTTGTCTATACCTCAACAAATCACTGAGGGCTCAAATCTGTATCTGGGTCCTCCAGTTCTCAGAGTCTGTGCGTTTCCGGGAGACATGGACATGAATCTAAAGTAAAGCTACTCCAAAGGTCCCCCAGGTACACACCTACCAAAGAATAGAGCCCACTCAAATGCCAGGGCCCATAGTCAGTAGGCAAGAGGCTAGCCTTCAGTCCCCTTCAAAAGCCACAGTGACAGTGGTTATCGTGGTAATATATTCCAGAAAAGCTGTCAGGTATAAAATCTCCAGTGAAAAATCTTTAAATCTGTGCTTGCTCGTGTACTGTAAATTAAAATCTAAAGGTAAATAAATGGATGTGAACAGCGTTACAGCAAAGTCTATATTTTTGCTTGATCAATTATCACACGTATATGTGAAAGGCCATGCACATGCAGGACATTTTGCAAATGCAAAGTGCGTGCCTTCTATTTTGTGCTGACATACGCAAAAAAATGTAACCACAACATTCATTTTGCCAACATAAATGAATGCACTGCAAGAATAAGAATTAATTTTGTAGTCAAATGAGCTAATCCTTTAAAAACGGAGCAGAAGAAAGACATGTACGTAGCTGGAAAGAAATGTAAGCGCAAGACATATATGATGGGGTGGAAGTAACTACCAGACTGTAACAGGTTAAGTCAGGTGCTGGTTAGATAGAAAGAACTGGCTCTTACCGGATTGGAGGAGTCACAGGGAGATGGGGAGGAGCTAGATAATAGTGTGGGGGTGGAGCGAAGGCACGTTAGTCGCAGGTTGAAATTGTGGTGGAACGTCCCTCCCTCCCGCCCTAGTGGAAGTGGTTTGGCTGTGGTGGAAGAAGATGGTCATTTGCGGTTGGGTCCTTGATGATGGGCAATAGCTATGGCGTTCGCAAATTGGTCAAATAGTCGTTCCAACTTTATCTTTTGGGTGGGTGCCACATAAGAGTCCTTCAAAGGATATTTGGGTGGACAAAGGCACTCACTGCTTTTTTACATTTCCTAGGAACTCCTGTATGAGATCTTTCCAACAGCTGTTCCCAAGGGAAAAAAAAGGTATCCATTGACAGTTTTGGGTGTTCCGTCCACTTTGTGATTTCCTTGAAAGTCATAAACATTTCTAAGTTGGCTTGAATGTCCAGCATCCACCAAATGCTGAAAAAAAATTCTGTATTTAGTGGAAATTTACTGTATATTTTTTCCCTGTTTTGTTAACTTCCACTCCAGGGTAGGTGGGCCTTGACACCCAACCATCACTGACAGTTCTTGGTCTCTGTTTGTGATAGGAAGCCAGCTGGACAGGCTCTCAATCATGCTACCATTGTGAGAGGCAATCACAGAGGCGATCACATGAACGGGACACCGTCTCCTACCTCCCTTCTGGTTAAGACCCACTTAAAGGGTCACTAAACCTACATCATAAAAAAAAACATCACTAAATTTTGGATTACATGCTGTTTATACTCACTTAGTCCCTATGGGGTTGATTTACTAAACCTGGAGAGTGCAAACCCTGGGGCAGGTCTGCATAGAAACCAGCCAGCTTCCAGGTTTTATTGTCGAAGCTTAATTGAACAAGCTGGAGTTAGAAGATGATTGGCTGCCATGCACAACTGCACCAGATTTTGCACTCTCTAATTTTTTTTTTTAAACAAAATTTTTTTTTTTAAACAAAATCAAATTTATTGAGCATTAATCAAACAAGGATACATGTACACATATTAAAGTGCAACAGGCACTATATCAACGGGTTACAAAGTTGACATGTCAGAAGGCAAGAATGTCGACTAATAAGAAAAGGTGTTCCACTTATTGTAGGCTGGTGTCATGGCGTGAGTTTCAGTGCTGCTCCCAGGAGCACGAATCGGGCTTGCTACTGGTTTGCGGGGCCGCATTGCGCAGCAGTCACATTAGGGTGTACGAGATAACCTTGCAGACTCAGTACCTAGCGGGGTAGGGTGGGCTGCTCGCGTCAGGGTAAAAGGGTACAGGGACGTATATAGCTGGAGGGTAGTGCAGCACCCTTTAGGTCGGGCATGTGTCTGGATCCCCGATCCACTTATCCCATATTTTATTATATTTAGCTGGGCAGCCTCGGTGGAGATACAGTACCTTCTTGAATGGAAGGGTGGCATTGACAGCTGCTATCCATGCCTGAGGGGTGGGGGGATGCGCTTTGATCCATGTACGAGCAATTTGCATTCTAGCGAGGAAAAGGGTTTCCTGGAGAAGTGTAGCGAGATATTTTTCTTCCTCAGGGAGCGGGAGGATCCCTAGTATACATTGGCGGGGGCATAGGGATAGGGGTGAGCCCATTCGGTCATGCAGAAATTTGATGACTTGTGCCCAGAAGGCCTGAATGTGCGGGCAGGCCCATATTAGGTGGTAGAACGTGCCCTCCGAGTCTCCGCACTTAGGGCAGGAGGGGTTGTGGTCTGGCCTGAATCTAGCGAGGCGGACAGGAGTGAGGTACGACCTGTGCAGGATGTAGAGGTGGGTGAGCCTATCCGACAATTTAGGGGACACTAGTTTGGAGACAGCAAGTGCATCCTCCCAGTCCTCATGCTCCACCGCGCCCAGGTCCGCCTCCCATTTAGGTTTCAGGCTGTGTGCCGACAGGGTGACATCAGGTAGCAGCAGTTGATTATAGAAGAAGGAAATGAGCTTCTTAGGATCTTGTCCCTGGATCACGCTTACGGTAGGTAACGTTTCCAGCCTGGGAGCGGATCCAGCGAACTGGGAGTTAAGGGCATGCCGGAGCTGGAGGTGGCGGAAGAGCATGTGGTTAGGGAGGTGAAACTCGTCCTTGAGGGCCTGGAATTGTCTCACTGAGCCTCTCCCTTTAATACCTGTGAGAGGAATATTATACCCTTGGAGATCCATAGGGTCTGATCGGGTATCTTGAGGAGTTCAGGAAGTTGAGGGTTGTTCCATAAAGGGGTATGAGCGTGGGTGGACGGTGCTTTGGTCTTGTTTATGGCTAGTTGCCAAACTTTACGGTGGTGGGCGAGCATGGTCTTCTGGGGGGTTAGGGGACCGTGGGTACAGAGAAGGAGAATCTGCAAGGGGTGGGAGATCGGGCCTGTGTGGGAGGGGCATACCAGTAGTAAGTATCGGTCTTTGTCAGTCTTGTCGAGGTAGTAGAAATGGGAGAGTTGGGACGCTGTATAGTATAGAAGAAGGTCGGGGACGGCGGTGCCCCCTAGGTGCACTGGGCACTTCAGGGTCTTCCAAGATAGCTTATGTCGAGAGGTGCCCCAGACAAAGGTATTAAGAATGGCTTCCATGGACTTAAAGGTTCGTATGGGAATGGACAGAGAGGCATGCCAAAACAGGTAGAGAAGCTTGGGGAGGAGGATCATCTTGATCAAGTTGATACGCCCCATAACCCCTAGGGGGAGTCTGGACCAGGTTTGAGTCTTGGATTTGAGGAGGGCGAATAGTGGTTCAATGTTGAGTGTGTTGTACTCCTCGGGGGCCCTGGTGCACTGTACTCCGAGGTACTTGATTTGGCTCGCCCTGATCAGCGGAAGCGCTGCCTGAGGGGCCGTGGGGGCTCCCATGTCGAGTGGGAGAATCTGGGACTTGGACCAGTTTATTTGTAGTCCTGAGTACTCCCCGAAGAGCTTAATAAGTTGAAGCGCGGCCTCCAAAGAGGGGCCGGAGTCTTCCAGGTACAGGAGCATATCATCAGCATATAAACTAATTAGCTCGGTGATGTGTCCCTTTCGGAGGCCCCTAATGTGAGGGTGGGCTCTGATTGCTATGGCCAGGGGTTCAACCGCAAGGGCGTACAGGAGTGGTGATATGGGGCAGCCTTGGCGGGTTCCCCTTGAGAGTGTGAATGGATCTGATGTCCTACCATTAACCTGAATCCGGGCGGTGGGAGCCTGGTAGAGGAGTTGTAGCCATTTGATAAAGTTTGGGCCAAAGCCGTATTTGCGGAGACACTCCCAGAGGTTGCACTCTCTAATTTTAGTAAGTCAACCCCTATGGCAGTGATGGCGAACCTTGGCACCCCAGATGTTTTGGAACTACATTTCCCATGATGCTCAACTACACTGCAAAGTGCATGAGCATCATGGGAAATGTAGTTCCAAAACATCTCGGGTGCCAAGGTTCGCCATCACTGCCCTATGGGATTCATTTTCTGTATCCTGCAAGAAACCTGGTTGATCCTGCTGCTCTCAATCTCCCCCTTCTGTCCATGTCCCCAACTCAGCTAGGGATTTGGCAGAGCAGTGTTGGCAGCTCTGCACGTGCTCAGTTTTCAGTGAGATTCTATGCTGAGCATTTCCAGCCTATCATATCTGAGCAGCCCGTTTGACTATAGAGTCACACATATAGGCGTATACACAGTGGTAAATGCCAGTCCACTCCCTCCCTCCATGCATACTAACCAGCTAACCACAATGGGGGTGGGATATTACATCTTGATTGATGGAAGATTCACCTCCCTCTTATTCTAAGACACAGGCTGAAGGGGCGTGACACAGCCTGTGACTGGCAGAAATCTGCCCACACCATATTATTGCCAAAAAATAATAAAGATTTGATTTCAAATATATATTTGTTTGACAATTTAAAAGTTTATTGGTATTTATTTTTTTAGTATTCCAAAGGCTGTTTTTTTTTTTTTTTTTCGATAATGTGACCAGCAGAAGAGGACTAGAAGCTCCTCCTAATTATGTTTCCTTGCAAACAGGCTGTGAAAGAGCTGGGTCATGAGATAGCTGTATATCGATTAGGAAAAAGGTACTTCGATTTTTTTTTTTAATTTAAATAATTACAGTGCCATTATCCTCATACAGAAATAGAAGGGGCAATGTAAATTAAACACTGTGTGTTTAGTGCAAGAGAGGAGAGATCCAGCGCACTGGAAGCTATAACTCCCAAAACCCAATTAGTAAAAACAGTCACATGGGGGAGAGTCCAAAGTGCTAGCTAGGTGGCAGCTGCTGTGAAGGAGCTAGAAGTAACTCTGCAGGGAAGACAAGAAAAGAAGCAGCGCCATCTAAATGTAGCAGTAGAAACGCTTTAATGGCCACAATAAGTAAACAACTCACAGGATCATGGTAGGTAATGCTTGTCAGGTTGATAATACATGTTGGAAGTTGGTATTTATGTGCAGCTGAGTCTGCTATGGCAGCAGCCCGACTCCGTGACTCGGCTGCACATAACTACCAGCTTCCAACATGGCTCTCTCGTGGCCTGAAGCAGGAACGCCACGCCCACCGCTAGTGACATCCATGACGCCAGCTCGACCTCTGTCCATCCAGGATCCTCGGACCAGTTCCAGGAAGTGTTGCTGTCCACCTACACTGCCGAGGGCTCCGTCCGGTTTCCCTTAGAGGAAGAACATCAGCCATCCGACCACCCACAGCGGCAACTACGAGCATTACCTACCACGATCCTGTGAGTTGTTTACTTATTGTGGCCATTAAAGCTTTTATATCACTACACTTAGATGGCGATGCTTCTTTACTATGTGTTTAGTATCACTTTAAATGGCCACTGACAGGTGGCAGAAAGGGGTTAATTATAAACAAGTTGGTTCAGTTTTGAGCATCATCGTAATAAAACATTGTTGTCTTGTCCACAGGTCTCCCAACCACACGACGGTGCCCTACCATTATTATGAACCAATGGGACCAGACGAGTGTACAATGTACATCTCTCACGAGCGAGGCAGAAAAGGAAGTCACCATCGCTTCATCACAGAGAAAAAAGTTTTTGCCAACTGGGCACGGACCTTTAATATCAACTTTTTCCAACCAGACTGGAAACCGGAGGCACACACTGGAAAACACTTACTTGTGAAACCAATGTTCTAAACAGAGGGAGACTGAAACTCAAGATAGCCGCCATTTGGTCTCCAGTAGTATCTGTCATAAGACCTTTCCTATCAATATACTAGGAAATAGAGGTGCTCCAGGTTAATAGCGCATTTATAGCCTGAAAAATTGGGCATCCTTTTAGTATGTCTACTACAGTTCTTTGCAGGTGTTGGCTGCAGATTGAAGAAGCTCTCCAAGGAAGAACTCTCTCCAGTTACACACAAAGGTGGGGTGCGTTCTACTGTGTACAATTCTTTTAATATTAACTTTCACAGGAAAGATAAAACTGTGTGAGTCTGAGCCCTTTTCTGGAATCATCTATGGATTGGTAAAAGGAAAAGTTCATTTTTAACCTAAACCCTATTGATTCACTCTACCCAGCCACCTAATGTAGAACCCCCCCCCCCCCCCACACTCAGATGCTTATGTACCTCTCTGTTACAATGGTGGACTCCTCCAGTGTTTACTGTTTTTGGCCTGACATGCTTTAAGAGTAGAGATGTTAGAAGTATGGCCCATTCAAGTCTAGGGGGAGTCAATGCTTAGGCATACCCAGCAACACAGTAGGTTTCAGGTCAAGGCACTAAACACCAGAGGAGACCATCACCACCATTGAAAGGTAAGTAAAAAATCTGCATAGGGGGGCTCTAGATTGGATTAGGTGGCTGGGAAGGGTGGTTAATTACGTGAAAGCCTACAAGTCCTTTAACCTCTTCGAGCTCACAATCTGTCTTAACGTTGCCCACGATGCCCCATGTTATAGACCTGTTAATAAACATTCCCGCTGAGAACTTAAGCGAAAACTTTGTGTCAGCTGACAAAATAAGTCTTTTACCTTCAGATGAACACTGCCACCTTCAGTGCCATCTATTTGATTGTGTAATTGTCAGATATAATTACATACATTTTTTTTTATAAATTAATGTAAAAAACTGAAAATTGTACATTTGCACATTTGTCACCCTATACCTGTGTAGACATGCAAATTCGGCACAAATTTACTTACAAATTAATCAATGCGTGCAGACTAATTATGGCCAGTGGATCTAGGCATTAAAGGAGAAGTAGGGGCAAAGCTCTTTTGGCCCTACTTCGCTTGTGGCTCACAGGAGTGCACTTAGTTCTGCTCTCCTGTAATCTGTCCACTGTCGGCTGACATCTCTGAGGCGGTCCAGGCTCTGGATAGATCCCATTTTAATGTTGGATGTGGCTGAGAGCCTGAGCCAGCCGCTCCCACCCCTTGCACAGCCCAGTGCTCCAGTAAATCCTGGAGGGACAGAGCAGAGAGCCAGTAACTAACAATTTGCACTCTGCTCACTGAAGACACAGAACTGAGCAATCAGCGGTCTTTTATCTCTCAATTCTCAGTCTTATGCCTAATACACACGGGCCGAATGATGGGAGACATCGGCCGTTTTTTTTATTGAACTGGCCAATGTCTCCCGTCATTCGGTCTGTGTGTTTGTCAGCCGGTCCGACAGAATCCAGCCATTTGGCCGGCCTCTGTTAGTGAGCATGCTGGAAAACCAGCAGCTGACCGGCTCATGATCAACGCTATCAGCCAGCGGTCCGAAGTTCCGAATGTCAAGAACGCGGTGACGTACAACACGTACGACGAGCCAAGGAAAAAAAGAAGTTCAATAGCCAGTGCTGCTCTTCTGCTCAAGTACAAGCATGCGTGGCACTTTGTGCATCGGAATTGTGTACACACGATCGAAATTTACGACAATGGATTTTGAAAATTCGAGAACCAGATCTCAAATTTTATGTGACAGAAAAACCTAAGGAAAATGTGTGACGGAGCCTACACACGGTCGGAATTTCCAACAACAAGGTCTCATCACACATTTTCCATCGGAAAATCCTATCGTGTGTACATGGCATTAGTGTGTACCAGGTTTTAGAGGCAGCAGTGGACAGATGCAGCATCGGATTGATCATGCATTCAATTAGGTGGGTATGTGTGTTTGTTTTTTTGTAATTCCCGAACTCCTCTTTTAATGGCCTCCAGTCTCAAAAGAGTGGCTGATTTCTGTAAAGGGCTCAGAACTCACAAAGCCATTGGCTCGCCAAATTAAGTTAAAAAAAAAATGGGGGCTTTAACTCATGAACACAAAACCTCTTCATAGCAGTTTTAAAAACCCAAAATGACTAAACAGTAAACCTAAGTGGAATACAGAACAAGGACCGGATCCCTTGATTGATATAAGTTAATACTGGATATTCCTTTGCTTCTACAGACTTATAGCTGCCACACCGGCTTAAGGATTTTTATAAAAGAACTGATTTCTATCTTCTAGCACTTTCGCAGAGATGCACAGTCGTCCTCTTTTAGTGTATGAAGAGTGTCTATTGGGTGTATGTATTGTTCGGATAACAAAATTCTTTTTCATAATATATTTTGGCTAGTGACTGATTTTACTGTAAATAAATAGTGTAAAGTTTCTCAAAACCTGGCATCAGGAATATTTAAATCATGAAAAAAAATGATGTGAAAAATTATTGTGAACGTATATAAGGTTAATATTAGCAGCTAATTAAGCCATTTCTGGACAACTACACATGGTTCAGTTGACAAAACCCTGTTCTACATTGGGATTTCAGCAGGGATGGCAATCAGTGATAAAACAGTGAGAAGGAGGGAGTCTGTCTTTAAGTGGACCGAACATCGAGATATATTTTTTGCATGCTAAATGCACGCATGCTACATAATGTGTACGTGCAACACTTACCAGTGTTTATTACCACCAAGTATCACAATACCCCTGGGAAATGTCGTCTTCTTTCTTCCTCACCAGGCCTGTGCCATCTTTGTCCAGGCACGATCCAGGGTTTGCATCTACTTCCTGCACTGAGATGTCATCTCAGAGATGACACAGTTATGTAACCAATGTGCCTGTACATTAGCCTTTTTTGATTGATACACACCTGGTTTTACACCTATCATTCCCCTTGAAATCACTTATGCCGCGTACACACGACAGTTTTTCAGACAGAGTTCCGCTGAAACCGCCTTGCCTACACACGATCACACCAAAGTCTGACCATCTAGAATGCTGTGATGTACAACGGGACTAGAAAATGGAAGTTCAATAGCCAGTAGCCAATAGCTGCCGTCTCGTACTTGCTTCAGAGCATGCATCGTTATTGGTCTGTTGGAACAGCATACAGACGAGCGGTTTTCCCGATAGGCGTTGATTCCGTCGGAAATATTTAAAATATGTTCTATTTCTAGGTCCGTCAGAATTTTCGAAAAATAAAGTTCCGATGAGGCCCACACACGATCGGAATATCCAATGAAAAGATTCCGTCTGACTTTTTCTACCGGAAAGTCCGACCGTGTGTATGCGGCATTAGAAGCACTAGAAAGACAGAAAGAAAAGAGGGTGCACCAGCCAGGTGCATTGTCCCACGTGTTTATTTTGTATCAAAACGACTCACAAGCTTGGAGATGGCGATACACTTAAACATGCCACTTCTTTGTGGCTATACAGGCCTGGAATCAGCTATCTCCAGATCGCAGGGGGGGGGGGGGGGCCCACAGGGGCCACTACTGGCTGACATGTTTCAAAGGTATACCTTCTTCAGAGTGCTCTGGTTGAGGCTAAGAAGAAGGTATACCTTTGAAACAGGTCAGTCAGTAGAGGCCCCTGTGTGGTCCCCCCTGCTGGAGATAGCAGATTCCAGGCCTCCATAGCCACGGACACATGACCTCTTTGGGTGGATCTCCATCTCCAGCTTGTGAGTAGTTTTTATACTTGTTATACGAAATAAAACACATGTGGGATAATGCACTAGGCTGGTGCGCCCTCTTTTATTTCTAGTGACAGTGAGGACACCCTCAGTCCTAGAGGGCAGCAAGGCCAAAAACAATATCCCTTGAGAAGTGGATCATCACTCATATGGGTTCTGGGCTACCATACTTATGTGTAAACGTATTTCTTCTGCAGATGCACTGCCCGAGGGCCCCTGGCCACTAGGGGGCCCAATCAGGGTTGCCAGCCTCTGTAAAACCAGGGACAGTATGTAAAAATCTGTGTTTTTTTTACATCTGTCTTTGAAATGTCCCTAACCGACATCCTTTTGGTCTAAAAATCCAGAGATTATAGCTTCCCCACCTCTCCAGTACCTTCTCAGCCAATAGAAACATGTCTGTGTATACTGTGTGTACATGTATGTTTATACTGTGTGATTGTATACTGTGTGTGTGTATACTGTGTGACCCCATAATCTCTGATTGCCTGGGGGCCCCATAATCTCCTATTGCCCGGGGGCCCCATGAGTTGTCAGTCCGCCCCTGGTCGTGGTATACCCTTTCTTTTCCTTGGAGAGCAAGATTTGAATGCTTATTAGTATAGATGAGGTTTAAGTTGCCGTTTCCTCTCTCTTGTAGAGTTCCTCCCTGCTGTATGAGCGGTCCCGTTTGCTTTCCTTTCTCAGTCATGCAGCCACCCACTTTCCAAAGTTCATTGTGGGCAATGGATGTTTTTTTTCTTAAATAAGGTAAATTGCAGCTGATAACATACGAACAATTCTAATTTCTTGTGTCTTTACTGAACACACATATTAAACATTCACCATGCTGGAGGAAAAAGCAAAATTCTTGGAGTTATTAGCTGGTCAAATCTCCCTTGGCAGCAATGACTTCAAGCAAGCACTTTTAGTAGCTCTGGTCTGGATCAGACCTGAACAACGTTCAGGAAGAATTTTTGACCAATCCTCTTTACAAAATGGCTCCAGCTCAGACACATTTGTAGGATGCATGGTGTGAACAGCTCTTTTAAAGCATTTGTTAACTCCCCCAAAAAACTGATCCTGTTACCTTAAAGCATGTTATACAGCACAGTGGTTGTGCTGTGTAATTTGGCCCCCTGTAACACCTAAAAAAACCTGGCTGAGCCTTCCTGTCTATACCCCCCCCTGTAAACTGACCACGTGTATCATGGCTTCTGAGCCCTGACACAGTGGTCAGTTTACGTGCATCCGTAATCCGCAGCCCTGCTCTCTATGTCCTGTGTCCCCCCCCCCCCTGCCTGTCTGCTCGTGTCAGCGCCCGCCCCTTCCGCTTTAATATTTTATATTAAAAGCTCTCATATCCTCTGTATTATAACAATAAATTCCCGTGTCTGCGTTATATAATAAATATGCTTATCTGTACTGATAACACAGCCACTCCCTGCAATCATGCGACTCCTCGGCTCTCTCTCTCCTCCCCGGCTGACGTCAGCAGCAGTGCTTGGCCCCGCCCACTGGAATGGTCAGAGGAGAGGAGGCACCTGAGCGCAAGAAGACGCTGTGTTATTGGTACAGATAAGCATATTTATTATATAACACAGGCACAGGGGGAACTTATTGTTATAAGACAGAGGGGATGGGAGCTTTTTATAGAA
This sequence comes from Lithobates sylvaticus, assembly GCA_028564925.1. Classification (NCBI taxonomy): domain Eukaryota; kingdom Metazoa; phylum Chordata; class Amphibia; order Anura; family Ranidae; genus Lithobates; species Lithobates sylvaticus. Next base: position 247,740,454 of record CM053032.1, read on the forward strand.
GTGGCTTAACAACCACTTTAAGGTCATTCCACAGCATTTCTATGGGGGTAAAGGTCTGGGCTCTGACTGGGCCACTCCAAAAAGGTGCATTATCTTTTTTCTGAAGCCAGTCTGTGGTGAATTTACTATGATGCTTATTGTCCTGCTACATCACCCAACTTTTACTAAGCTTCAGCTGGCTGACAGCCACCCTGACATTATCCTGTAGGATATTTTGGTAAACTTGGGAATTTATTTAATTTTAATGCCTCGATGCTGGCAAGTGGTCCAGGCCCTGGGGCAGTGAAGAAAGCCCAAATCATGATGTTCGCTCCACCATACTTCACTGTTGGGATGATGTTTTAATGTTGGCAAGCTGTGCCCTTTTTTCACCACACATACTGCTGAGTATTTTTCCTCAAATCAACTTTTGTTTCATCAGTCCACAAACCTTTTTCCCAGTAGCACTGCAGTTTGCCAAGGTACACTTTGGCAAACTTCAGGCACGCAGCAATGTTTTTTTTTTTTTTTGGTGACCAGCAGCTTCCTCCGTGGTGCTCTGCCATGGACACCCTGCCTGTTCAAAGACATGGACTTATGAACAGGGATGCTTGCTAGTTCCAGTGATGTCTTCAAGCCTTCAGGTGTAAGTCGTAGGTTGGTTTGTTACCTCAATGAGGATTCAGGATTGTGCATTGGCAGTACTCTTGCCTGGGCAACCGCTTCTATAAAGAGTAACCACAGTACTAAACTGACTCCATTTATAAACAATTTATCTGTCACCTGATGGAGGCCTAAACACGTTGGTATTGCTTGTATCCCTCTTCAGACTTTTGTAAATTCACTACTCTTGATCGTATGTCTTCAGCTCCTTTTTGAGTGGTATTGTTCATATCAGCTGATTCTTCTCGTGAACAGCAATCTTAAAATGTTTGAGTGTCTTTTATCTATTTATTTATTACAGGTACTTGTATAGTGCTATCAATTTACGCAGTGCTTTACATATATTTTACACATTCACATCAGTCACTGCCCTCAAGGAGCTTACAATCTAAGGTTCCTAACTCGCATTAACCGTTTCCCGACCGGCGCTCGACGATGTATGTCGGCAGAATGGCACGGACAGGCATAAGGGCGTACAGGTACGTCCCTTTGAATATGCTGCCGTGCCATCGGGCGCACCGGTCGGGACCCCCGTGAGTCCGGTCACGGGTCCCGCAGACTCGATCGCTGCGGGGATACCCGCGATCGTCTAACGGGGAGGACGAACGGGGAGATACGGAAGTAAACAGCATCTCCCCGTTCTGCCTAGCAACAAGTGACACTGATCTCTGCTCCCTGTGATTGGAGCAGAGATCAGTGATCACTAACACACAGCCATGCCCCCCACAGTTAGTAACACGCCCCTAGGACACACTTAACCCCTTCACTGCCAGTGTCATTTACACAGGAATCAGTGCATTTGTATAGCATTGATTGCTGTATAAATGACAATGGTCCCAAAAACGTGTCAAAAATGTCCGATGTGTCCGCCATAATGTCGCAGTCACAATAAAAATCGCTGATCGCCGCCATTACTAGTAAAAAAATATTATTAATAAAGATGCTATAAAACTATCCCCTATTTTGTAAACGCTATAACATTTGCGCAAATCAATCAATAATCGATTATTGCAATTTTTTATTTTTTTTTATCAAAAATATGTAGAAGAATACGTATCGGCCTAAACTGAGGGAAAACATTTTTTTTTTTTATATATTTTTGGGGATATTTATTATAGCAAAAAGTAAAAAATAATGTGTTTTTTTTTTTCAAAATTGTCGCTCTTTTTTTTGTTTATAGCGCAAAAAATAAAAACCCCAGAGGCGATCAAATACCACCAAAAGAAAGCTCTATTTGTAAGAAAAAAAAGGACGTCAATTTTGTTTGGAAGCCACGTCGCACGGCCGCGCAATTGTCAGTTAAAGCAACGCAGTGCCGAATCGCAAAAAGTGGTCTGGTCTTAAGCCAGCAAAATGGTCCGGTCTGAAAGTGGTTAAGGCTGGGTTCACACTGCAGCACAGAGCGGCTAACAGCAGGGGTCCAGTGTGTCCCTGTTTGCTGTTTCAGGTCCGATTTCTGGCTGAAATCGGACCTGAAAACAGACAAGACGACGCACAGTACTCCTCTGCAATTTGCACCGGAGCCACTCCGGAGATGTGTGAACCGGCTCCATGGACCCAGCCTCATACCTACACATACTGAGGTCAGTTTAGACAGGGGCCAATTAACCTACCAGCATGTCTTTGGACTATGGGAGGAAACCCCATACAGGCACAGGGAGAACATGCAAACTCCAGGAAAGTAGTTATCAAAGTAGCTCTAACTACACCTCTAAAATCATTTCAATATTTGGACTCCGGGTTGGCAAACTGCTAACTACAATTAGCTTTTGTTGAAGTATTTAGTCTATGGGTATGCTTACTTTTTCCTCCAGCACTGTAATGTTTAATGGGTGTGTTCAATAAAGACACGAGAAATTAGAACGGTTTGTGTGTTATCAGCTTAAGCACATTGTGCTTGTCTATTGCTGTGACTTAGATGAGGATTCAGATCATAATTTATGTCAGAAAACAAGTTAATTCCAAGGTGTTCACATACATTTTCTTGCCAATAGATAGATCTATATATACACTATATTGTCAAAAGTGTTGGGACATCCGCCTTTACACGCACATTCAATATTGAGTTGGCCCAACCTTTGCAGCTATAACAGCTTCAACTCTTCTGGGAAGGCCGTCCACAAGGTTTAGGAGTGTGTCTATGGGAATGTTTTACCATTCTTCCAGAAGTACATTTGTGAGGTCCGGCAATGATGTTGGACAAGAAGGCCTGGCTCGCAGTCTCTGCTCTAATTCATCCCAAAGGTGTTCTATCGGGTTGAGGTCAGGACTCTGTGCAGGCCAGTCAAGTTCCTCCATCCCAAACTCGCTCTTCCATGTCTTTATGGACCTTGCTTTGTGCAGTGGTGCGCAGTCATGTTGGAACAGGAAGGGGCCATCCCCAAATTGTTCACAGAAAGTTGGGGGCATGAAATTGTCCAAAATGTCTTGGTATGCTGACACCTTAATAGTTCCCTTCACTAGAACTAAGGGGCCAAGCCCAACCCCTGAAAAACAACCGGCAAGGAAAAGGAGAGAAGCACCAAACCACTCCCAGTGCAGCATTGTTTTAATAAATGGTTACAAAATGATGACAATATAAAAATGCTCAGTGGGTGAGGGCTTGCAAGGTGCGAGGAAGCTGCCAGTGGATCCTATGATGTTTGCCACGAGCGCCAGGTGTCAGCTGAAGCTGCAGCCTGGAGAGGACTCGGAAGATGCCAGCTTGGTCTCTCGGCGTGGAAGTATTCCGGAGCTGGACAGTGAGTGCATTTTATATTGTCATTATTTTGTAACCATTTATTACAACGATTCTGCACTAGGAGTGTGGTATAGTATGTATCTCTGCGCTTGCCTGGTGAATAAATAGGGCTAATGGAATACTGCGGCAAAGCACTGATAGGAACTATCGGATCCCAAGGAATTAAGGTAAGGTAAAGAGGTAGTGCTGCGCTGTATAATAAAGCTGTAGAGACTAAGGTATATTAAATAGGTATGCACACAAGTAAGTGCTGATTATGCAGAAGATAGTGGATGATGTGAATTTTTTGCTTAAATCACATAAAATCGCATAAACGTGACATAGCTTAAAATTGCATAAAATTGCATGAAATCGCATAAAACATCATATTCAAAGGATAAAACCGTGAAAGGTGTGAATTTTTGTGCATAAATCACATAAAATCGCATAAACGTGACATAGCTTAAAATTGCATAAAATCGCATGAAATCGCATAAAAACATCATATTCAAAGGATAAATCCGTGAGAGGTGTGCAGAGGTGTATCAAGTGAGAATGATGTGGGTTAATCACATAAAATCATATAAAAATGACATCTCTTAAAATTGCATAGAAACGCATAAAAATCGCAAAAAGTTGCATCAAGCGTCACATTAAAATAAGGTGAATCTGTGATGGGCGTGCATAGAGTGCTGCGGTCAAGTACAAGTGGTTAAAAAATATGACACATAAAATAGTCGCAATAAAAATTGCATCGGTGCATAAAACCAACTAGGTGGATAAGGATGTGTAAAAGGTAAGCATAGCCAAAAAAATGAATACAATCAATAAATAAGTAATGCAAAAGTGCAAGAACAGTCCGTGGGGGTGAGCCCTTTCCTAGTGTGGGCAAAGTGTGGTTTGCTATGGCGCTGGTGACAAATCCTGGTGGGGTATAACGGTATCGGTGCTGGTGGTTATTGTGACCAGTAGCTGCAGGTGGTTCCTGATCTTCCGTGGAATATAGTAATGGATGTACCCTTACCTTACCGCTGTAAGGTAACAGCGTGTATATGTGTTAGCTGGTTCTCAATGGGGCTTCTGTGTCCTATGGCGGGCGGCTCCCTTTAAATCCAGGTGTTTGGGCGTCTCTTTTACTGGGGTGTACGCTCTAGTTCAGGTGTATGTGTCTCGCAAAAATGGATAAGGAGAGGAAGGGTCTCGATAGTGTAGTACGTTTTTAAAAGGTTTTATTCAATACAAGTAAAATACAGTAAACTCACATTTATGTTGCTCAAAATTGCATGGGATAAACGAGCATCGAGCTCGTACCTCGCTTCCGGTATCTAGTGTCCCTTTACGCGTATTCGTCACTGTCACATGACTTCTTCAGAGGTGGTTACTAGATGCCAGAAGTGTCCTTTTATTTGCTGTTAATTGGTATTGCCGGTGGCCATTTTGTTGTGGTCAAATAATTAACACTATACATCATACACCACTTTGCAGTCCTTGGGTTCTAGAGCGGAGTTTCACACTGGCTTTTGTGTATATTTATTTCCTGAAAACCAACCCCACACCTCCACTGAATAATTTGGACCAGATCAGGATAGACTAATGCCCCGTACACACGGTCGGATATTCAGATGGAAAAAGTCTGATCGGATTATGTTGTCGGAAAATCCGATGGTGTGTGGGCTCTAGCGGGCTTTTTTCGTCGGAAATTCCGACGGAAAAAATTTGAGCGCAGGATCTAAAATTTTCTGGCAGCAAAATCCGATCAGACTTTTTCCGATCGTAGATTCCGATTAGGCCTCATAGAACACGATAGGATTTTCGGCAGGGAATTGTGTGATGACAGATGTGATGTTTGCCTAAAATCTGACCGTTAGTATGCTCCATCAGACAAATGTTGTCCAACTTTCCCCCAACAAATGTTAGATGGCAGGCTAGTAAATTTTCGGCAGACAACAGTCTGTTGTCAGATTTTCGTATCATGTGTATCACACAAAAGTCCAAAGTACAAACACGCATATTTGGAATCAATGCTCAAACACGACATTAGCAGAAGGTGCCCAAGGGGTGGTGCTCAAGAGCTGAAATTCCATGTAGTATGTCACTACGTTCGTGTTTGTTAGCTGACAAATGCGTGCCGTTAGTATGCAAGACAAGTTCCTGGCACATGCCCTTCGGACAAAAGTCTGACGCTCTGTTGGCCAACCGATCGTGTGTACCAGGCTTAAGACTGGGATGCCATTAAAGTTCACTTGCATGTAAACGCAGGCGTCACAAGATTTTTCACAATATAGTGTGTGTGTGTATATAACATTTATCACAGAATAACAAACTAGATCATAATTTAAGAAAATTACATAAAAACATAAATCACAAAGCTGTACAGATCGCTTAGATTTTACAAGAAGCACATTACACAGCCGATGTAACAAGGAGACATACTACATAAAATAATGTGCCGTTACCCACAACAACTCAATTTCAGCCTACAGAGCGGACCATGTGTCTAGAATCCTGGGCATGTTCTGGTATGCAAAGACTGACCAGTTTTAGTGGCACAGAACCTCCCCCTCCAACCCCTCACATCTTCTATTGCCCCATTACTAACGGAGGGGTTTTACAGGCCAAAAAAGCAGTTCAGTAAGTGGAAAAGGGTATGTGGTGTACGAGCACCATACTGTACAAGGACGCCGTAAGCCCTGATTTTGCGTGTCCTATATGCTAGACCAGCTGTCTGTAGGAGACAGCTTTGGATATAAGATATAAAAGTATTGCCAAAAAAAGCTGCATTTTTATTTAACACGGTGGGCAAAGCATTCTTTTATTTTATGGGAAAGGAGAAGTTGGACTATAAAATGTGGTTGGCCTCTTTGCATGACATCATTGCTCCTTGGGCATGGCCTTATTCAAGCAGCTCATTACGGTAGTAAAAATATCTATTCTATTGGATCAATACACCATGTAACAAAGTTTCAGGAATAAACCACAAAAGACGAGTATCAGGGTATCAGGACGGCATGTAACCTTCCAGCAATTTTGCAGATTTGTACACTTTATTCACCTGACAAGTTCTCTTTAAGCAAAGGCCCGTAAGTAAGAATGACAGACAATTCTGTGTTGCAGGTGACAGTTTGCCTAAATGAAATGTCGGTGCGTAGGTGAGAATTTATACAGCGGTATCAGATTCTGCCCTTGAGTCCTGTCCTTGCTCCCTGCCCGCTGTCTGCTTAATAAGCAGCTCCATTCAACTGCTTGTGTTTTACAAAATGCACCGTTTGCACTGGAAACCATCACAGTTCCACATAGAACTTTATAACTCACACCAGCAAGAAAAAAAAAAAAAGGAAAGAAAAGAAACAAGAGTAGGTAAAATGCTGGAAGAGACAAAATAAGCCGGACATTCTGGGTTGATGCACAGCAAATAAATCAAATGAGGTTTTTCACGGGCTGCTAAGTCTTGCTTTTAATCCTAATTGCTCACCAGTTCCTTGATACATAATTACCTACGCTTCTGGATTGATCAGAAATGCTGTACTTAGCATGATAAATCAATAGTTCTATTTTTGTTTCTGCTGAACAAGCTCTCAATCTGGCAGACGAGGAGTTTGAAAACACTCAGAAAAGTATAAAATAGATTTCAAGAACTTAAAGTAGACCTACCATCAAAATAAGATCCCTTTAGACCAGGGGCGGGCAACCTTTTAGAGGATGATAATCTAACCTGGACAACATGGAGGAAATCAAAGATCCCTGGGGGAAGGTGGGGCACCCTTAAAAAAAAAAAAAAAATAAATAAAAAAAAAGCGATCAAGCGCCCAATAAAAACAAAGCATAGTGTCCTGTGACCTCCCCCCCACTAGTGTCCTCCACATGATCCCCCCTTACAGTATTGTCCTGCGCCCCCATCCCCCCAAAGTAGTGTCCTCTGCCTCCCCAAAGCAATGTCCTTTGTCTCCTTCACACCCTCTCCCCACTGAAGTGTCTTCTGCACCCCCCCATGCAGTGTCCTCCGTCCCCTTCACCCCCCCCACTGTAGTGTTCTCTGCCCCCCAATTCTCAGTCCCCTAAACACACCCATCCCACCCACTGTAGTATCCTCTGCCCCCTCCAATCCGATGTTCTCTGTCCCCTTCACCCCCCCCCCCCCCATGCAGTATCCTCTGCCCCCCAATTCTCTGTCCCCTAAACACACCCATCCCACCCACTGTAGTATCCTCTGCCCCCTCCAATCCGATGTTCTCTGTCCCCTTGACCCCCCCCATGCAGTAGCCTCTGCCCCCCAATTCTCTGTCCCCTAAACACACCCATCCCACCCACTGTAGTATCCTCTGCCCCCTCCAATCCGATGTTCTCTGTCCCCTTGACCCCCCCCATGCAGTAGCCTCTGCCCCCCAATTCTCTGTCCCCTAAACACACCCATCCCACCCACTGTAGTATCCTCTGCCCCCTCCAATCCGATGTTCTCTGTCCCCTTGACCCCCCCCATGCAGTAGCCTCTGCCCCCCAATTCTCTGTCCCCTACACACACCCATCCCACCCACTGTAGTGTCTTGTGCGCTCCCCCCCCCCCACAGTAGTGTCCTCTGCCTCCCCAAAGCAGCGTTCTGCCCCCTTCACATCACCCCCCCACTATAGTGCCCTCTCCCCCCCCCAAAGCAATGTTCTTTGTCTCCTGCGTACCCCCCCCCCCCACTGAGGAGTCTTCTGCGCACCCCCCATGCAGGGTCCTCTGTCCCCTTCACCCCCCCCCCCCCCACTGTAGTGAAAATTACTCATTTGGTAAAAAAAAAAAAAAGCAAATAGCATTGTGGAGAGAAATATTTTTGATTTAAAGCCCAACTTCAGACATAGCATTTTTATGTTTTTTTTCCTCTTTAATTAACACAAACGTAAAGCACAGCACAGTGATGATGTCGTGGCTGTGCTTGTAAATTGCACAGCAGAGTGACGGGGGTAGAAGCACAACACCAAAATTAGGGTGTCGAGCACAAGCCCTGTTCCGGTGGAGATAGAAGTGCGGCCCCCGCTGTACAGTTCAGAATCACGCAGTGGAACTTAGAGAGCTCCAGAAGCAGTAAAACAATGACAGTGTCTGTGTTAAAGATGTAAAAAAAATAAAATAGCTTTGTCTGGAGTTTGTCTTTCCATGTAGAAGTCAAATGCAGGGGTTTCGTTGCTACATCTACAAGCCTTCTGAAGAAGATGAGAGTGAGGGATCACTCCCTACACAAGCAATTAAAAAGGAGAAGTCCAGCCTGGGCTTGTTTGGCTGGGCTTCTCCTTTGGGTCACAGGACTGCAGTTCGTTTTGCACTCGTGTGACCCATTTTCAGCAGAGAGGACTGAAGTCCGTTCTCTGCTGACGTCACCAGGATCAGTCACCTGCCGAGATGGCCGCTCCTCGCCCCCTCATAGCTCAGCACTTCAGTGTGCGAGGAGGTGCAGAGAGGAGAGATGCTGATTGACAGTCAGCAGCTCTCTGCTCAGGGAGCTGTGAGAACCGAGACATCAGCGATGTTCGATCGCTCGGTTCTCAGTGTAGAGGCGCCGGGGGACAGATGCAGCATCAGACCAATGCTGCATCCACCTAGATAAGTATGATGGGGGGAAAAAAACAAAAATAAAACCCATCCTTCTCTTTTAAAGTGTTACTAAACCCTGCATTCATTATATCTGGTCTCCCACAGGACACAGAACATGGAAATGCAATTATTTTACTAAATATAAACTGCTAAATAGCTTTTTTCATCAGCAGTATATGGCAGTCTTGTGACTTCTATCAGTGTCTGCTTAAAGCGTTTTCATTCTCCGCTGATCCTCTGTCTGGACAGTGCTGATTGGCCCTGTGCTGATCACCTGCACCATCCCAAGAAAGAAAAAAAAAAAACTCTAGCAATGCACACCAAACTGAGCATGTGCAGCCTGACTCCTAACGCTCTGTTCTACAAGTAGATGAGTTGGCCATCAGCCACCAGACAATAGCTTGCCATACATGGTTCAGTTTTTTTTTTTAAACCGACCAAAAAAAAAATGGAACCAATTCCCCCATTCACACATTCAAAATGGATGGGGGAATCCTCCCCGCTGTGCTATTGTATTCTGACAGTAAAAAGACTCCGTCGCTGTCAGAATACACAGAGCGGTGCTGCAGCTAATCAAGCAGCTTTTATGCATTGGGATGGTTGAACAGAAATTGATCGGTAGATCGACTTCTGTTCAACTGCAGTGACCACACATGGATTGAAATTTGGCCAGTCCCTGCTGCAAAATAAGAAGTGAAAACCACAAGAGGTCAGAGGGTTACTAGTGACATTTGGTTATTTTTTTCTGTGGGTGGACAGGCTTAATATGGGCCTGTAGAGAAGACAGATACACTTTTACTGTAGGAAAAATTCTTTATTCCACCGTTCTGGCCTGAATACAAGGTTTTGTTTCAGTTTAGATACTGTGACAATACTATGGCTACAACAAAACAGCCTTTTGAAGCCTCAAGATCCAGTCCCATCCTGCAAGGGACCATCGCAACTGAAGATGATAGCTTCTGGTGTTACATGGAATTCGGCAATGTCAAACATACACTATATGGCCAAAAGTTTGTGGAAAACAGTCCATAACACCCAAATGAGGCTGCTGGACATCCCAGCATCCCATTCCAGAACCATGGAATGTAATTCGGAGTTGGCCACTCTTCTGGAAAGAACTTGGAGTGCGTCTTTGGGAATTTGTGCCCATTCAGTCAACATGAAGTCAGGTACAGATGTTGGACAAGAAGACCTGGCTGGCAATCATCATTCTAATTCTCCCCAAAGGTATTCAGTAGGGTTGAAGTCAGGGCTGTAGAGACCGCTCGAGTTCCTGCATACCAAACTTATCAAACCATGTCTTCTTGGAGCTGGATTTGTGTAGAGGGGCACATTCATACTGGAACAGAAAAAAAGCCTTCCCCTAACTGTTGCCACAAGGTTGAAAAAACACAATGACATTAAACGTTGCGAAGTGTACCCTTCACTGGGAACATCATACTTGGAGGAGTGTCTATAGGTGCAATGGTCAGGTTTCGATAAAAGTTTGGACATATAGGGGGGGGGGGGGGGATTTACTAAATCTGGAGCGTACAAAATCTGGTGCAGCTCTGGAGCTTCCAGGTCTTATTGTCCAAACTTAATTGAACAAGCGGAAGTTAGAAGCTGATGGGCTACCATGCACAACGGCACCAGATTCCGAGTGCTCCAGTTTTAGTAAATCTCTACCAATGTGCAAATAGACAATCCTTTGAAGGGCACAAAAATAGTCTACTAATGCAAGTCCCAAACAGCTGTTAGAAAAAGATGATGAACAATTCAGCAAAAATTCAAAGTCTGCAGCTGCATGGAGACCGTGACAAACACCATGCAGAGAGAGCAAAAATGACAGGTCACCGATAAATATAGTAATTTCATCAAGGGATCATTCATACACACAAAAAAAAAAAAATAATGACTATCTTGCTCTCACCTTTGCTAAGTAGCCCCAAATTGTGTAATTGGCTACAAGGAAATTACTTTTTCTTTTGGACAGAACATGGAAAGGTTAGGATCGCTGTCTTTGTACCAGCTGGGGAAACTTCTAATTTGCTTACCGTCTGCTTGTCGTTGCCAGCGAAGCTAAAATCTCTCCGACAGACACAGACAGCAATAAAAACTATTTTTTAATAGAGCGGACAGAAGAATTCTCTACACTCCCTGCCCTGCTTGCACTCTGTGACAAGGTGTCCCCAGAATAGGTTACATACATCTGCCTGTTTATCTGCTACTATAATGTTCTGTGAGCAAAGACTAATAGGAAGCCAGTACAAGAATAAGCAAGCATTCATTTGGGAAAAATAAAAAAAAAATATCCTTTTCAGCTTTATGCTGGTTTTCAGTAAACATTGTATGCAGCTACAAGTACTGGTATTTTCATTACCATTTTGGGTCAGCTCCTAGACTGGAACTTCCGGTCACATGGTCCATTGTGACTGCTGTCTGCAGGCCAATTTCCACGTTGTATGGGATGGTGGACATTTAAGCTGGCTGTAGGTGGCAGACATTTGAGCTGTGGGTGGCCCACTTGGCTTGACAAACTTCGAATGCAAAATCGAAATGAGCAAGATGGAAGATTGGACGTATAGTGACGTCACTGTTTGGATATTGAAGCAGCTGGGGTTGAGCAGGTGGTTGTGAACATGAAATTATGTCTTATGCCCCGTACACACGGTCGGAAATTCCGACCACAAAATCCGTCGGATTTTTTCCGACGGATTTTGTCCGACACTGGTGTTGCATACACACGGTCGGACAAAGTTGTCGGAAAATCCCATCATCCTGAACGTGGTGACGTTCGTTGCATACGACGGGACTACGTAGAGGCTAGTAGCCAATAGCTTTGGTCTTGTAATGTGATCTGAGCATGCGTGGCACTTTGTCCGTCGGAATTCGCTACACACGATCGGAAAAAGTCCGATAGGACTTTGTTGTCGGAAAATTTGAGAGCAGGAGATAAAACTTTGTCCGTCGGAAAATCCGACGGAAAAAGTCCGATGGAGCCTACACACAGTCAGAATTTCAGACAACATTGTCCGATGGGACATTTTCCGTCGGAAAATCCGACCGTGTGTATGGGGCATTAGAACACTTGTCCACGTACCACCAACAGAGAGGCGACAGCAAAATGTAAAACAATATTTTGCTCTCCCTGTATGCAAAATGGTGGACAAGCTGGCATAGCCTGTCTGGCAGGATGTTACAGGACAGGAAATTAGGAAAAATCTCCAAAGTAGGGACAACAAGAACACATGCAGGTATCCTAACCTTTAGCCTTTCTATTAAAAAAAAAAAAAAGGCAGTTGTGTTTGTATTTTTCCTGGAACCTCATTTTTAGCCCCTATGACAGGGTGGGGTTTGAGCGAGGATATATCTCCCGGAGAGGGACACAGACAGCAATAAAACCCTATGTATGAAAGTAGGAAAAAATAGCGCATGACCCAACGCATAAATCAAGATAAAAAAAAGTTTATTCTAAACAAATTGGTATATAAAAAAAGAAAAATACCACATGTTCATGAATAAATAGTTACAATATTCTCATGTGATGAAATTGTAAAAATGAATGCCCATAAAATGAATAAATGGCTATCGCGTTTTGAAGGGATGCCTCTTCATCAGAGCCTTGAAAAACGAAAACTGGTCTGTATACTGTGGTAGGTCTATATAGAGAGAGAAACGACTGGATCGGAGGTGCATCACATGATGGATGGTACATTTCTATAGGCGGGCTCTCCTTTGCTACAGCTTGTGGTCAGTGGCTAAATGCCCGAGTCGTTCCTTGGTTGACCCTGCAAACCTCCTGGTGGGATGCTGTGTGGTACTGTGTATAGTCCTGTGCTGGATTGCAATCCACACAGCATCCGGGCAGAAAGATCGCAGGGGCAACCAAGGAACGACTCGGGCATTTAGCCACTGACCACAAGCTGTAGCATCTAAACCAGCCAGGGGATCTTGAAGACCAACACTAACTATTAATAGAGGACAAGATCTGTATATATGAAAAGAACTAGGAATTGCAAAGATAGACTTTGTAGGCACACACATAAGATAAAAAATATTTGAAATTTTAATTGGATAAAGTTAAAAAGGTAACAAAACATAAAAAGAACACACATCATACTAGTGATGACATAGAATAAATGACCCCAGAGACTCAAATAACACCTCCAAATATTGTAATCTAATCTAATAGGATAAGAGATGGGATATAATGTAACCAGCAGCAATATCCAAAAGAAATAAGGTGCATGGAGTAGTAGAGGCACAGTGTGAGGTTACGAGGAGATTGTCCGCTCTACATGTTGTGAGCACAATTGCGCTTCTTCAGGAGCTTACAGATATAATAAACATGTGAAAAAACATCAAATTAATTAATATATTAATATATATTAATATATATATATATATATATATATATATATATATATATATATATATATAAAAAAAACATGCTATCCAGTACAAAAAGAAATATAAACAATTAAAATGGTAATTTCAATGGGATCTAACAGGGTGGTGACCACTGGGGGGTAAAAAGGAACAATCCTCCCATGGGGACGCAGCCACACGTTACAGACTAGTAGATTGGAATTGTGAGGATACACAGTAAATTCTATTTTTTTGACAACATCTGTATATACTTTTCCTTACGGTGCTGAGAGCGCTGCGATGTGGAAGGAAATACTACTAGAATAAAGGAGAGTCCGCCTATAGAGATGTACCATCCATCATGTGATACACCTCCCATCCAGTCGTTTCTCTCTATATAGACCAGTTTTCATTTTTCAAGGCTCTGATGAAAAGGAAACCCCTCGAAACCAGTTAGCCATTTATTCATTTTAACCCCTGTATGGGAATCCATTTTTACAATTTTATCAAATGAGAATATTGTAACTTATTTATTCATGAACACAGTCTTTTTCTTTGTATATACCAATTTGTTTAGAATAAACATGGTCACACATGGTCACTTTATATTCATCATATCATTAGAAAACACTACCATCTTTTACTAAGCCCCCCCCCCCCCCCCGCACTAGCGCAGGAGAATATCTTTTCTGTTCAAAGCAATAAAACCTAGACAGAAGGTCTAACCCTTCCACACACTATCCCAAGCTAAAAAATAAGGTTTGGCTGAGTTGGACTTAAAGTGACCCTGTCTCATGGAAAATAAATAAATACATTTTTAAAAGGCAGCCTATCAAAGAAGGTGATTCATGCTTACCTTACCAGAGAGCTCTTGAAGAGCTTCAGACGCCACTGCTTGCAGTCATTTCTGGAGGTGTCAGATAGCATGTTCCCTGCTGGGTCTAGATGGAAGAAGTTCTAAGGTTTCTACTCCAGCAGAGACGGCCGTGGATCAATTACATTTTCGAAGGAACTTTAACAACTTGACCTCCGGAAGATGTATCCCCCTTCCTGACCAGGCCATTTTTTTGTGATATGGCACTGTGTTACTATAACTGACAATTGCATGGTCGTGCGATGCTGTACCCAAATAAAACATATGTCCTTTTTCCACAAATAGAGCTTTCTTTTGGTATCCCCCTCCTCATTGGCTCTCACTGCCGTCTATTACAGCCAGTGAGGAGTGAGTGGGGGACAGGGCCTAGCTGCGTACTGTGCATCTTATGGACATACAGGGCCAGCTTGGGAGCAAGCACGCATGAGTCGCCCACTCTGGGGTCACTTGACAGGAGGGAGGGGCCAGGAGCATTGATGGGGGACCAGAAAAGAGAAGGATTGTAGCTGTTCTATGCAAAACCCCTGCACAGAGAAGGTAAGTATGACTTTTTTTTTTTTTTTTTTTTTTAATAGTACCATTACAATCACTTTAAGCTGGTATTCCCCTTTAGGTCCTGAGGGAGGTTTCTTTTTTCATGCGTTTTGAGATAAATGGTCCCTTCCAGAGATAAAAAGTATAAACACAGCTTTGATCAGCAAATGTCAAAGGCATTCAAAGCCAAGATACACAGACGCTCTCATAGCTGAATGTCATCAACGTATCTGTATATCAAATCTGTTCAAACGCTTTATCTGAGGAAGTGAGCATTCACCATGAAACGTGGTGCTGGTGTTTAACCTCCCTGGCAGTTTTCCCAAGTGTGTCTCGGGGTTAAATTTCAGTACCATTAGCGGTAACCACGAGCCACACTCGGGATTGCATTGCAGGATCCTGGTGCAGTGTACTTACGTTGTCCCCCTGCTGTGTCTGCGGGCCGTGTCTTCCGTCCGATGCCTCCGTGTGCTGGGCTCCGTTCCCTGCGAGCGTCAAGATGCACGGGGTGGAGCCCGGCGGCAAATTCTAAAAATTTAAAATTCACAACACATACAGTCTTACAGATTACATTACTGTATGAAATCATTTGACATCCCTTTTGTCCCTAGTGCTTTGTCCAGTGCCCTGCATGCAGTTTTATATTATAAATACTGTTCTTTCTGCCTGGAAACTTGAGAATGTCCATAGCAACCAAAAAGTGTCCCTTTACGTCAAAAGTGGTTTTAGATCAGCTAGAAAACAGCGATAGTAAATTAGAACACTTGCAGAATTGAGCGATAGTGATTTGTGGGGAAATTCATTTTATAATAAATTATATTATTTTTTATATTTTATAGTTATTTATTATATTATAATTTATGATTTTGTGTTTCAAACTTTATCATACCCGGGATATCTACTAGATTCTTGTTTGGACAGATTTTAGTGTGTTATTGCTAAGAATTACAGGCCTACAATATAAGACGTCAAATTTCTATGCAAAACAATTGTACCGCTTTGAGACGCAAAAATCTGACATAATCATACCGTCAGGGAGGTTAAATAAATATTTATTCGCCAAGAAAGAAATGTTCTTTGGAATTTTTTTGTCCCAATATCATACAGTTACTTCAACTGAGTAATAAATTCATCTATAGGCACCTCTGCTTCAGAAACTGAACAAGCAGAAGGGGACATGCCGCCCTTCTCTGGCCAGTAAAGTACAACATCCCCACTCAACTTGCACTGTAGGGTAGGCAGTGCAAGTAGGCAGTGGAGTAGAAACGTGGAGCACTCCCTTGCTCACATCTGCTGTGGTTGGTTTTTGGCCCTACCCCTCCTGTGCAACATTACAGCCTTTCAATCTGATGGGCAGCCATGTTAACCAAATGCAAGCCACCAGATGCAGCAGTTCTCTGTAGCATTGAAAACTACCTCAATGCTGAGGGAGAAAGGAAGACAATTAGCACGTTTTTTCTTTTCTTTATTATTTGTTTTTTGTTTTGTTTTTTTACACAGGATGCCTTTTGTTGTGTTTTGCTTTGTTTTTTGTTGACAGAATCACTTCAAAACCTACATGACAAAAAAAAGCGCACCATGGTTAAATTTCTATCTTCCCACACAAAAGTCAGTTTTCTTGAAAAAAAAAAAAAAAAAAAGACAGGTACATTTTAAAAGGAAGCAGCCAGTACATAAATATATGGAAGCTGCTAATGCTGATTCGTTTCTAAAGGTGCCAGTCAGGGCTGTAGATAAAAGGGGTACCACTGGTCCGTCTGTACAGGGCCAGCAGGAGTGCCCTGGCAGCAGGGTGAATCGAATGTGAGTTGGGAGGGTGATCAGTGCGGTTTGGCGGTTGGGGGGGGGGCGGAGTTACTGTAACCAATCCCCTGGATAGCTCTCTGCAGTAGCTGAAAACTGGCTTCTTCTCTCGCCACCGCTAGCTTTCAGCTGCTGCAAAGAGAGCCATACAGAGAAATGGTTCCAGTAACAGGGGCCCTGGTGCCAATTCCAGGGCCATCATCCTCTCCCTGGTATCACTATCAAGACCCCCAGACTAGTAAAAGTATGCACAACTGTGACACTTCAATAACTCCAAAAAGCCCTGGAGCCTGCATATTCACAAACAAAGCAGCAATGGCAGGTCCCATATTTATATTCAGACAGGTCCACTACAGGTAGGAAATAATGATACGTCAGGTAAAACTTTGCTAAGTCGTTCAGTATTTAGTGACCATTTCCTTGTTGAACAATAAAAAAAAAAAATTCCTCCCCAATATGGCATAAACCAGAAAGCTTTCAGAGTAGTAAATCATGTTGATTCTTGTCCAGTCCCAATCTATAAATACTCAAGTTTGTGAAAGAATCAGCAGCAAATATACAGCAGGATTTGCAGCAACACCAGTGCAGAATATTCCTGAGCTTCAGTAGTACTTGTAATGGCGTCACAGGGCTCAGAAAACATGCTTCATATGCTTGATGCCATATGTCTTGAAGAAGACGAGCAGGATCAAAGCCCAGAGTCCAAGGATGAATCCTCCCGGAGGGTGCCATTCCTTAGCTTTAGGTTTCTGGAGGAGGAAAAGAAACATGATAAGAATGGATCATCAACAAATCAAGTTTGTATGCTACAGAAGAACAAGGTAACATGCCACACCAGCACAGAAAGGTCAGTGGACCTGCAACGTAAGGCCAACATCTGTCTCCAGATGGTTCTCGCAGCGACTGATATCGGGATATTGAACCGCCACACAAATTACACTGCAGGGCAGGCAGCTGTCTGCACATAAGTTTCATTTTCCTGTAGACCAAATTCTCGGGGGCGATTTTGCTCAAATAATGGTAATCTCCTGTGGCTGGACTTTTGACCTCCCCTCTCCTGTACATCCTATGGGCCTGTCACTGTGATAAGCACCCGTGCAAACTAAACGCACCCCACCCCCCAAAAAAAATAAAAAAACACCAGCAGCCATTAAAAAACCTACAGTTCCAACCGTTCATTGCTTTACCCAAAACTAAACAAAGGTTGTGTCTGAAGTTGGACTTTAGGGCCTCATGTACACGGCTGCTGGTAAACTGACGTTCAGAGGTAGTTGGATGCTTTTTTCAGCTGCTCATGAACTCATCCAATGTTATCTTATGTGTACATGTACACAGGTTCGTTTTTAGGCAGTTGAGTTTAGAGGCCTTTTTTGCAACACAAAAAAATGAGTTCAGACGCTGAGTTTAGAGGCATTTCAAGCGGCAAGCGCTTATAAAGGTGGTAACTCGCGTTTAGCCGCCTTTTGTTTACAGGCGTTTTTCATTTTTGACTACTTTTTTTTTCAAAGCTTGTAAAACGCAGCAAAACTGAAGTTTTAAAACGTGGGTTACTATCTGTCAAGTTAAATCGTTCAGGATAGGTTGTAAAAATGTCCTGTGTACATTAAGCCTAAGGCCCCTTTCACACTAAGGCGCTTTGCAGACGCTTTGCAGGGCGGTTTTAACCCTTTTTCGGTAAAACAGCCAGGCTAGCGGCCAAAAAGCGCTGATAAAACAACGGTAAAGCGCCGCTAAATATAGCGCCGCTTTTCCGCCAGCGCGCCCATCGCCTCGGTGTGAAAGTAGCGTAAAGCTTTTGAAAAGCTAATTATTTACATCGATCCATTGAAGAGAAATAACCACAGGACATGGTAATGATACGAGGGTTGGATGGAAGAACACATGAGACAAGCAAGGGACCAACACTCCTGGAAGTGTTGGTTTCTCAGCACACTCCAGGGGAAGAATTCTTTTCAACAGAGCAGAATTTGGCAGTGCAGGCATCTCTTCTATTTTTTTTTTTTTTTTTTTTACCAGGGAGAGCTTTTTGACCAATTAAAGATTATGTTGGGCTGCCATATGCCTGGAAGCTTGGTTTAGGATGACAGCCATCAAGCATGCATATTTAAAGTGATTGTAAGGGTTCATTTTTCAAAAAACAAACATGTTACACTTACCTGCTCTGTGCAAGGGTTTTGCACAGAGCAGCCCCAATTCTCCCTTTCTGGGGCGCTTCTGGCTCCTCCTCTTCAACGGGTGCCGCCCACGGAGAAATACTTTCCCTGGGGGCACCCGTGCGAGTGCATCACGAGTCCCACTGCTGCGTCCATTGGCACAGACAGCAGGACTCGGCCCTGTCTCCAGGTCTCGTGTCACTGGTTTTGATTGACAGCAGTGGGAGCCAATGGCTCCTGCTGCTATCAGTCTATCCAATGAGGGCCAGAGACAGCGGCTGGAGCAGCTGGGCTCATGCTCATCGCTGGAACGAACAGGTTCAAGAAAAAAGCACAGGTGTTTTTTCATTTTAATGCATAGAATGCATTAAGGTGAAAAACCTTGAGACTTTACAACTCCTTTAAAGTAACAAGGATAGCTACCATATAATTGTCTTTGTGGGTTAACTTTTAGTTTCCAGATATGCAACCTGCTGAGGCCAAAACAAGGGGGTTCCACTCTCCTTTAGCTTTATTTTATATTATGAACAATTCCAGAGACGTGGGAACAGATGTACGATAACACCCAGTGAATTAAGCTGGGCAGAAAAAAAATCTAGAAACTACAGCAGAAAGATATAATCTAGAGAAACAAGGAGTTGTAGAAAGATTCTGTTTATTAAGGGGTTCCAGACTTGTGTATCCTGCCAGCAGTCTCATCCAATTGGACTAAGTTACCCAATATCACATAATCATAAGTATTTGAACCCTGAAAAGTATTAATGTTGGGTGAAGGGTGCCATGATTGCTTACACATACATTTAGAACATTTTATTTGGCCACTTCCAGATTTGAGGCAACAGTTTGGGGAAGGCCCTCTTCTATTCCATCACGACTGTCTCTGTGCACAAAGCCAGCTGCTCCATAAAGACATGGTTTGTTGAGTTTGGTGCGGAGGAACTTGAAGTGGCCTGCACAGAGCCCTGACCTCAACCCTACTGAACATCTTTATGATGAACTGTAACAACTGCATATCAGGTTGTGAGGTACTTGACCTCACAAATGCCATTTGGGCTGAATGGGCACAAATTTCCCCAATCACACTCCAAAATGGAAGTGGAGGTTGAAGCTGAAATTGGATGTACAACAAACTCGTATAGATGTGATGGGCGTCTCTGGCCTTATGATATATTGTAGTATTCAGGGGGTGTAGCACCTTAGGACCACGTGCAGCAGCTGGTTATCTTAAACCTAAAAGTCTTAATTTTTCTTTAACCACTAGATATCCGGCCGTAGCCGAATGACGGCCTCTGCGCGGATGTCAATTCCCGGGAGGGCGTCATATGACATCCTCCCCTTTCCTCGTTGCCTGTGCGCGCTCACGAGCGCGCAGCAGGGAAATTCTGTGTTGGCCGTGTCCCTTGGACACAGCCAATCACAGATCGCTGTAAACGGCCAATCACAGCGGCCATTTACAGCGCGATCGGCGTGTCCAATGGGAGATGATCTCATATGTAAACATATGATTTCATCTCTCAGCGCCGCTCTCCCTCCTCACACAGAGACAGCGTGTGAGGAGGGCGAGATGAACGGCTGCAGCGGCCGTAAGTAGAAAAAAAAAAATAATAAAATAAAGTGCCATCTGCCCCCACTGCCACCTGTCCCCAGTGCCACCTGTCATCAGTGCCACGTGTCATCAGTGCCACATAGTGCCACCTGTCATCAGTGCCATATCAGTGTCACGTGTCATCAGTGCCACATATTAGTGCCATCTGTCATCAGTGCCACGTATCAGTGCCATCTGTCATCAGTGCCACCTGTCAGTGTCACGTGCCATCTGTTATCAGTGTCACCTGCCATCAATGCCACGTATCGGTGCCATCTGTCATCAGTGTCACAAGAAATGAGGTAGGCCACCAGTACATCAGGTGTGATAAATTTTGTATGATTCGCACCACGGTTTGTGGACTCTCTAACTTTCAGAAAGACCAAATAATATCCACTAATTTGGGTTATTTTTACTAAAGATATGTGGCAGTATAAATTGTGGCCAAAATTTATGAAGAAAAATTAATAATTTTCTTAAATTTTATCACAGAAACAAAGAAAAATGCGTTTTTTTTCAAAATTTTCGGTCTTTTTTCATTTATAGCGCAAAAAATAAAAAACCCAGAGGTGATCAAATACCACCAAAAGAAAGCTCTATTTGTGGGGAAAAAAAAGGACATTTGGGTACAGTGTTGCATGACTGAGTAATTGTCAAAGTGTGAGCGCACCGAAAACTGAAAATTGGTCTGGATAGGAGGGGGGTTTAAGTGCCCGGTAAGCAAGTGGTTAAGCATACACAAAAGAATCTCCAGCAGCAAAACAAACTTCAGAAAATTCAGACCCCTGAATACACACACATTTCCCTTAAAGGGCCCCTAACCTCTGACACTTTAGTTAAAGAATCCCACAGTCTGACCACTACAAATATCTTCAGCTTTCTCATTTCCTGAAATCCCTGAGGAATCTCCATGTTCCTATCCAGGACGACCTATGGAAATTCTTTAGTAGCGAATCCAGCTCTTCAAAGGGCATAACGCTTTTTTACAACTACTTTCAAAGTAAATTTTCATTCACCAAACTACCGCCATTTCACAAATGGGAACAGGAGATAGGAGAATCCTTCACAACCGCACAATGGAAAATGGCATTCAAATCATTATACAAGGCTTCTAGATGTGTTAATCACTGGGAACTCTCACTAAAAATAGCTCAAAGATGGTACCTCACCCCATACAGAATGTCCAAATGCTACCACAACAACCCCCCCTTATGCTGGAGGGACTGTGGGGAAGTAGGGAACATACTTCACATATTCTGGAAATGTAAAAATCTAGTTAGTTTCTGGAACCATATCTTTACATGTATTTCCCGTATCACTTGAATTCTCCTGTCTCCTAATCCTGGATTGGCACTACTAAACCTCAATATTGAGATGTTTCCTCCTAACTACCGTACCGTGGTAACACACATTCTTCTTGCAGCTAGGTCAGTCATAACCAAAAATTGGCAATCAAACAAATCTCCCAATGTATCTGAAGTTCTAGATATCACACATGCCAACTACATTTTTGAGTCAATGATAGCAAAAAAGGAAGGCAGAAGCCAGTTACTACATAACCAATGGAATATATGGACCACCTGATATAAAAGATAATTGTATATTTGTACTATTTTTCTGTCTGATAATATTACGGTTATAATAGAAATACATGTTCCTATGGGAGGGAC
This sequence comes from Lithobates sylvaticus, assembly GCA_028564925.1. Taxonomy (NCBI): domain Eukaryota; kingdom Metazoa; phylum Chordata; class Amphibia; order Anura; family Ranidae; genus Lithobates; species Lithobates sylvaticus. Next base: position 247,762,356 of record CM053032.1, read on the forward strand.
TCCCCTACCCATCTCTGATGTATGATTCATATATCCTCTCAACGACGTATTGATTGTAATTCTGATACTGATTTATCACACTATGTAACCACTACTATTTCTCTTTTCCTGTGTTTATTGTACAATGTTTGTACTATGTTTATACAAAACCTTTTTTTTTTCTTAATAAAAACTAATTAAAAAAAAAAAAAAAGGGCCCCTAACCTGAATATTGGTGCCACATAGCACCCGTCCAGGACCCATCCTTGGCATGCTGTAAAATATGTTAAAAAAACGACTCTTCATGAAGACAATCACCTGAGAAGTTCATTCATCTCCCTGAAGAATATTCTGGAGACCAGTCATTACACTTCTATAATTTAATGGGTGATGCGGCTGGAGAAATCACAGGTAGCTTATGAAGTTTTCATACACAAATACAAAAACAGAAGCATGGACCCTGCAGGCGAAAAAAATAAAAATAAAAAAAAGACTATTGCCCTGCTCCAGATATATGTCCTTGGCATTCCCAAATGCTGGGTGCTTGCCCCTGTAGGGCTCATCTCCACCTCTCAGTAACACGTGAACAAATAGAAAAAGAGAGCACTCCAAATCTCTGTCGCTGTATACTATAAGCTCTTTATCAATGAAAGTATACAGCGGCTGAGAGATTTGGAGTGCGTCCTTTTTATTTTGGTTCATGTGTTACCGAGAAGAATGGATCCACTTAACCTGAAAACCTCTCTGCAATTACCAATTAAACCATAGAAAAATGTTTGTTTATTTACTGAAATTTCATGTAATCTAATGTACTGATGGGAGTGCGGAGCAAAAATTATACCTCTGAGCAGAATGAAATATGTGAAAGATTAAAATGTCATCATTTCAGCTCGACAGAAACAAATTTTTTTCTGACAGGACACAATGTAAAATGAGGGTTTTGACAGATTAATGGCTTTCTATGACAGGAAGAAAGGTCTGATGACACATATTCCTCAGGTCAGCGGGCACAGATCTAAAGCAAAAAAATATTTTAAGAAAGAATCAAAAAAAAAAAAAAAAAAATGCAGGTACCCCCAATGAATGTAAGAACGGGGAGCCTTGTTGCTCTCAGAGAAACAATGTTTGGTCAGAAAAATTAATTCCAGCCATTTAATTTTCTCCTGAGAAAGCTCAGCAAGGTTTGTGGAGGGGCAACAAATGTAAAAGGGGCCTTTTCAATAAGGCCCCTTTCACACGATCGGACCGTTCAGATCCGCCTGTCAGTTTTGACGGCGGATCTGAATAGGCGCTCCATGTTACTCTATGGAGCGTCGGATGTCAGCGGAGACATGTCCGCTGACATCCGACCCGGTCTGATCCGCCAAAAGCAGATCGGGTGAGATCTGATGAAAACGGACACACTGTCCGTTTTCATCCGATCTCTCCATAGAGACCAGCGGCACTCGCAAGCCCCTCCCTGCTCAGTGAGCAGAGAAGGAACTGTCATCAGCCGGTTCAGCGGAGATCAACGGAGAGATCTCCCGCTGAGCCGGCGGACAGAGGCGGACTCCGTGGAAGCGGAGTCCGCCTCGTGTGAAAGGGGTCTAAGACTGAAAAGTCTGCTGACTAATATCATAGGGGACCTTCTTTCATACTTGTATGGAACAGGTTTTTCCAAGAATAAATGTCCTTTACATTTTGTGCACCTTTGGGGTTAACCTAGCTAGTATATTAGGGAGACGCTGTGTAGAGACAGTATCTTGTAAGATTTGGGCTCCTCAGTGTTCCCAGAATCCTGGGAAAGAGCACATTGTCCCTTTAACTTAAAGTTTTACTAAAGCCAAAACAAAAAAAAAAATCAGTCTGTATATGCAGTAAAGCATGCTTGTTATACTCACGATGGAACTTAAGGGGTTAATCCTCTGCATTGTGTAAAAAGGCTGTTTCTGATCTTCCCCTTCTTCCACTGTCCCCAATCCATCTAATAGAACAGAGCCTTGGGGGCACTTTGCACATGCTCAGTTTGGTGTGTATTGCTAGAGAGTTTTTTTTTTTGTTCATGGGTGCATGTGATCGTCACTGTCCAGACAGAGGGTCAGGGGTCCTGCAGCCTCATAGGACAGTCAGAGTAGAATGAAAACTCCTCCTACAAGCTTTAACCAGACACTGACAAACGTCATAAGACTGCTATATACTGCTGATGAGAAAAGGTATTTAGCTGTTTATATTTACGAAAATAATTACATTTCCATATTCTGTGTGAGACCAAATATAGTGAATGCCGGGTCCTGGGTTTACGCACACTCACTGTACACTAAGGTGTATTTTTTTCTTTATTCATTTACTTTTTTTTAAATATAGTAACTGATTATTTTTATTGGGGGGTAGAGATGGGAAGGCCTGGAAAAAACGTTTTCCGTTTTGTTTCAAAGCCGATTTATTTTTTCTGGAAAAACTGAAAGAAGTGTGGAACATTTTTATTTGCAACGATAAGCAACACATCTATGACATGTTATTCAAACCCTATAACATGAAGGTCTTAATGAAAGATTTATGTAAAGTCCAAAATTACTGCAAGTCCTTTCAGCTGAAGAGAAGCAAATCCTGGAATACAGTCCAGGTAACACTGGACTTCTCAATGCAGTTCTCAAATCAGAAATATGCATTTCTTTCACTAGGGGGCACTAGGGGAAAGGCTCCAGTTTAGTTTGCTTGTGGGCTCCACCTTGTACCTCCTACAGTTGGGTGATTGCTGAGATACAGTAGATGATAGTTTCTGTCCTCTCGGGCCTTAATTGACAGGTAAGAGGGTAAATGTTTCTGACAAATTAGTTTATCTTTTTTCTTAACCTTTAAATGATTTCTATTAATGTTCACGACCATCACAGCACAATGTTTACCTATAGTCTGGTCAGTAAATTGTTTTTTTATTTTTCTCCTCTCAGTAAAATGGTGAGACCAACATATCAAGAGTGTGGAAACATTTCCACAGTGCAATTTTTGCTGAGAGCAAAGCTGCAATTTGCAAATATTGTGAGAAGAAATATTCTTTACCAAATGCTACAAGGATGACAAAACACATCCTGGCATGCCAGAGGTGTCCTAAAGACATTAGAAATACTTTATGGAATGAAATGATGAGGACCAGAATGAAAGTGTGAAGAGCTTTTCCCTGCACAGTTCGTATTCCAGAAACACTTTCTGCTGCGTCTGGATCATCACAAAGTGTTTCTTCACCAGCAGCATCTTCAAGTTACAAACCACGGCCTCCCAAAATATACACAATTTCTTCATTTATAGAGAAAATTACATTTACATTACAATTACAATCAGGAGAACATTGATCAAGCTCTTCATAGAGCAATACAGTATAGGTTTCTGGATCAGCGTTGTCAATACAGTACCTGAAAACGCATATTGGCAGGAAACTTTCACATTATTATGAGGGAAAGGGGGGTGGTAAACATGTATAGGTGAAATGTTCTTAACATATACAGTCCTTGTTATTTCATTCATAATAAAAAATAAAATTTTAAAAAGCAACCTTTAGTTTATTTACTGAATACTGTACGCTGTACTTTTATTTCAACCATAATACTTATTAATTATATATAACTAATAATATATAAATATAATTAATATAATTATATACAATGCTTTTCACATTCACAGGGTAACAAAATGACTTTCAATTTGTAAAACTACTCCACACTGATTTTTTTATTTTTTATGAAAAAAAAAAATTTTCCCCGGAAAAAATGGCTTTAAAATTTCCAGAAAATCTTTCATCTCTAGGGTTGGGGCTATAAAAGAAACAGACTTTGCATTTTCATGGAGGGCCCACTTCAAAGTGGAACTTAAAGTGGTTCTATAGGCATTCTATACATTAAGATAAAAAAAAAACCTGTGTGCAGCCGCCCCCCCCTAATACTTACCTGAGCCCCATCTCAATCCAGTGATGCTGCAGAAGAGACTGTCCAGGACTCTCCCTCCTGATTGGCTGAGACAGCAGTAAGCGCCATTAGCTCCCGCTGCTGTCAAAGTCAGCAAGCCAAGGAGGAGAGAGAGGGGATGGAGCCGAGCCTCAGCTCCGTGTCTGAATGGAAACAGAGCAGCGGCTCGAGTGCCCCCAAAGCAAGCTGCTTGCTGTGGAGGCCGGAGGGAGGGGCCAGGAGCACCAAAGAGGGACCCGAGAAGAGGATCAGGGCTGCTCTGTGCAAAACCACTACACAGAGCAGCGGCTCGAGTGCCCCCAAAGCAAACTGCTTGCTGTGGAGGCCGGAGGGAGGGGCCAGGTGCACCAAAGAGGGACCCGAGAAGAGGAGTGGTTTTGCTCTGTGCAAAACCACTACACAGAGCAGGTAAGTATGACATGTTTGGCATTTTTAAACAAAAAAAAAAAAACAAGACTTTAGTATCACTTTAAAAAGTGAAGCTCTACTATGTTGTATGGAACATCTAGAGATGTTAATGTTTTTTTTTAAATCTGGAATTCTTCCTGAAATACAGCAGTGAAATTCCTGGTATATTAGTGTGCCTAGGCACTCCTATACCTGTAGCCTCATACCTGTATGTATATTTGCAGTATGAGATTTAAGCCACTGCTGCCTCTCTTTGCTAGGAGATTTAGAGTTAGATTTGGCCGCTATTGTGCGGTTCACGGTTCTCCTTGTTGGAGACTCTGACATGAGGAAGCAAAAGCCTGCCTATAGCAAGATGGCCTCCTCTACACAGACACACCATGCTACATAATGTTAGGTTATGTGAAGTTGGGGTTTGTCTATTCTTTTTTCACTATGAGTTGTAGCAGAACCTGAGCTGAAAGTTTGCCACAGATGAGCGCTGGTTTTTCACAGTAATGCCGCGTACACACGATCGAAATTCTCGTCAGAAAAAACTGACGGTTTTTCCAACGGAATTCCGACGGAATTCCGCTCAAGCTGTGTTGCCTACACACGATCACACCAAATTCCGACGGTCAATAACACAACGGCATAACACACGTTCGACAGCACTATAAAAAGGGAAGTTTAATGCGTCCGAGCATGTGTCGAATTGTTTAAGAGCATGCGTCGGAATTTTGCGTGTCGGAATTGCCTACACACGATCGGAAAATCCGATAGAAAAGGTTTTGCGTCGGAAAAATTGAGAACAGGTGCTCAATTCAAAGTCCGTCGGAAATTCCGACAGAAATAGACCGTTGACCATACACGCGGTCGGAAAATCAGATGAAAAGCTCCCATCGGACTGTTTCCATCGGAAATTCCGACCGTGTGTACGCCGCATAAGAGTTTTCTGAACGCACATGGAAGGCATTCAAACTGCATAGCGTGCAATAGTCGGCAGATGTCATCACTAAGCAGAAGCACTATTGAAGTACAGTCAGGCCTCATCCCATGTCACTTTAGAAGTACTTTTCCCCCAAAAAGCACATCCACAAATGAAAAGTTGACATGGTTGAATATTCTGTTCACGTTGCTAAAGTTTAAGTGAGCTCCGACGCTCTCCTTTAAATAAACGAAGTGCCATCATAAATGCAGCACAGACGCATCAACTGTTCTCTGACCCAGCTCCGCATTAGACCAAAAAAAAGTCTTGTCTAAGTTCCAGTAATTAACCTACCACATCTGCTGACTGCAGGGCTGGTTTTAATCAATCTTTCTTATGCTGGATCGGAGACAATATTTCACACCAAGTGCTACCTGACCCTTGTAAACAAATTACTTTCATTTCCAGTGAAATTGAAAGACATAATTGCGGCAAGGATTGGCCTTGAAGACTGTGCAGATTTCTTGTACTACACCAAGTCATAGTGATCTGTATTACAATGTTGACGAAAACAGACTATTGTGAAATGACAATACACAAACGTGTATATGGAGCAGTGGTGGTCAACCTGTTAAATGGAGCCTTAAGCATGGACCCCAACATCACCAAAAGGTTGTACATACTGTTCAGTGAAATCAATGCTACAGAAAACTGTCAGAGACTGAAAATACTACAGCAAATGTCCCCAAACTTTCTTAACAAAAGGGCCAGTTCACTGTTCTTCAGACTTTAGGAAGGCTGAATTGTGGCCAGTGGGAACAGGAAATGCCCCCACAGTTACATAGTAGGTAAGGTTGAATAAAGACAATAGTCCACCCAGTTCAACCTGTGTAGGTGTACGTGTGTCAGTGTCGATAATCATTTCCCATATGCCTGTATGTTGTGTTCTTTAACCACTTTCAGCCCCGGACCAATTTGCAGCCAAAGAACCAGGCCCTTTTTTGCGATTCGGCACTGCGTTGCTTTAACTGACAATTGCACGGTCTTACGAAGTGGCTCCTAAACAAAATTGACGTCCTTTTTTCCCCACAAATAGAGCTTTCTTTTGGTGGTATTTGATCGCCCCTGCGGTTGTTATTTTTTGCGCTATAAACAAAAAAGGGCGACAATTTTGAAAAAAAAACGCATTCTTTTTTTTTTTGCTATAATAAATATCCCCCAAAAATATATAAAAAACTTTTTTTTCCCTCAGTTTAGGCCGATACGTATTCTTCTACATATTTTTGGTAAAAAAAAAAAAAAAAAATCGCAATAAGCGATTATTTATTAGTTTGCGCAGAAGTTATAGCGTTTACAAGATAGGGGATAGTTTTATAGCATTTTTATTAATATTTTTTTTTTTATTAGTAATGGCGGCGATCAGCGATTTTAATTGCGACTGCGACATTATGGGGGACACATCGGACATTTTTGACCCATTTTTGGGACCATTGTCATTTATACAGCAATCAATGCTATTTAAATGCATTGATTCCTGTGTAAATGACACTCACTGGCAGTGAAAGGTTAACCACTAGGTGGCAGTGTAGGGGTTAAATGTGCCTTAGAGGTGTGTTTCTAACTGTGGAGGGGCGTGGCTGTCAGCTAGTGAATGCTGATCTCTGCTCCAATCACAGGGAGCAGAGATCGGCGTCACTAGTTGCTAGGCAGAACGGGGAGATGCTGTTTATTTCCGCATCTCCCCGTTCAGCCTTCCCGTGAGACGATCGCGGGTATCCCCGCAGCGATCGAGTCCGCGGGACCCGTGACCGGCCTCACGGGCGCCATCTTAAAGGGGACGTACCTGTACGCCCTTATGCCTGTCCATGCCATTCTGTCGACGTACATCGTCGTGCGCCGGTCGGCAATCGGTTAAGATGCGCGTCCAAAAGTCTTTTAAAAATATCAATACTCCCCGCTGACACCACCAATTGTGGAAGAGAGTTTCACATCCTCATTGCCCTGACAGTGAACCCCCCCGTGCATCTTAAGATTAAACCGCTTTTCTTCCAATCTCATTGTGTGGCCCCGTGGCCTCTAACACTCCCTGAGACTGAATGGTTTTTCCCTACACTAGGTTCACCATTAAGGTATTTCTAAATCGATATTATGTCCCCTCTCAGGCCTCAACATCCATTGACAGTGGGAGTAAAAAATGTCCCAGGGTTGGTGAGCAGTGACGTAAAAAATGACCTGCTGCCTGTGGTTAGTGGGAGGAGGACCAATGTACATTGTTAGCGTCAGTATAAGGAATCGTACCCCATTATTGGAATTAGTGGGAGGAATAAAGCCTCATTGTTGGTATTAGTAGGAGAAATTGTGCCTCATAATTGGTATCAGTGGAAGGAATAGTGCCTACAGTGCAGACCCCCTGCTCGCTACTATCACTTGCAAACAGGCTTCTGTGTCTACAAGTGACAGCAATCCTCTCCTAGTGGTTTGCACAGAACCCTCCCTATTCTGCCCCCCAGAGCAGGGGGCAAGAGATGTGCACAGCCGCTGTAGTCTCACTGAGAATTTGAGGGTGAGAGCTCTCTACTGGAAGGAGGTGGGGGTTTGGGCGGGAAGAGCTCTGTACTTGGGAGGAAGTTAGGAAGAATTTGAGGTAAACGGGTCTGTGAGATATGCACTCCTGAGCCCTGCACTCTGTGCGTAGTGCACTCCTGAACCCCGCACTGTGTGAAGCACAGAAATAGTGCCACATTGTTGGAATCAGTGGGAGGTATAGTTTCCAAAGGGCCAGTTAGAGGAGAGCACTGTGCCACATCCAGACTGAGGGTCACAGTTCGGAAACCACTGCACTACAGGAAATGGTCAAAGACAGCATGCATGCTACAGGCATGGTTGAAGACTGGCAACATGCAGTCAGAGACTGGGAACACATTAGAGACTGCTAGGGCTTATTGCCATTACATTTTTAAGTCAGCACACCCCTCAATCCCCTTAAAGAAATTACAGAAAAATTTAAAAAAGAATAGACCGCATAGAGAATGGAAGGATGGATGAACAAAAAATAAATGTACATGCAAAGACCCTCTCTGTCAAATAATTCTTCAAGTTGCAGGGTCCTGGTGTTCCTCACACAAGAAATAGTCCCTTTTTTTATATCTTACAAACATTAAATGGGTAAAAGTTTATGGACATTTCTCCCAATTACTGGGTGAACAGGTACAGCATACAAATATTTTTAAGAGATTTGTGCGCGTTCAACCTTGTTATGGCAGTTTGGGGATCGTTTTTTTTTTTTTATTTCCAGCATGACAGTGGGGAAACCTGCCCTAAATGTGCCCTCACTCTACCCTGATGACTACAAGGTACCACACCGCAGGGCATGCTGGGAGAATTAGCTCCATACAAACTGGGAAGCTTTAAGCAGCTTCTGCCTGATTGACAGTCACAGGCTGTGAAAGAAAACGCTACATCAATAAATAATCACAGGCGAAGGAGCAGACACTTGGTATGAGGTGGCATCAGCTTTGCATTCTGCTACAATACAATAACCTGACCTTTAAAATGTAAAGTGATGCGATTGCTAAGTCGTCGGTGTTTTTTTTTTGAACATCTAACATCTGCAGTGAGTTCCCAGGCCGTCGGTCAGTTCCAATTCCTCTTCCCAAGACTGCCTTCTACATCCTGCTTATTCCAATCTGACAGCAATAATTAAACACGTCTGCTAGTCAGTGCAACCATCCAGCTATAGAGATGTGTGGAGACCAAAATATATCTGGGCAACAAGGCCAATTGCTGAGCTGCAAATGCCATCTATAGCCAGAGAGTGCACTTGATTTACCTTGAACCACTTCAATACCGGGCACTTTTACCACCTTCCTGTCCAGACCAATTTTCAGCACCGACACATTTTGAATGACGATTGCGTCATTGCCCATATGACATTTTTATCATTTTTTTGAGACAAATAGAGCTTTTTTTTGGTGGTATTTTAATTAGCACTGAGTTTATTTTTTTGCTAAACAAATTAGAAAAAAAAAAGTTTCTTAATTTCTGTTAATTTTGTAAATAATTGTCTCCTTTACTGATGTACGCTGATAAGGCTGCACTGGTGGCCACTGATGTGCAGCCTTTATGGGCACTGATAGGTGGCAATGATGGGCATTGACCGGCATTACTGATGGGAGTTGACCGGCACCACCGGTGGGCATCGATGAGGCTGCACCAATTATCAGCACAGACCCCCCCCCCCCCCCCGTCAGGAAAGCCGCTCATGCGCTGTCAGCGTGAGTAGAGGAATACCAATAATCGGTACTTCCTAGTTACACTGATCAGCTTTACTGCATATACAGACTGATTTTACTGTTGTGGGTTTACTAACAATTTAAGGTTAGATAGCAATAAAGTTGCACAGGCAGATGCAACTGCATCAATTCTAAGAGGACCTGCAGTCTCCTAAAACATGTTTCTGTCAGGTACAGTCTTCCTCTTTGAGAACTACAGAGGTTAGTTCTGACAAACTATTGGACATGTGCCTGTACAGTTTTTGGTTTGACACAGATAGGCAGATGGCTTGACAAAAAAAGTGATCTCCAGACCATGGGCCGGATGCGGCCCTTTGCTTGCCTTTTTGGCACTATACCTCCCACTGACACCAATTATGAGAAACAATTTCTCCCACTGATACCAAAGATGGGGCACTATTCTTCCCAAATGATGGTGCACCATTCTTCCCACGGACACCAATGATGGTGCACCATTCTTCCCACGGACACCAATGATGGTGCACCATTCTTCCCACTGACACCAATGATGGTGCACCATTCTTCCCACTGACATCAATGATGGTGCACTATTTCATCCACAGACACCATTTTCTACTCCCACTGGCTATAGTCCGGCCCCCCCTAAAGTATTTAGGGCAGTGAACTGGCCCTTAGTTTAGAAAGTGTGGAGACCTCTGGCCAAGAGCAATGGGAACTTGTAATGACAAATTTGGAAGCTACTGTTACTGACTTGCCTTTCAAAGGCTATCATTCTTCTTGTTGCTTCCTATTTGATGAAACCCTTACGTGGATTAAGTATGAATACTTGGCAACATCTTTGTCCCAGACCCCAGGAGGCTGTCGCCACCACCACCCACAGCCCACACATCATGCCATTCTTCCGGGCAGTCCCGCCTTGATTGTACACAATTTATGGGTGGTTCTGCACCCGATTATGTGGGAACCAACAATTCGTGGCCATAATCCGCTCAGTAATACCTTTTTTGAGTTACTGCACATGCTCAGTAACTCTTGGTCCAGCACTGTGACAGTCTGTAGCAGCTCTCTCCCTTCTCTCCCTGGTGTCAGTCAAATACTGTGAGGAGGGAGTGGGGGATAGGGCCAAACCACTCTGGCTATATAGCCATAGCCAAAAGTCTTAGAATGGCACCAATATCAATTTTCACAAAGTCTGCTGCTTTAGTGTTTTTAGACCTTTTTGTCAGATGTTACTATGGTATACAGAAGTATAATTACAAGCATTTCATAAGTGTCAAAAGCTTTTATTGACAATTACATTAAGTTTATGTACAGAGTCAATATTTGCAGTGTTGACCATTCTTTTTCAAGACCTCTGCAATTCGCCCTGGCGTGCTGTCAATCAACTTTTGGGTCACATCTTGCACATCCATATCTTGCAGCTCATTCTTGCATAATCAATGTTTGGAGTTTGTCAGAATTTGTGGGGGGGGTTTTGTTCACCAACATCCTGAGGATTGACTACTAGTTATCAATGGGATTAAGGTCTGGGGGATTTCCTAGCCATGGACCCAAAATTTTGATGTTTTGTTCCCCAAGCCACTTCGTTATCACGTGCTCCATCATGCTGGAAAGGGCACTGTTCATCACCAAACTGTTCAGTGGCTCCGAGGATTTTTTTAAATTCACGGCTGGGTTCCTAGGCAAAATTGTGAGTGAGCCCACTCCCTTGGCTGAGAAGCAACCCCACACATGAATGGTCTCAGGATGCTGATGGCATGACACAGGACTGATGGTAGCGCTCACCTTTTCTTCTCCGAACAAGGTTTTCTCTGGATGCCCCAAACACTCGGAAAGGATTCATCAGAGGAAATTACTTTACCCCAGTCCTCAGCAGTCCAATCACTGTACCTTTTGCAGAATATCAGTCTGTCCCTGATGTTTTTCCTGGAGAGAAGTGTCTTTTGTTGCCCTTCTCGACACCAGACCATCCTCCAAAAGTCTTCTCATCACTGTGCGTACAGACTCACACCTGCCAACTGCCATTCCTGAGCAAGCTCTGCACTGGTGGTGCCCCGATCCCACAGGTGAATCAACTGTAGGAGGCGGACGGTCCTTGCCGAATTTTCTTGGGCGCCATGAAGCCTTCTTCACAAATGCAGTGGAAAATTTTTTTTTGGGATTAAGTTAATTTTTATGGCAAAGAGGGACTTTGCAATTAATTGCAATTCATCTGATCACTCTTCATACTATTCTGGAGTATATGCAAATTGCCATCATAAAAACCGAGGCAGCAGGCTTTGTGAAAATTAATATTTGTGCAACTCTCAAAACTTTTGGCCACGGCTGTAGACACAGGCAGAACGCCTTGGTATTGAGCATGCAGGTGTGCCACGATAGGAAGCGGCTTCCTATGGGGAGGCACACTGAGAAAAGAAGGAGCCAGGAGCACTGGCTGGGGCACCAGAGAAGATACGGAACAGGGCCGCTATGTGGAATTTCATTGCAGAAAGCAGGCAAGTATAAGCCTGTTTGTTGTTAAAAAATGTACAAATCACTTTAAGGGTGGTGGTGCGATCTCAGGACACAGCCAAGGACACCATATAATCAGAACAGACCATCCAGTTGCAGGGCTGAATGAATGAATGATTTGTATAGCGCTACAAATGCGAACTGAATCGCCTCAAGGTGCTTGGTCTGTCCTGTGTTGTCCTGTTTATTAGAAGAGGTGGGTCTTGAGTTTTTTTCTGAAGGCCAGATGGTTTTCTTCCATGCGGATGTTGGTGGGTTGTCCTGGCAAACCCGGGGACAGTTGACATCTATAAAATACACAGATGCCCCTCCACTTTACTGGCTGCATACCTTCTGGGTCAGTAGCTCACAAAATTATAAAGCAAGGAGGAGCACACCTTCAGAAACAAGTCAGCAATGACAGATCGTTATTTGTATGCCGACAGGTTTTCCTGAAATCCTCTGCGGACGCACACAGGAGGCACTGAGCTGTATATTCTGTGTTACATAAAAAGATGCATCTCTAGAATCCTAGCTTCTGATGCTAGTTTAGGATTGCCACCAGGGATCAGCTGAGACTGATACCGGATCAAATTCAGGTACTTACATTTCTCGCCATTAAAAATTACATTTAATTATGTATTAACGATTACAGAGCTGCCTTCAATTCCGTTTTTTACATCTGCTTTTTCCACAAAAGCCAATCTAATGCATGGTGGTTAAAGTAGCTGAACAACAGAGCTTCTTTGTCATAGTAAAGTCACAGTACAGCATGGTAAAATGATTGACATCCTCTTAAGCAAGTAAACTCTATGCAGTCCGCACACTGCTAGAATCTCTGGGCACAGACGGCCATGTTGTCAGAACAAAGGGATCCCACCACTCGGGGAGACAAAGAGCCCCCTTTGATGTTCGGAGTGTAGCGGTCACTAGTTGAAAGGCCTCAGAACATTCAGAAGTGATACATCGGCTCTGACAGAGCTTTCATTTAGAAACAAAGCATTGGGGCTTGCTGGAAATCGCCTGCTGCGTGTTTTATGAAAGCGCCCACAAATTGCAGTAGCAAACTGGTCACAGTCAACTGCTTGGACGGTGAAAGACTTAGCAGAGAGTCACCACAGCTGAGAAGACCTACTGGATAGAGCAGCTTAATCATCAATAAATCAGCAGGCCTTTAAACAGGAAATGCCACTTTTTCTTAAGATTCATAAAACATATATAACAGTTACACAAGTCCTCAAAAAAAATAACTACTTGATGTATACTTGTATTGTAAGATTGGTCTTTATGTGGGAAATCTTAATAGAGAAAACATCAGCAGGGGTGCGCTATACCCACGCACCAAACCCACTATTAGCTAAAACCACTTTTATTCGTAAAGAGAGAATGGCAGGTATATAACCTTATAGGGCAATGTAGAATTAGTGCAAAAATACAAAATGGAACAGATATGCAACTGCCTTCATTATCGAACGATAACAGCCAGACAGCAAGTATATGTGTGTATAAGGTAGGGTCAGTATCCTGGCCATCAATTGCGTGTGCGCAGGGTGTGCCGGGTACACCCTAATCACCCTGTGCAGTGCCAATTTCCCCTAGCGCACCCAGTCTCTCCACTACAGTGCTGCCAGCTTCCTTCCTCTCCCACCGGCTGCTGTGGGGGATGTTTCAGGATAAAGAGCAGGGGAAGGTGTCGGTAGTTATTTAATTTACAGGCCCCTTCCCTTTCTGAATGAAGGCCGTGAGTGATCTGTAGCGGTCGCTTCTGTTTTCATTCTTAACTGCAGCATAGTAAACTGTGTTTACTATGCTACAGATTGTGAATGAACAAGAAGCCACTCAACACAGAGCACTTCCCATTAGTTCACTGTCCAGTGCAGCTGAGGCTGACAAGAAAGACTGGGGAAGCTCTGTCAGTCCCTTTCTCTGTCTCAGAGGTCTGTTTAGACGCTTGATATTTTACCAAAACCCTCAACGGGGCTCATAACAAAACTGTAAAAAAACAAATAAAAATATTGTAAAAAAATAATAAAAATAAAAACTACTGACACCAATATCTCTGCTATATTGACACTGTCCACTGCTCTGCTGATATAAATGTGTGCGTTTCTGCTCTGGGGTGAACACCCTCAATGGGCTGTGCACACCAATGATGGCCACATACCACAACCCAAAGACATGAATTGATACAGAGGGTTACTAAAATGCCCAGATGTCTCTGAAAATCAAATATTTCACAGTACCCTTCCAGCCTGGAAAAAGAAGGCACCCTCATCAATCTACTATCAATCTACTATTTCCACCAGTCCACAAAAATCTCCCTTTTCCCTCTTGCAACTAAATCCACATTGCCCCAATAAATATAAGTACTGTATCCATAATGAAAAAAAACTTAATAAAAAAAAAAAATAAATAAAAAAAATACACAAAAATCCCTTAACCCAGGGGTCAACAAACCCCAGGCACCAGGTCGCTGTGGCGAGCATAAAATGCGGCCTGGCATCTGGGCTGTTGTCAGCCCCAGTGGCTAGCATGAGGAGGTGCAGCCGGGCCAACACTGCCAGGGGTGGGGAGGGGTGGGACCGCAAAGGGTGTGTTAGTAGAGGAGCTGTAAGATGGTAGGGGCAGGTCGGAGGAGGAGCGGAGCAGACAGGGGCGTGGTGGAGCCCCTGGCATGAAGCGTTCCCTGTGTGTCTCTCTCCTCCCTCCCGCTGGCTGCGGTTCTACATCAAGCCTGCAGCAGAAACCAGTGGCTCTGAAAAGGCACAGCAATGGCCCGACACTACATCGCAGGGGATCCCCCTGCTCTCGGCTCCGGTTCCCCCCTGGACAGGCGCCGACTGCGACTCCGACTCTGGTCTGAGCAGCCCGAGAGCCGCTACTTTCTGGACAGCGGATGTGACCACCTATCAGTGTTCCATTAGTGCAGCCTCATAAGTGTCCCATCAGTATCCATCAGCATCCCATCAGTGCAGCCCCATCAGCGCAGCCTAATCAGTGTCCCATCAGTGCAGCCCCATCAGTGACACTGTTTCTTACAGTGTTTTTCTGCCATCTTGTAACTTCCTCTGGGAGCTCCCAAAACTCAAATTTTCCCTCAACTTTTGTTTGGAATGAGTATTGCGCATTAGTTGCAGTCATGTACACTGCTCTATACGCACTATAAATCCCAGAGTCGATCTTGGGAGTGGCTAAGTTTTTGCATACAGATGGACCATGGAGGATGAACATAGCCACCCTCTAACAGGGAGCCAAACCACAACAGCAAAAAAAGTGAATTTGGAGATTCGGAAAAGGTTGAGACCAATAGAAGGGACTTTTTCCAAGTTAAAAGTATAGTCACTTTAAATGAGTTGCCAATGTAAAGCTCCTATGAACACATATAAACATATACACACACTAGGAACAGCTAGTTTAGCTGTAAATAGGCTGCATAAGATGAGCAGTACAGAGATTCAGCAAGATTTTTATTAAAAGAAAGGAAATTGTTTTTGATACACCGTGCCTCAAAAATAAATGTATTTTGGTTTGTGTTTAAAGTTAAAAAGTTATGTTTCTTAGCTTGTGTCTAATCCAAAATATTACTAGCAATTGCCTGTTGAGGACATACAGTTTGAGAAAATACAATAGAAAGAGAAGAGATTAAATCTGACACAAGAGCTTCTCCCGAGCATTAGTAAGTGGGAGGTTGAGCTGCACGATTCTGCCCAAAATGAGAATTACGATTTTTTTTTTAAGATCGGGATAACGATTCTTTATGATTAATTGTGCAGCTCTAGTGGGAGGTCAGAGAATTGCATTTAAAGGGAAACAATATTTTTCTTTTTCATTTTTAGATTCCCTCTTCCCTGTAAAAAAAAAAAAAAAAAATTGGTGGCAATCTTCACCCACCCTCTCCATGCTCCAGCGTCGTTGGTCCTCTTTGGGCTGAATGATATTTGCCTCATTAGGCCTGTTTACATGTACTTCCCCCATAGGGGGCGCATCATCATACAGGCTGGGCTCACAGTACTTCAGGAATAAGCAGTGCTTACAGGTCATTATTTGGGTGCCACTCAGTCTGGGATGAATGCCCGCCCTCTGTCACAGGAAAAAGAGGAAACTGCCGTGAAGTCACTAGATCAAATAGGAAGCAGGAGGAAGGTATATATAGGGTTTTTTTTTTCTCCTTAAATAAAAATAACCTGTGAAGGTGGTTGGCAGTAAGGGTCTAACCGCTAGAGTTCTTTTTTAATTTCTAAATATAAAGCAGCAGCTGTTTACAAAAGGGCAGACCAATTACTGGAATATAATGAAAAATAATAAAAGATCAGCCTCCTGGGCATTAATTGGAGCAAGCAAAGCTGGTTATAACACCTGTATAGTTAAAGTAGGACTGATCATTTATGCAGATTAAGTTTTTTTTTTTTGTTTTGTTTTTTATTGCAGATATTTAGGGCCTTGTATTACTCAAGATACATGTAAAAACTGATGATTATCAGCAATAAAAAGGTGCTAATTAGCTGTATAGGTTGAAAAAAAGACCTTTAAAAAAGAAAAACCCTTGCATCCTCAGCAGTTGATTCAGAGGAAGACGTAAACCCTTTAAAATGTGTTTTTTATGCCTGGCATGAACTTTAAAGAGGAGGTCCAACTAAAAAAAAAAAAAAAAATATTAAAAGCCAGCAGCTGCTGACTTTTAATAAATGGACACTTACCTGTCCCAAGGTCCAGCGATGTCGGCAGCCGAAGTCGATCAATCGCTCGGCTCTTGGCAGCAGCTGCCGCTGCCATCCTCAGTGGGGGAATGAGGAAGTGAAGCATTGCAGGTTCACTTCCCGGTTCCCTACTGCGCATGCGCGAGTCACGTTGCACGTCCTAACTGGCCCCCGGGGACCTGTGGGTTTCCCAGGAGACAGAGGGGGGGGGGGGGGACGTGAAGGGCCGTGACACCCGCAGGAGTCTATTCCCGGAAGTGGGTGCAAATACCTGTATTATACAGGTATCTGCACCCCCCCCCCCTGAAAGGTGCCAAATATGACACCGGAGGGGGGGGGGGGAGGGTTCCGAAAAGCAGAGGTTCCATTTTTGTGTGAACCTCCGCTTTAACTCCAAAAAGTTTCTGCAAACATTTCTGGAATTTTGGCTAAATTCAACAGAAGAATCTCAATGTTGCTCATCATTACTGGTGACTGTTTTCCTGGGCAAACCACAGGTTTCAATTCAATTGTTATACGCAATTTTTTTAGTGCGCTTGCAAGGGACGGGTGCAGCGTCCAGCCCCACTGCAGGCAGCCCAGCAATGTCTATGGTAGGCTGACACTGTACCGGGTTCAGGGATGAAGGTCTGAAATGCAGTAGACTTGCCCCTTCGCCCCTAAAGGCACTGGGTCCTAAAAGTGTCCAGCTGCCACCTGTCAGACTTTGACAGGCTGTCTGCAGCAAGGCTGGATGCTGCACCTGTCCCTCCTACGGGCAGTAAAATATTGGACCACCCCATGTGCAAGGAGCCTAAATCGTAGCTATACCCATGCGTGCCCAATTAAGTGTAATGTGTGCTGCTTTTACCAAGGATCTTGTTGCTTTTTTTCTCCTTAGCAGGGAAAAAAATCCACCAAGATCCTGTGTCAGTGAACAGAATTCTGTATGGTTTACAAATCACATAACGATGTTCCGCGAATAACTGAGCCAATCACCGGGTGCTGGCAGGCCAATCACTGGCCGAGACCCACTGCTCGGCTTGTGCTGCGAAGAATCACAGCATAGCTAGGCCGGTGGGCGAGCGGGTCATGTACTAGGTATGTGAAGCATAAGCCTAGGTCGGCAAGCAGTTAAAGAATCAGATTCCAAAGAGCGGAGGTTCCATTTTTGGGTGAACCTCCGCTTTAAAGCGGGATTCCACCCTAAAGTGGAACTTCTGCTTTTTGGAACCCTCCCCCCCCTCCGGTGTCACATTTGACACCTTTCAGGGGGGAGGGGGGTGCAGATACCTGTCTAAGACAGGTATTTACACCCACTTCAGGAGGGAGTTTATGCCACTTCCTGTCCCGGTGCGCTGTCTGCCTGGACACACACGTGTGCCGGCAGACAGCGCTGACGATTCTCATTGCGCTGCACGACTCGCGCATGCGCAGTAGGGAACCGGGAAGTGTCGATGCCCCAGTAGATGACCGATATGGTCGAAACGCGTCGGACTTTTTGTACTATTATCTATACCCAACACTTATTAAACCAGTGGCGGATTTACACTATTGGAGTCCCTTCTTTTTCCCGTTTCCTGCTTTTTGGTTTGTTCCTGGTGCCGCACTTCACACAAGTGTTTCCTTGGAGGATTTCGGAATATCTATTTGGGAGTTAATTCCAGACCTAGAGGAGTGCTGTTAGAAACCAGCCTTCGATCCCTTTGGTGTCATCTACAGGAATTACCACAAGCCTTACTGACCCACTGCCGTACGGTAGTTGGGTCCAACATCGCTGGTAAGCGTATGCATTTTATAACCGTTGGAGTGTCAACATATTCGTGTATACATACCAGAATCTGTGTTTCCAGAAATCCTTCATATACATCTCATGCGCAAGAATGACTTATGTCACATGATTAGTTTTTTCCTCCGAGACTTTATTATTTATTCACTACATTGTGTTTATTTATAATCACACAACATCGGACTTTCTTCACATTACTCACTTTGAGAGCCTATTGGTCCTAATTTTTGTTAGCGCTACACATTGTTTTTTACCTGCTTGTTTAACTTTGTTTGTTAGGGTGCTGGCTGCTTTCACATATATTTTCAGGATATATTCTGCACATTATATATTTCTTTATACATCACTGTATAATTTTTTAGAATTTATTCTATTATCACGTTTTGAGTTAGCGCAGTGTTTTCCCCATTTTTCCTAAGCCGCAAAGGCGACACTTCCTGATTCCCTCACCGAGAATGGCGCCGGCAGCAGCAGAGAGCCGAGCGATTGATCGGCCTCTGCTGCGACATCGCTGGAACCTGTGACAGGTAAGTGTCCATTTATTAAAAGTCAGCAGCTGCAGTATTTGTAGCTGCTGGCTTTTAAAAAAAAAAGTTTCAGGTACAGTCCCTCTAACTCCAAAAAGTTTCTGCAAACATTTCTGGAATTTTGGCTAAATGCAACAGAAGAATCTCAATGTTGCTCATCATTACTGGTGACTGTGTTTTCCTGGGCAAACCACAGGTTTCAATTCTATTGTTATACGCACAAGTGAAAAAAAAAAAATCAATGCAAGGTCAATAATGTCATAAGTAGTCATTGTTGTAATAAACATAGCACTCCGATTTTCTATCCACATGTGCAAGTGGCTCACAAAACATGAAAGTCCCAGTGTACTAAACCTACGGTCATGACTGGGGACTGTAATTTGTCTTACAGCTCCACGGAGATTTCTGGGAAAGGCAGTGAGCTAGAAAATTGGTATGGATTCAGACAAATCCCGACTACAAGCTGGATTTCACTGCCAGGGCTGCAAGGCAGAGAAATTAGAATTTTTTTGGCACTGAATAAAACCCCCTTTAAACTGTAGAATGATTGTATGTGATTAATGCTCCCTCTGATAACAGCACACCTCTGGACCTTTCTTCTCTCGGAGAGACGCAACTATGAGTCTGTAGCCGTGGAATTGGTGAAGCCTGCAGGAGTGATCTATGGCCGTATCAAGGGCTGCCTTGCTGTTCATTAGCCTAAGCCCAGCTAAGTCTTTAGCTAATGACTAAGAAGAGGAGTTTTCCTGGCTATAAATATTCATTCTTATGAAGACGGAGTAGATTACTAACAATGCTGAACGAAGCTGGGCACAATTCCCAGGTTTTCACACGCTCCAGTCTGGGATTCGGGATTAGTGCTCTCTGGAGTTTGATCACTTACACAAAATCATGATTTTCAGAGTGAAATTAATTCGTAGAGAAGTTGGCTCCAAGGCGCCAGAAGGTGTCTTCTGACACATGTCTTCTTAAAGCACAACTCTGGGGAAATAAATAAAATAAAAAAAAACACACCCTTGCAGTGGCACTGCTTTCGAACTTCAAGGTTTAAATCTCGTCTAGGTGTGGTGGACGGGAGAAGCAGTTTTACTTGGTCTGCTACTCCCCCGGCAGACAGCGCTCCTCTACGTTCTTGTGGTGGACGGTTTCTCAGTGTTCTCATGTCCAATGCAGGGCTACGAGACTTAAAAAAAAAAAAAAAAAAAATTATACTCACCTAGGTGGATACAGCATCGATCCGATGTTGCATCTGTCCCCTGCCGGCTCTGCAATAAGAACGAAGCGATCAAACACCCACTGATTGCTCAGTTCTCCCCCCCCCCTGCTCTGAGCAGAGAGCCGTGACTGTCAGACTATTCAGGGCAGATTGCTGAGAGGCTAGGCCAAGCTGTCGGTTCAGTCATCTAGGTGGATTCCAGACATATAGCCGGGATCTTTTTAGAACCTGGACCGGCTTTGTGATAACAGCCGACAGTGGGCTTTAGCTGTCGGCTGAAAACAGGTCACAGGGGTGCAGAACTAAGTGCACTCCTGTGACCTACACAATAGCTTTGGCTATACTTCTCCTTTAACCACAGGACACAGGAGACAGCACGCTGCGGCTGACGGAATTGCGCAAACAGAACACGATGTCAGGGCTCAGCAGCCATGATTATCGTGGTCCATTTGCAGAGGAGAGGGCATAGTAAGGCAGGATCAGCCAGGTATTTCAGGTGATACGGGGGTCCAAATGACACAGCATAAACACTGTGCTGTATAACATGCTTTAAAGGGAACAAGTATCTTAAATCATAATTGTTTTGGGTTAACAAAGGGTTACTCGTCACCACAAGGGTGCATTATTGATGCGTTCTTGCTGCATTTTCAAAGCGTTTCAATGGGGGGGTAGATTTTGGTGCGTTTTTTTTTTTAATGGGCTAAAAATGCAGCAAGCAGGATTTTTAACACCACAACGGAAACGCAATGTACCAGTGTGAAGACATACACAGAATTTAAAGGGATTCATTTTTCTTGAGCTAAAAGGTGTTGATAATGGCAGACAATAGAGTCATATTCATTTAAAGCGGAGTTCCACCCAAAAGTGTAGGCTCCGCTTTTCTGTCTCCTCTCCCCCTCCGGTGCCACATTTGGCACCTTTGGGGGGGGGGGGGGGGGTTTGATAGGTACCCGTCTCCACTTCCATCAGACCTCCCTGCGGCAAGGTACGTCAGCAGTGCGGCCCCCCTCCTCCACTCCTCCATCCCCTGCTGCCCTGGGCCAGTGAGAGTGCAGCTCGCTTTGCACATGCACAGTAGGAAACCGGATGTGAAGCCGCAAGGCTTCATTGCCGGATTCCCTAACTACAGGCATGTCGGTGGGCAGCAGCACCTGAGAGCCAATAGAAACATCGGCTGGGGTGCCGACATCGCTGGATTCTAGGACAGGTAAGTGTCCAATTATTAAAAGTCAGCAGCTATAGTATGTGTAAATTTTTCCGCGTGGTGGGTGGAACTCCGCTTTAAGCTCATATTAATTAATAAGTCGAATATAATATAACTATATATAAAATATATACATCTTTTTATTTAAAAAAAACTGTCATTTTGGATTTCGGTTAAGTGCATCCTGAATTTTTCGATTTCGGTACCAAAATTTTCATTTCCGTGCACCTCTAATGAAAACCTGAAATGTGGAGGATAGGAAATTTGTTATGTTTTCATTATCAAGTGGATGAAGAGAGGATTGGATAACTCAAATGACGTAAAAGCAGAATGTTCTTTAAAATACCATGACGTATATCGCAGCACTACACCTACTGACCCAGCACACACAATGGCCGCTCTGCTGGGGCCCCTGCAGGGTGACAGCTGCACCTCTAATGAACTGATTGAATCCCGAAACCAGACAGTGCAGAGAGCGCAGCTTGCGAATACATCTTTAGATTATAAAATCAATTTTAGTCTTAGAAGAAAACACCTGCCTCGACAAAACTTGTTCTCTCTCCAGAAGAGCGAAAGCATAGCCGGATCAATAATGCTGAATTACCAACATTAAAATACAAATAAAGATGAGTCCCTTCAGTGCACACAAATCACAGCGCAGCATTGGTAAGGAAGATGGCAGTTCTGCGCAGGCAGCGGGAACTGGGACAATTTTCTGCAAACATACTTTGCCATTATTAAAAACCAAGATCTTCCTCCCATAATGCAAAGGGAGTTTTTTTTACTCTCTGAAAACGGTGCTGTCCGTCGATAGAGGAAAACCCTAAAAGGCCATTTGCACACAGGGCTGGCCAGCTGCAATGCATACCTCCTGGCATTTTAGTGCGCTTGCAAGGGACGGGTGCAGCGTCCAGCCCCACTGCAGGCAGCCCAGCAATGTCTATGTTAGGCTGACACTACCGGGTTCAGGGATGAAGGTCTAAAATGCAGAAGACTTGCCCCTTCGCCCCTGGGTCCTAAAGGTGTCCAGCTGCCGCCTGTCATAGACTTTGACAGATGCCTGCAGCAAGGCTGGATGCTGCACCTGTCCCTCCTACGGGCAGTAAAATATCGGACCACCCCATGTGCAAGGAGACTAAATCATAGCTATTCCCATGCATGCCCAATTATGTGAAATGTGTGCTGCTTTTACTAAGGATCTTGTTGCTTTTTTTCCCCTGCTTAGCAGGAAAAAAAATCCACCAAATCCAGTGTCAGTGAACAGAGCTCTGTATTGTTTACAAATCACATAGCTCTGTTCCGCGAATGACTGAACCAAATCGCCGGGTGCCGGCAGGCCAATCACTGGCCGAGACCCACTGCTCGGCTTGTGCTGTGAAGAATCACAGCATAGCCAGGCCGGTGGGCGAGCGGGTCATGTATAAGACAGTGTTCATTTTGGCAGCAAATTTCTATTTTGTCTTAGGACTAAAATGGCATTTTAGTTTTAGTCCCATTTTAGTCTTCTGCAATTGTTTTCAATTTTAGTCGTATTTAGTCGACTAAATCTCCAGTACATTTTAGTCGACTAAAACAAATTTTAGTCATCTAAAATCTAATGGGTGTAATTAAAGTGTAATGCATTAGTTAACATTTCTCTACAATTTCCAAACTCATTATATACTGCTGGAGTGAAAAACCTAATATATTTTTTAAGGTATTGAGGTATGAACATGCACTACAGACCAGTGTTAAATTTGAAGTCAAATTTCAATTTAGTTTCAAACTTTTGACTAAAATGCCATTTTAGTTTTAGTCCCATTTCAGTCTTTTGACTAAAATGCCATTTTAGTTTTAGACGTATTTTACTCATCTAAATTGTTTTAGTCATATTTTAGTCGACTAAAATAGTATTCATTTAGTCGACTAAAATGTTTTAGTCGCACCATAAACAGGGTATTTCAAGTCTTGCTACCCAAAACATTGTCTACTCAACGTGCTAGAGGAATTGGAATGGGAAGAATGCACACGGGTGGCTGTAATTAGATCTCCATTTCTAGCACGCAAGCTAATAATGACCCACTGGATATCGGAGGATCCCCCTACTCTTAAGCCCCTTTCACACTGGGGCGTTTTTCAGGCGGTACAGTGCTAAAAATAGCACCTGTACACCGCCTGAAAAAACCGGCCCCATTCACTCCAGTGTGAAAGCCGGCGGGCTTTCACACTGGAGCGGTGCGATAGCAGGACGGTAAAAAAAAGTGTATTCACCGCTCCTATCCATTGATTTCAATGGGACACCGCGGTAATACTGCGGTAATACTGCGGCAATACCGGCGCAAAGCGCTGCTACGGCGGTGCTTTGCGGGGGATTTTAACCCTTTTTCAGCCGCTAGCAGGGGTTAAAACCGCACCGCTAGCGGCCGAATACCGCGGCTAAAACGACGGTAAAGCAGCGCTAAATATAGCGCTGCTTTACCGTCGCCACGGCTCCCGCCCCAGTGTGAAAGGGGCCTTAAAGAATGGATCAATACAATGGGAGATATGCTCCGGAAGGAAAAGACAATTTTCCAGCATAGGGGCTGCGCCCAGAAATTCGAGAAGCTATGGGGACCGTGGATGGATGTATCGGGGCTCACCCCGGTGGATCTAGTCATGGGCAGATTGTTGGGCATTGGTACCTGAACAAGAGGTTTGGGGGGGTCATTGGCACACGCCTTGGGCAAGGGCAACTCAGTCTGGTGCAAGGCATGGGGTAAGATCAGGCAGTCAAGGAATGTCTAGTTCGATCTGCAGACCGCGCAAACAAATTGCTTATGATGGCTGTAAATGTACTGAAATGTATTTGTAACTTCGGTGTATGTTTAAAATGTGTTCTTCAATAAACTTTTTTCTGGATAAAAAAAAATAAAAAAATATTTTAGTCGACAAAATTAACACTGGTACTAGGAGGTATGTGCTCCAGCACAGGGAGGCCACTTTGCCTCCGTACATCTTTGTGATGCGGTCAGCAAGCAGTTAAAGAATCAGATTCAATGGACTTGAATGAGAACATGGTGATGAATAAATAAAGGATTGTCCAAAATGCATGAAAAGTTGCGAACAACCATTTTGAATAATTGCCTGTTGCGTCCAAAGCCCACAACTTGATGAAAAGTAACAAACGAGTTCTACCGCTTCGATTTGCTCTAAAAAAAGAAATGTGATTTTGTTTCATTTGTGACAAATTACCTTTAAATTACCAGTACAACTTGGTGAATTAATTTTCTTGCATAAAATCCACCAGGGGCACAGCTCTCAATAACGTCATAACCTTGCTAATGCCTTGTTTATACATGAAGATTGCAAAAATATTTCACCTTGAGGGGCACCGAGCGTAAATAAGCCAATTTAGAATACAGAGTGCTTAGCATATTCTCACTAAGCAAGGACTTAACCACAGGACGGAACTCTTCAAAGTCCCTTAGAATATAATTAATATTATGCTGGTGTGCTGTCACACCGCAACACCTGAGGTGTCGGAATAAGTGTCGACATACAACACAACTAAAATATACAGCAACGGCATCTGTAAACAGGAGGCCTAAGGGTTAACAATACAAGGTTCTAGATTAATTATCTCTCTGAACGGATGTAACACCCAGGGTGAAACATTCCTGAAAAATAAAGCATGCAACATTTTATGGGTTTCTCGGCACGTGGAAGAAATATGATGTTAAAAATAAATTGTACGCATTGCACTGCAGATATATTGTTTTTCAATAAGCACTTTGCATATAAGTGATATTATTTTAATATAAGTGATGTAGCATGTATAAAGCCATTACATGTAATGCATTTGCATGTATTAGCACAAGAAAAAAATGTGCTGTGACAGTGGGATGCTTGATGGGATTCTGCAGAGGAGATTTAAAAGAACTCCAGGCAACAATTTGTATTTTCCCATGCAATGGGGCTGTGCCCACACTGCATGGGTTAACTGCTCGTTTTTTTTTTTTTTATCTAGGGCCATGTGTCAACCCCGAGGCCTGTGGGCCAAATCCGGCTTGCCAGAAGAGATGCACAAATAATCGTTAAAAAAAAAAAAAAAAAAAAAAAAAAAATCGGGATCTCGATTCAACCCCTCTAACGATCTCTATTGCAGAGTTTGCCGATTCTTTCATATAAGAAGTGGAGAGACTTATCTGCTCACTGCTGTCAAAAGAAAACATCCGGGCAGTCTGCCAAGTTTTAAAAATGAAACATTGTAACTAACTCTTCCTTTGGCATGTCATTTTTGGGGGGGGGGGGTACCGTTTTTATGGGCACCCAGCTCCCACTTCATCCCCTGGCACTGAAAAGGAAGATCACCCCCCCCCCCCCCCCATCTTCTGGGACACGTCACAGGTCCCAGAAGATTGCCCGGCCATTCACAGCGTGGCTCGCACATGTTAGAATGCCGGCGCCGCGGGGAGGAGCGAGGCTTCGTGTGCCTGCATCGCTGAACTGTGGGACAGGTGAGTATCTGATTATCGAAAGTCAGCAGCTACACTTTTTGTAGCTGCTGACTTTTAAATGGGTGGAACTCCGCTTTACCTTACTCAAACATTATTTGAACATCATTGTCTGGGCACTACCTGTACCAGTCTTCCCCTGAGTGCGCCAAGTACCCCCCCCCCCCCCCCCCCCCCGTTGGAGGAAAAGTGCCTTTAAATCGGTGGAAGAAATAGTGCCCCAAAGTCCGAATAAAGACTAGCAAAGGGTCGCATCTGCCCCCCCCCCCCCGGGCTGCAGTTTGGAAACCACTAACCTAGGGGGTAGAGAAAGTATACATCTGATCCTGATATTCAACATGTTAAGATGACAAAAACTGAATAAGAAAGTTTTATGTCCTGCAACTTCTTGAATGTGCAAATGTTTTATAGAGCCACTTTTATTTAGAGTAAAAAAAAAAAAAAAAAAAAGAAGCTGTTTACATCTGCACGCCATCCTGTTTATTGGGCTCCATTAAACTGCAGCTGGCGCACACATGGCTCTTCCAGTTTTAACTACAAATTCATTTATCAAGTATTGTTTTTTTTAGATGGACCAATTGAGCTGTCAACAGGCTGCTAGCACTGCTCAACGTAATAATAAACTGATTTATCTAGAACCAATGCCTGGCTGGAAATCGCTGGGCTATTTTAGCTCATAATGAGCTGCTTATTATGCCAAGATGGTTCCTTCACCATTTTATGTAAAAGAGATTTGTTACTAAAGTGCACCTGTCATTTAGTAATGGACACCATCCTGAAAAAAATAAATTAAAAAGGACGCTTGCAGAAATTATGGACGCAGCCAGAGTCTGATAATGCAAGAGGGGAAATAAAAACACTCTGCTTGGTGCCGCTGGCATTTTTTATGGAGCCTGCATTCCCTATATCTGGTCCCCCACAGTACACAGAACATGGAAATGCAATTATTTTGGTAAAAATAAACGGCTAAATACCTTTTTCTCATCAGCAGTATATAGCAGTCTTGTGAATGGCTAAGCAATGACTAAAGCTTGTAGGAGGAGTTTTCATTATTCATTGACTGTCCTATAAGGCTGCATGATCCATGACCCTCTGTTAGGACAGTGCCGATTGGCCCTGTGCTGATCACATGCACCCTTCCAAGAAAAAAAAAAAATCTCTAGCAATACACAACAAACTGAGCATGTGCAGAGTGACTCCAAAAGGCGCTGTCTTATCAGGACATGGATTGGGGACAGTGAAAGGGGAGGATCAGAGAAGACGGCATCAAACAGCCTTTTTACACAATGCAGAGGATTAACCCCTGATGTTCCACAGTGAGTATAACAAGTATGCTTTAATGCATATACAGACTCATTTTACTTTTGTGGGTTTCAGGCAGATACATAAATAAATACACAAACTCTAGGTACCGTATATACTCGGAGTACAAGCCGACCCGAATATAAGCCGAGGTACCTAATTTTACCACAAAAAACTGGGAAAACGTATTGACTCGAGTATAAGCCTAGGGTGAGAAATGCCCAGCTACTGTAAGTGGAAAAGAGGGTCAACAATGCCCATTTGCAGCCTCACTGTGCCCATTTGCAGCCATAGGTCCCCTGAACGTCAAACTTGGTAGTTAAGGGTTCCTAGATGCCTCCTAGCTGCAGCCAAAATGTGGGGTCTCTGGACCCAAAGGGTTCCGAAATGACATTGCTGCAGATGGACACAGTTGACTGACTTTGGGGGCCTGTATCTCGGGGCCATTTGGTGCTAGGAACCCCAAATCTGGATATGTTGTAATGTTGGTTCCATTGGGTTTGCACCAAATTTGAGGTTCCTAGCACCAAGTGGCCCCGAGATACGCAAAGCCAGGTCAGAAAATGTAATTTTTTTGCTGCAGAAAAGTGCTTGACTCGAGTATAAGCCGAGGGGGGGGGGCACTTTCAGCACAAAAAATTTGCTGAAAAACTCGGCTTATACCTCGATTATATATGGTAAGTATTCATTAAATAATAATAGAAAAAAAAACAACAAATCAACCTAATAGGACCCTGATAGAAGAATGTGGATAATACCAATTATTTGTAGATGTGAGATACTACATAGTTATAAGGTGGGAGTCCTGTGAAACCATAGTCCAGGAGAAAATTTATGGAATTCTATATGGACAATACTATTCACCAATTTTAACAACACCTAGTCACATATTTGGAATTTCCTTCAAATATATTATTTTGATTTGGAGGATTATTTTATACACTTTATAGACTATTAATCCATCACATTTAAATATTTGGACTATTTGAGAACTTGATTTTTTATTGTTGTATTTTCTGCAATATTGTTCTCCACTTTTTGATGGAGACACTTTTATGACATACTTTTACATCATTGTTTGCATTGTCACTTTACACACTGGTATTTCATCCATTATCTGCATTGTGACACTTTACTCACTTTAATATCATTGCACAAGATATTGCTGCAACAACAACAAATATATATTAACCGCTTCCCGACCGATGCATGTAAATATACGTCGGCAGAATGGCACGGCTAGGCAAAAGCACATATATATACGCCCCCTTCAATTGCCTAGCCGTGGGGTCGCGCGCTCGCGACCCGGTCGGGAGCTCCATAACCGCGGCCGCGGAACCAGCGGACCCGATCGCCGCTGGTGTCCTGTGATCGGGTCACAGAGCTGAAGAACGGGGAGAGGTCTGTGTAAACAAACCTCTCCCCGTGCTTCCTACACTGCCTGTCACTGATCTGCTAATCCCTGTCATCGGGAACAGCCGATCAGTGACGTCCGACGTCAGCCACGCCCCCTACTGTAAAAAAAAAAAAACCACAACACGTCACACTAACTCCTCCCCGCCCCCTAGTGGTTAACTCCTTCACTGCCAGTGTCATTTACATAGGATGCATTTAAATAGCACTGATTTCTGTAAAATGACAATGGTCCCAAAAATGTGTCAAAAATGTCCGATGTGTCGCAGTCACAATAAAAAAAAAATCGCTGAACGCCGCCATTACTAGTAACAAAAAAAAAATATTAATAAAAATGCTATAAAACTATTCCCTATTTTGTAAACGCTATAACTTTTGCGCAAACCAATCAATCGCTAATTGCGATTTTTTTTACCAAAAATATGTAGAATAATACGTATCGGTCTAAACAGAGGAAAAAAAATGTTTTTTTTTTTTATATATATTTTTTGGGGATATTATAGCAAAAAGTAAAAAATATTGCATTTTTTTCAAAATTGTCGCTCTATTTTTGTTTATAGCGCAAAAAATAAAAACCGCAGGGGCGATCAAATACCACCAAAAGAAAGCTCTATTTGTGGTAAAAAAAAAAAGGACACCAATTTTGTTTGGGAGCCACGTCGCACGACAGCACAATTGTCAGTTAAAGCGATGCAGTGCCAAATCGCTAAAAGGGCCTGGTCCTTTGGCTGCAAATTGGTCCGGGGCTGAAGTGGTTAAATAATGGTAGACAATTGTAGTTATAGCTACCTGTAGTCTCCTGCACAGCAGGATTTGGATTCTTGAGAGGAAACCTAGCTCTACAAATCAATCAGCTTCTAAAGCTCACATACACGTTGCAATCAGAGCTTAGAGTTATTGGAATATGAAGACCTAAACTATTCAGTCAGCCAGGCCCTTGCACTCCATAGAAGTCGGTAGATCTAAAAGGAGATTGTCCAGTCAAACAGATATACAATGCAGTGAGGAACCTTGTCCTAATGGTCATTAGAACAAGGTTCCTCACTTCGCTATATACATGTTTTTTGCAATCATCAATGGTGTAGTCTCCTTGTACATTTCGTGCTGCGGGTATAGTATTATTGTACAGAAATTTAGAAAGCGGAGGGGGTCCTGATCTAATAAAGGGATCTTGCTTTCTCTTGCAAGGTCTGCTTTCAATTTAACACGGAGCTCAGCCTTCTCCATTTCACAAATCAATTATAAAGCTTCTACTGGCCACAGAGAATACACAACTTAGAAAAGCATGGGGTTGGCTTAGCATCATGTTGAAAAAGTCAATGTTTGTAATATGCGGACAATGGAGTCTAGGACTGGGGGCATCTAAAGAAGATTTGAAGAGTTTATGAACCACTTGGGTGCACCTTTTATATCTGCTCTTTCTATTTTTATTATTCTGAATAGATTGGGAAAGGTTTTATTGTTGCCTATATGCCAGCTGTGGATATTCCCCATCCCTCTCTTCCTGTCCTGGGGAAGAAGTGATAAAAAATCTCTCCAATGGGGTCAGAGACTTTTTTTTTTTTTTTTTTTTTTTTATATAGTCGAGGTTGGAAAAAGTTAGAGATCCTGCTCCCCTCATTTTATGTCCTGGTGTCACAGGCATATAAAAGTGAAAATTTCCTCAACTCAGTCAACTCTTGGGTAATTTATTGGGAAATGAATTCTCGCATTCGAAAGTCAATTTATACATAGGACTTGCTGAGCAAGCGGATCACAGCCGCAGTCTGCCCCATGTGAAAGGGGCTTTAGTCTACTAAACTATGACGAAATCAAATCAGACGACTAAACGACTAAAACTAAAATGGTATTTTAGTCAAAAAGACTGACTAAAACTAAAATCGGAATTTGACATCAAAATTAATTAACACTGTCAGCCTCTAACTTCAGCTTTTTCAATTAAGCTTTGAAAAAAAAAAAAAAAAAGCCTGTATTGGTTTCTATGTAGAACTGCACCAGATTTTGCACTCTCCAGTTTTAGTAAAATCAACTCAAATGTGTTCTTAGAGCCATGCACCCACCCATGCAAGCCTGTCAAATTAGGACGATACTATCCTTTTGGCAAGATCCATGGGAATGCAGAGTAAACCAAGTTCCAAGACACTACTGCACGGTGCTGGAGCATCTTCTTGCGAGATCTGGCAAATCCGGATACTCAGTGGAAGGATGGGGAGGTCACCCTTGCTTAGGTGTCACGGCAGAAGTCAGGGTTTACTGCAGCATTTTGGTTTTGGAGAAGGAGGCTCAGCAAATAAGCAGACCATGCAATCTTGGATGCACTGCTAGTGTGTTACCCCAAACCCCACACGGGGGGGGGGGGGGGGGGCTTTCTATCCATCAAATTACCTTACTCTCTATCTTGGTACTGAGATTTTATGTGGAATCCCCCGGCTTCTAACAGTGTTTATTATGAGGATGTCACTATTCTGAAGGGACACAATTATGCTAAATGCTTGCATTGTAAATTGATATTGCTCTGCTGAGCTCTTTACATGACAGCTGTCCCATCATGAATAGAAGACAAGCTATACCTCATTTGTTTTGAGTGCTATTAATGGGCCCTAGCGTGTGCTGATTTTACTATAACAATGTTGTCATAGTGGCGATAGGTGGAGGGATGAAATGTTTTTTTTGTAAAGTTATTTTGTATGGCGTCTAATAAAATTTGATACTGCATTATCGTCTGGGGTCACCTTATACCAACTTTCTCTGGGTCCCACAGCCACCTTTTCTTGCTGTATTAAGTAGTATTTTGGAATGTAGACCCATCCTCCTATGAGATGGAATGGCGGATGCATAATTTTAGTCCCTCACTGATTCCCCTGCCCAAGGGCGAGTCTCCCTTTCCATTTTCATGCTATCTTGCCCTCTTGCAACACCTGGAGAAGTTTACTGATTGAATTTCTCCGGGGTGGCACTTTAATGAAATTAGTGTTCTGACATTACCCCAAAGCACCCATGAATAACCTGCAATTTGCACATCAGATCTCGGAAAGTTGTTTTGAAAACTGTGTGATTTGCCACGACGTGCTGTCATCTTGTCCGGTTTAATGACAAGAACATCCATTTGAAAAATTTCACGGACAGATGAGGAGATAAATGTTGGCAAAATGAGTTTTATAAATAACATTTTAATACCCCAGAAACACAGATAATCATCTACTGTAAATGGCAAATGAATTAAAAGCAGCGGGTACACAGAGGGAGAGCGGCTTGACACGCTGGATGGCAGCCTGTTACCTGCCTAATTTCACATGGGATGATCAAGGTCAATCGGGTAAATTGATCACAGCTGATGCGCTGTCTAAATATTTAGACAGATAAAAAAAGAACTAACACTAAATATATCCTACAGGTTTCTTCCTCTAAAGACACCATGAATTAAAGAGCCTGATAAAGTCTTTGTACTTCAGAAGATAATTAACAAAGCACACAAGGTGATAGATACTGAAGATGACCACCTTGATGTACTCTGGGCCTTATTTAAAAAGATGCTAATTATTTTCAGTGAATAGTTTTTGAATTATTAGTTTTAAACTGTTAAAGGTGAACTGCAGGCAAACAGCTAAATACACAGATAGAATACAGTTGTGCTCATAAGTTTACATACCCTGACAGAATTTATGATGTCTTCGCCATTTTTCAGAGAATATGAATAGCACAAAAACTTTTTTCACTCATGGTTAGTGTTTGGCTGAAGCCATTTATTATCAACTGTGTTTACTCTTTTTAAATCCTAATGGCAACAGAATCTACCCAAATGACCCCGATCAAAAGTTTACATACCCTGGTGATTTTGGCTTGATAACATGCACACAAGTTGACACAAAGGGGGTTTGAATTTCTATTAAAGGAACCATCCTCATCTGTGATCTGTTTGCTTGTAATTAGTGTGTTTGTATAAAAGGTCAATGAGTTTCTGGACTCCTGACAGACCCTTGCATCTTTCATCCAGTGCTGCACTGACGTTTCTGGATTCTGAGTCATGAGGAAAGCAAAAGAATTGTCAAAGGATCTGTGGGAAAAGGTATTTCAACTGTATAAAACAGGAAAGGGATATAAAAAGATATCCAAGGAATTGAAAATGCCAATCAGCAGTGTTCAAACTCGAAGCAAGAAGTGGAAAATTAGGGGGTTCTGTTGAAACCAAACCTCGGTTAGGTAGACCAACTAAAATTTCAGCCACAACTGCCAGGAAAAATAGTTTGGGATGCAAAGAAAAACCCAAAAATAATTTCAGGTGAAATACAGGACTCTCTAAAAACATGTGGTGTGACTGTTTCAAGATGCACAATAAGGAGGCACTTGAAGAAAGATGGGCTGCATGGTCGAGTCGCCAGAAGAAAGCCATTACTACACAAATGCCATAAAGTATCCGGCTTACAATACACCGAACAGCACAGAGACAAGCCTCAAACCTTCTGGCACAAAGTCATTTGGAGTGATGAGACCATATCTCTATCCATAAAGAGGCCTGTCATGGTCTATGATCTCACAAGGCATTTTAAGCAATAAAGTTAATAAAAAAAAAATAAAAGTTGATTAAAAAAAAAAATACATTTTAAATAAATCAAAAAAATAAATAAATCAAAGCACCCCCACCTCCCCATGCATGCACGCAAAGGCGAACGTATACGTAGGTTGTGCACGCATATGTTAACTGTGTTTGAACCACACATGTAAGGTATCGTGTGACCAATATAGCGAAAGCAATTCTAGCACCAGACCTCCTGTGTAACGCTAAACTGGTAACCTGTAAAGGCTTTTATAGCATCGCCTATGGAGATTTTTAGGTACTGTAGTTTGGCACTGTTCCAAAGGCGTATGCAATTTTAAAGCATGACATGTTTGGTATCCATTTACTCTGTGTAACATCTTTTATATTTTACCAAACAATTGGGTATTATATTGTATTTTTACATAATCATTACAATTAATTTTTCCCCCGAAAAACTGCGTTTGCAACTCTGCGTGATGTCACTCTTCCTTCAGCGGTGGGCAGTCCCGAATGCTGCAATCCTGTAAACTCAGAACAGCTAGATGACGTACCACCAGGAAGCGGGTTCTTAACACCCTAGGACAGTGATCGCGAACCTTGGCACCCCAGATGTTTTGGAACTACATTTCCCATGATGCTCAACTACACTCCAGAATGCATGAGCATCATGGGAAATGTAGTTCCAAAACATCCGGGATGCCGAGGTTCACCATCACTGCCCAAGATAACAGGAAGTGGGTTGGATGACAAGGAAGTCATTCAACCCTAAAGAGGACTGATGCTGGATCACACTGATCGCTTTGCTTTCTGGTGCTTTGCTTTCAAGTGTTGGGGAATGGATTTAAAAAAAAAAAAAAATTGCAAGCTTTCTACAAGTCGCAAAACCCCTGTCGTGGTCACTGGTCAGCTTGGTCCACAAGTAAACGTAAGGAAAAACAGGTACAAAGGCATGCAAAATAGGAAAAAATAATAATTCATTCATAAACGAAATCCATTAACTGCGTAGAATGCAATATTTATCAGGATAGTGGTCCTTTAAAAAGGCATCTATATATAAACTGGCCACCTACCGATGTGTACGAGACTCTTGACATTTGTTTTATCGTGTTCTGCAGCAGAAATAGACATTAATTACGGTGTTCTGCGCCATGCAGCCATTTTTAAATGTGTGACTAGTGGAGGCAAAATTGAAAAATTAACATAATAGGCTTTTGACACGTTCCTGCTTAAGCAAAAATTAATTCTATCTCCCAATTTCTGAGCAAAGTCTTTCTAATTTCTGTAATCTGACATCCCCCTGAGAGGGAGCGCCGTGCTTTTGAGCGGCTCCTTGCCTCATTCGTTTTTTTTTCTCTTTTTTTTTTTTTTAATTATGTGGTTTATTTGATGGAAGACTAAATCACTAAGCCTCCCTTTGTGCTTTCTTTGAGGCGATCTCACTGGAAATATAAGTTAATTTAAAGTAAATGAACTTTTTAGAAAGGGAATATATTAAGTTACATAAAAGGACAGAATTGCAAGGAATAAATGTATTTCTTTTGCTCCTCTGGTCTGCTCCGCAGTTCAATCTAGATTATAAATCGGTTTTCATGGATATGCTAGTTATTACCCTGAATAAAGACAACTGGGTTTGTTTGAAGGGGGTTTCTACTCTATTAGGGCTATCCAATCCCCCACTGACATTCTTCATGGGTAAAAATAATTGTTCTAGTTCCTGCAGAATTCACAGTAACAAATTAGCACTACTGTTTTTTTCCCTGCATGAGGAGGTGCAAGGCTCAACCTAAAACTGCAAGTATAGAGTTGCTGATGGCAGAAATACAAAAAAACTTTTAGGCCTCTTGCCCACTTCAGCTTGAAAAAGTGCAGTACAGCAGGGTTTTTTTTTTTTTACTGCTCTTAAAAGCAGAATGTTGTTTACTGGGCGCTCGGATTCGGCACATTGCGGATCAGATGGACAGATTATTGGGTGAGGCTGGGGAGGACCCAGCTGTCATGGGTCCTCCGGTAAAGGATCAGATCCGTAAACGCAAAGGATCGGATCACATTCAAGACCCTCTGCCTGACCCACAAAAGCACACAAGGAGACGCTCCTCAATACTTATGTGAAAAAATAAAAACACTACACTCCCAATCGGAACCTCCGATCAACCAACCAAAACCTACCTCCTCATCCCCAAGTCCCGGTACAAATCAAGGGGAGAACGAAGATTTGCAGTCCAAGGACCACGGTTATGGAACGCTCTACCTACAAACATTCGATTGGAAGGAAACCATCGGGCCTTCAGGAAAAAACTCAAGACCCACCTCTTCTAAGAAGGAATCAACGCAGGTCGGATTAAGCGCCTTTGAGGCGAATCAGTTCGCAGTTGCAGCGCTATACAAGTCATTCATTCATTCATTCATGGTGCACGTTGGCACCAATGACAAAGTGAGAGGAAGGTGGAGAGTCCTAAAAAATGATTTCAGGGACTTGGGGAATAGATTGAAGAGAAGGACCTCCAAGGTGATTTTCTCAGAAATACTACCTGTGCCTCGAGCCACACCAGAGAGGCAGAAGGAGGAACCGGTGTAGGAAGTAGGAAGGATGGGTTCGGGTTCATGGAGAACTTGGCTGACTTCTCAGTCGGTTACCGGCTCTTTGGTAAGGACAGGCTGCACCTTATAAGGAGCGATTAAATGCACTCAAAACAACACAGAGGTGTAGTCACAAATGCCAGGAGCCTAGATAACAAAATGGAGGAACTGGAGCTGCTTTTACACAAGGAGGACTTTGTGAAATCTGAAACTTGGTTTGACCGCTCACACGACTGGCTGGCAAATATTCAGGGGTATACCTTGCATTGGGAGGACAAAAAAGGTAGAAGAAGAAGAAGGGAGGGGTGTGTCTTTATATCAAAAACAACGTAAAGGTGGTAGAGAGGAGTGACATTATGAATGGGACAAGGGGAGGTGGAATCTGTGTGGGTAGAACTCCAAAGATTATATCCTTATTTTTATAATCTGCCGAAGATCCACAAAAATATCAATC